>OX422212.1:504713903-505313903 GCA_949130495.1 Sambucus nigra
GTTTTATCCTGTACTAATGATGTAATTTTTATATTTGGGTTTTAGGGGATGGGATTTAGGCGTCATACGACTTGACGACCCGGATTAGGCATTTCACTGATGGTTTTGTCCTGGAATAGTCAAAGGGGGAGATTTATAAGGACCAAATTTCCAATTAAGTCCATGTAAAATTTTGACTAATTCCCAATATAAAACATGTTTGAGTCATAGGTAGATTTTTATTTGTCACGATCCACACAGACTATGACGTGTCATTGATTAATTGAAGATGTTGCGGCCAAGCTTTAAAGAATTAATTATGCTGAAGTTTAATTGGTGAAAATTTCTCGTCTTCAAAGTCAATTTGCATTCTGAGATCACTCAGGTATGAATGCATAATGTTAATGTAACTCAGAATTTAATTTTATGAAAATAAGGATGTTATTTTTAAAAGAAAATGTTTTTAAAATGTTTTAAAAGTGTTTTACTTGTTTATACTTCGTTTAGAGCGGATAAAGCCGGATTAGAGATTGATTTGGTTTGGACTCTAATTTGGGCGATGTCATTCAAATGACATATGATGTCATAAGAAGGATTACTATTGCCGTTAGAACGACATAGTATCTCGCTCGAACGAGAAGCCACCGCCTTAAAATAATTATAAATAGGTGTGTTCCAATTTTGTCGAAGGGCGCAGTACGAAAAACAGTTTACAATCCATAGAGTTTTCTGCAAAAAGTTTTCTAAGGTTTTTCACTATAAAGCATCCTTAGTGTTAACAAAGATTTGAGTTATCATTACCATATGTTTATGTGATCTTTGTTTTACCAAGCTGGGTTTGTTCAACACTTGAACATTGCTAGTTTTACAGTGGAGAAACGAAGAAGGTTACTTTCGTGTTCAACATCGTAGATGACATAAAGCCGTATCGGTGGATACTGAGGCATTCGTGGAGACGGCTGCTGTGGACGAGTATCGTAGAAGAACATTACTTTCTGCATGGGCATTGTGAACATTTGTAGAAGATCAGAGGAGCGTCAAGTCTCGTGGGTGGATCGAATCGTTGTATGAGACTACCATCTGACTTTGTAAAACCATTGTCATAGTGATTGTCTAGCCTGGGCCATCCGAGGTTTTTCTCGTTCGTGGTTTTCCTCGTACATCGACGTTGTGAGTATTGATTTACTTTATTTTACTTTCTTTAATCACTAGTTGCATGCTTAAGGTTAAACAAGATAAAATTTAGTTAAGTTAATGTGTGTCACATCTTCGTGTGATTTAGAAAATTGAAAAGAGTTTTTTCAAAAAGAAAAGTTGGTTTGTATTCATCCTTAACTTAATTCAGCTCAAGAAAAAGTTTTTTTTGTTCAAATTATATTCGAGACCAACATCTGGGAAGACTCGAGACTCCATTCTCACACTGCGTAAGGCCGTCCCGCCGATGGAACTGATCGCATTGGCAAAGTGGAAAAAGTTCACCTATAATGAGATCGAGGAGAGACAATTGTCCTTTCCCCAATTGGGGAGGGAAAATCGGGTGAAAAAAATAAACGTGCGCTACTCTGGTCGGACGTCTTAGGCCTAGGTGGAGCGATGGTACATTTTTATTTTTTTTATAATTATAGAAATATGTTATTCTACATTATTTTACTTTGTTTTACTTACTAATTTTGCATTATTTTATTTCAGGGGACAAGGAATGACCTTGGGGTAGGCCACATACGCTCGATGCCTATGTGAAAATTCGGACAAAGAAGGGAAAGGATAAGGAGATGTCACCGAGCATCATGGCCACAATTGTAAGTAATCCAATAGTTTAATTTTTTTAATTACATTATAATTTTTTTATTTACATAATTAACTAATCGTGTGCTTTTTACCATTTCAGGCAAAGCTTAAGGAAATGCATGAGTCGCACTAAGATGCCGACAAGGCATCTTTGTCCATTGACCCACTTAGCCAAGTGTTCGGCGCTGATCGCAAGGGGAGGACTAGGGGGTGAGCTCGCGGGTGGGAAAATATAGGATCATCGGAATGAAGACGAGAAAAACTGGGTTGGCTCATCAGGTGGCCACGCATGACACGACGCTATTAAGGTTGGAAGCGAAAGTACGGTCCTAGATTGGTACGCATTCATGAAGCATCAGTTGGGCGGATAGGGCAAGGGAAAGGGGAAGGATAATATGGTGGAGGGGGAGGTAGATGAGGGCGAGGACGTGGACATCGCTACTTCAATGCTAATATGCGCGGACTCACTGCTTGATGACCCAGTCCCCTACTTGGCTCCCGTCCAGCAGCCTATGTCAATAATCGGTTGGCCGAGCGTGTTTTTACGCAACATATATGATGGCCAGCGGATAGCAAGGAGTTGAGGGACCCGAATACCGTCCCGGGTATGTCAATTCATGGACGTATCCTTCAAAATATCGAGGCCAAGGTGCTCGTCACACATATGATAACCAAGAAGGAGAACTTTGCATTGTGGTTGTGTGAACAATGCGGCGTGATGAATATTAAGGGGTGTCTCGATATGTTTATCGTGTGGAGTTCCTTCCTCCTCGAACCTACCCCAGACTCTATGGTGTGGCATTATTTGTATCTATTTTTATTTGGACACATGGATTATATTTGAATTTTTTTTATTTGTTACATTTTGGTTTGGATATGGATTTTATTTTTATTTTATTTGGATATGGAATTATATATTTGGTGCATTATTTCTATTTTATTTGGATATATGCTATTTGAATAGGTACAATTTTGCTATAACAGGTACAAATATATTGTTGGACAGTGGCAGTGGCTAAACTGCCCAGCAGATTTTTTTTAAATTATGTCCAAATTTGTCATGGTCATTGATCGTGATAATTTTTTAAAATTTTTCACCTATTTGTCACGGTTAAAGATCGTAACAAAACTTATCACGGTTTTTGATCGTGACAGGACCGTGACAAGTTCGTGACAAAACAGTTGTCACCCCCAGATTTGTCAAGGTGAATGATCGTGACAATCTGACAGTTTTGGTGTAGTGATAGTTCAGAATGCCTCATCGAACATGGCTTCGAATGTCTCATCGAACATGTCTTGGAATGTCTCATGCAAGTAGAGTATAGGTATTCACTCCAACTATTTGCATCATAGTAAGTACACACACAAACAATTATCATATCATCGTACGTAGTATATATCTCCCTCATACTCATCGTACTTATTCTTTTACGATTTATCGCACTATCGTATTTATTTGGGCATTTGCCCAATTCTTAGGGCCCTAATTACCCCCTTAGTTTATTTCACTAGTTAATCTATCACTAACCTATGGGTACATTAAAGTAGTGTCACCTAGCACATTACCCCAACTTACTCATCCGGTCCGTAGCTTTACTCGTTAGGATTTATAACATCAAGTCCTATTATTTTGGCTAACACCTCTCATTTAAATCTAATATTCAATAATTTATTATACATCTCTATAATAAATTAAACCAGCTATTTTGTGCCTAACACCTATCGCACTAGGCTACTGTAGTATAAATAATCCCCTCATTATATCCTAACAAGGTTCTGAAAGGTTTTCAACCATAACAGATTAGAGGAACTAGGCCAAAAAGAGGAATTATAACAATTCTGTATATCGAACCGGTTCGCCAGTCTGTAATTTGTCTTCTCCATCCCTCTATTTTCGCCATTAACAGATTTCCAAGGTTTTTAAACTTCAATTTCCAACCTTAATACACTATTCTCATCATATATATATATATACACATAATTTGGGTCATGCACCTCATATGAACCAATAAAACACCTGGATTCATATCCTAGATCTTAAATCTCGAGATGGGCTTTTCAACAGTTTTGATCATTCGTCCTCTAAAATTTCGATTTCAATTCAACTTTCACAACATAAAATTCTCTATTTCTCACATGGATCTAGTTTATACACAATAAATCGTATTACAACATCAATTGGATCATCAATTCACACAACCAACTTAATTATCGAAAACATGTTTTCTCCCCGAAATCAGATTTGGTTTTACACATCACTATAATATAAATTGAATATCACATAATTAAAATTACAAAAAATTAACCACTTGCCTTAACAATCCTAGAGTCTGATTCCTTTTATGTTGATGATGATTCCACAAAGAACACCCTCAATTGTTCTTTTATTTGTCTCCCAAAGACTCTCAATTGATCCCCAATTGCTCTCTCTAGTTTTCTCTCAAACTCTCAGGTTTAGAAATTTTTCTTTTCCATTCAGACACTTGGACTTAGGTTTATAAATCCTAATCCCATTTTTAGGCTTATGGTCCAAGCCCAAGTAACCCGAACACTCCCGTGTGGGACCGATTATGCCTAAAAATGCACCGAGACCCGATTACTACCCCCGGATACTCCTATTTTACTATCTCGACCAATCTGAAGTCAATCGTGCACTCAGAATTGTCATCTGAAATACTTTATAACATCCTCTAATTTTTTACCTCAAAAATGCGACACAATAATAATTCAAATAATTAAATCTAAATTCATCAGATTTAAATAAGTCATCCAATTCAAATAAACTCTTCAAATTATAAATTTAAAATTCTCCAATTTAAATGAATTTTATTTCTCCCAAAAATAGTTAAATTCTCAGTCCTCAAAATTATGGGCCGTTACAGTAAAGTCCCAATATCACTCCCAAACAGTTAAGACTTAATCTAGAACATATTCCATAGGTTTCCTAATTATCTCATTCATTGGGAATGACTTAGAATTGCTCGAAAAAGATTCTCAACTTGAGGATCAACCTCAACCAAGACCCATAGGACTAGGGATATCAATTTAACCTGAACTATAGTAGCTCCGATCCGTCCAAACCCTAATGGGGAAGATTTTAAAACCATATTAATGAATTAGGAGAGGTATGGGTTTAAAAAAATTCGTTTATTAAATTGGGCCGGTTAGGAGTTCATTTAAATAAAACCGTTTCGTCCCGTCCCGTCCCGCCCCATTTAACTTATGTGTACATAAATATTTTTATATGTATATGTTAATGAAAATTAAACCCCACATACACATACATACACACTAAAAAAAACCTTTATATGTATGTTAATTTTGTAAAAGATCTATGTGAAAATATGGAATGACAATTGGGGGACTGTCTTGCATATTGGAATAAAAATCATTTTAGACTTCTAAGACTATAATGTAATATTTTTAATTTTACTACTTTTAAAATTAACCAAAAACCTAGGATCCCCGCCCTACCCTATTTATTAAATGGGGTGGGTTAGGAGTTAATTTAAATAAAAACTACCCCACCCTGCCTCGTTTATTAAATGGGGCGGGTTAGGATTTTTGAAAACCCACCGTATACCCTCCATGTTGTCATCCCTACATAGGACTCAAGAGTGTTAGGGCCCACCTAATCATATTTAAAATACCTTTTATACCTCACCTACAAGACCTCAAGGTCTGGACTATAGTCACACGATTCATCAGATTTGGGAGTCACTCCCGTACACAAATCTCGATCTAGCGAATTCCATTTAAAATCGTTGCAAATTTTCAATTTCTCAATTTTTGGTGCGCGTTTCCATCTTCCAAAATCTGTGCATTCAGCTGGAGCATAAAATGATCCGAACACATTTTAGCCTGGTGCATTTCAGCCCGATGGTAGTCATTTCAATCTAATAGATATTTTTAAGTACAGCCATCATATTTTAAGTTATGAAATAGGAGATAAATACTTGCCATTTCAGTCTCATACACACTGACATACGCATATATATACATTTTAGACTGCAACTTCAAGGTCCTCTTTTTCTTTTCATTAATTTCCATCTGAGGCATTTATCTTGGTTCTTTTTATTTCTTTTTTGTTGAAGTCGTCTTGCTTCTTCAATCGGTTGCATTGCAAGCTTCATAATTATAGCTATTTTGCAAAAGAAATAAATATGTTTGTCGCTATAATAAAATTTAATTGTAATTGTTGAATATATATATGTGTGTGTGTGTGTGTGTGTGTGTTTTATTCAAAATTAATATTCAAATTAATAAATTGATACTCGCTTTAATGCTGCTCTCGCATTTATAATCTTTTAATATTTGATGCACTAGCGCATTCGCACTTGCATCGCTCCGCAACTTTGTGACTTAGGTCTGGACAACTCTCAAGAGAATATGTAAATAACACGCATTCAATCTAGTGGGTATG
Organism: Sambucus nigra; assembly: GCA_949130495.1. Taxonomy (NCBI): domain Eukaryota; kingdom Viridiplantae; phylum Streptophyta; class Magnoliopsida; order Dipsacales; family Adoxaceae; genus Sambucus; species Sambucus nigra. The sequence continues at coordinate 504,720,094 of OX422212.1, forward strand.
TGATAAGTACTCTCATTATATCACCTACCCCACTCACCCTTATTTGTCTAGTAATCTCATTGTATCACCTACCCTACTCACCCTTATTTGTCCATCCCAAAGCATTAAATGTCATCAAATTCTGATACCAACCACTACTCATAGCCTAAAATCCTTCTCCCAACCCTTCACCTTCATTCCTTTAGTTAACTTACCTTAGATCATGGTCAGTTATGCTAAAAACATCACTTCTCACCAATAAAAAGAGGTTTCCTATATAAATAAGACTTAAACAAGGTTACAAGGGACATAATTTAAGTTGTCTTACAACATACAAGAGTTTAGAGAAAGTATGGAGTGCATTTTATTATGAAAAGGACAATTACATTCCATAATATTGTATTTTTGGTATCACACTTGGGTTTCCTAGATTTATATCATAATACTGCATCCTAAGTAAATAAGAAAAATACAAGGATTCCATTACTTACTCCTTAAAAGAACTTTGCTCAAGGCAAAGACCTGAGACAAACTTATACCACCTTAGCCAAAGTCTAAGGAAGGTCATACTTGTAATGTTCATCATTATAAGGAATATATACGAGGGAAACACCTTCATAGTGGACATAAACACCTCCATAGAGGTGTTGAACCACTCCGTATCTTGTGGTATTATCATTATTAACATATATACACCTCCCTCTCCCACTAGGGGGTTATTTGATGAGTTCGAGGTCTTAATATATCTTAGCCTCATAGGTTCAGCTAGATTTGTGGGAACAATTATTCTCAAATTTTATATCTTCCAAAACTCTAAGTCTCTTACTCTAGTTTGGTCATCCTGATGATCAACGCTCAGTTGGACATGAACGTGAAGGAATTGGAAAAAAATAAAAACATGAGCTAAAAGAGAAACTTATTTCTATCTTATTGAGGATTCCACAACTTACAGCATCTCGAATTTATTTTCCATCTCATCATTCTAATGACTCAAACAATTTTTATCAGTAATCTATTCAATAAGTAGGGTAGATCCATGTCAGATAATCTCTCCCACGTCATCACAGGTCATAACCTCATATGCAAGCCAAAGATAGAGTCTCCTTTCCAAGAGGTCACTCCCATGGAGGTTCTAGGGGGGTCAAGACTTAAGGAGATAAAATCAAGAAAATACAATACCGATTAGGTCACTTCCTCAACCAATGACAATATCACACTCTTAAATCCATTATTTCAGTCATTCAAAATACTTTTTCAAGAAGTATAACACTATGATCTCCTCCTAAAGTAAAATATGTCCATCATTGAACCATTTGATGGGATGAAAGATCCCATTTACCATCTTGAGACATAAAAGTCTCTCATTCTGCTTTAAGACACCCCTAACTAAGTCTTATGTAGTGCATTCCCTACCACATTAAATGGTTTAATAAGCTAAAAACTAGGATAATGAAGAACTTCAATAAGTTGGCCAGGTTCTTGGTGGGCCACTTTATTAGTGTATAAAATATGTTCCAATTACCTACCTCATTTATCAACTTTAACTATAAGTTAATGGAAAATCTTAGAGAGTATGCCAAAAGTTTCAACCTTGAAGGCCTATACGTAAGTGACCTCGATGATACTATATGTGATGAAAATTTTAGAGCAGGACTTACTTTTAAATGTTTGTTGATGTATTTTAGAAAAATACCCCCTCATTTAATGATTAAGATACTTGGAAGAGATTATAAGTAGATAAATGTAGAAGATGTAGTGAGTGTCAAACGTTCTGACCTTCCTCGTTCCTCTCGTTATTAGTAAGGGAAGCGGGATGACTTGTTCTCCTGATCGGGTGAATATTCTCCAGATAAAGGCGACTCTAGAAAGAATAAGGGAAAAAAGGTGGGGTTACAAAAGCTAAGAACGTTACCCCTCTCACTGCCATCATTTAAGAGGTCTTGTCAACAATGGAGATTTAAAACTTAATGTCTATGAGCCTATAAGGGACCCGTACGAGAAAATAGATAATTACAAATGTTATCTCCATAAAAACAACAACTAGAACACCAATGATTGTTATCACCACAAAAGTATATAAAGTTATGAAAAAGGGTTACCTCAAGCATTTTGTGTCCTGGGGAGAGGAATTCCAAGATAAAGGTAAAGAAAACTAACTTTTGTTTATGTTCTCACCATTTCAGGAGAATTTATTGCAGGAGGAACCTCATCATCTGCCAAAATCCCATTTGAGAGAGGTTCATCAACTCAGTTACATGTGTAACCCAACAATGGAGGCTCTCAGGATGACATTTACAACATGACCTCACCAAAATCCCCCTACCCCGTGATGGCCCCATAAGGGTCGCCAAGGTCAAGGAAACTGCTAAAATACATAGGATCTTCATCGACACTAGAAGCTCGATCGATATCATATTCATGTACTCATATAAGGAAATGGTTCTTACTCTAAATTACATTTTCCCATCATGACCTCACTACCGTCATTCAATTGAGAAAAGGGCAGGGTATATCACATTTCCATGCATAAAAAGTGTTGAGGATTTTTTAATCACAATCTAGAGTTTGTAGTGGTAGATCTTCCCTCAGTCTGCAATGTCATACTAGGCAGGTCGTCTCTCAATGAGTTAGATGTTGTAATATATGTAAGAAGAATTTCAGTGCGCATTCCCACCCTATTTAGAGTGGAAGAAGTCCATAGAGATCAAAAGAAGGCTAGAGAATGTTATATCATCACCATAAATGAGAGGAGGAGACCTATTAAGGCCACTCAATACCTTATCCATGTTTCATAGAGGTTAATTGAGGTACGAAAGGTCATAGAAGAATTTGTCCAAGTCCTCCTCAATTCTTCACATGCCCTAGTAGAGGTCGCGGAGTCGGAGGAAGATGATTATCGGCCCAAAGAAAGCTTGAACATTAAGTTACCAAACATTAACCATTGTTATATCAATCGATGACTTTATTCACATTCCCACTGTTGTTGTATTTAAATTAATCTTCTTGAAACACCCAAAATAGTTGATGTGGGGGAATTACCTGAAAAAGACTAATAACTCGGACCGAATGAAACTTATTCGACATCAGTTAGAGAAGATTTGTAGTTGAAGATAAGCACGAAGGAGATCTTGATTTGCTCAAATCTCAGGGAATATCAGTTTTATCTCATCACCGTTGCATCATGAACTCCTAGAGACATACACGACACGAACTCCTCACATTGATTAAAAAAATGTAACCCTTACCCCTGGGAAAGGGGGCATGTAACTATTATTATTATGAACCAAGTAAAAAGAAAGAGAGAAATACCCTGTGGAGGTAGGCCATTATTGAACCACGTATATATGTGTGTTAAGTGAGTGTCATTTGTTTTTCCTTGTTTGGATTTAATTATTTGGAAATTAATCCTTGTGAGATTTTTCACTTACAATTGGCATCGTTTGTGGGAAACTAGTTTTTTCCTTAAGACAATTAGAACCAATAAAAATCCACGTCTCACTTGCAATGTACACCTCCGCCATTTAACGACAACCATCAGAATGGGCCTTCAGTGCCGAGGGTAAAATCATAGATCCATCCCAAGAGAAGTCATTACAGACCTCACGTACCATATCACCCTCAGGAGCAACCATCTGAGTAGAGCAATGAATAGACCAGATCTTGTGGTTAGTCGATTCATATGAACAGTGACTCCATCAGGAAGAGGAGTCTATATGCCTATATGGGAGGAAAATGTGCATCTCTAGTTACCTAGAAAGAATGTAGCTAGAGTTCTACAATGATAATCTCAAGCGCCATGGACGAACCCCTAGCCATCAGGAGAGTAAAACTCATAGTCGATGAAGGAGTTCATAACGTGGTCAAGAGCACTCTAAGAATTAGAGTCACCCGATGAGAAAAGATAAGGAAGGACATCATGGATGCGATATCCGCGATCTCATCAAGAAAGAGTTGGATCACCACCCCACTAATCGGGGGTCTAAATCCACCAAGTAACTATCAAGGAGGGATCTCATCACCCAAATGAAATCCCATTTTTCAAGGGAAATTAAGAAACTAGATCCTCCAAAGATGTTTGTAACACCTAGGTTTAAAATCTATGATGTAAAGACAGATTCCATTGATCACCTGTGAAAGTATAAACATACTATTACCTTATGGAACAATAATGATGCTCTCATGTGCTGCATATTCCCTTCCATCCCGGGGGATATACGCATAGAAATGGTTTAAAAAACAGCCACACAGGTCGTTGAGCAACTTCAAGCTTCTTATAGATCCCTTCACTTCTCAATTCATCACTAGTAGTGCCCATTCCAAGATAATGGATTATTTCCTCACTATGAGGATAAAAAACTAGGAAATCATATGAGAATATGATTGGTGATACCGGGAAACGTACAATAAAGTTAAAGATTGCTTTGAATAAGTCGAGGTGGCCTCATTTAATATCAGGTTTCCCAACATCTTTATATTCCATAAATTTCTTATTATGAAAGAGATTGACACCATCAATGACCTCATATCACATATAGAGCTATACATGAATGTGGAAGATATGGTTATCGATATCCATAATGACAACAGTCCCTTAAAGACATCCAAGAACGGTGATAAGGAGAATTCCCCCAAGAGAGGGGGCAAGAAGTAGAATATAGGATCTAAGAATGGAGATAAGGCAAATCATGACAAGGCTTTCCAAGATATTAACACCATTTTTAAATAACTAATTTATAAGATCTTGAGAAAAATTAAGTATTGATAATTCCTTGAGTGACACCAAAGAAGATGGGGACCAAACAAAGAGAAAAATGCACTTAGGTCTGCGTATTATAATAATATGTGCACAAAATGGATAATCGTATGCCCCCAAGTAAAAATTGGAATAATTGGCCCAAGTTGGCCACTTGCGTGATTATGTGGAGAAAAAGGGTGTCAAACCTATCATTGACATAGAATGGAAGGATAACAATATCTTAGAGGATGATGAGAAAGGACATGAGTTCATAGTTGTTCATTTTGTTTCAAATCATTCGCCGGATAATGTCCTAGAACATGAGGAAGTATGTCACAAGTTTAGTCATCCACAGCACTTCAAGCCCAAAGCATATCCAAGGCAACGATGTTTAGATAGAGTTAAATAAAGTCATAGTGATTATGTAATCTCTCTAAATTGATCCTGCCAAGAGTCCAGCAGTCAATAATCTACATTCGTAAGACATCAGTTACAACAAGTACATAGTCTTCACAAAGTGAGAGTTGATCGAAGTTAAAACCCTGCATCATTATGCACTAGTAATCGCACTCAGAATTGAAAACTGTGATGTGGATAAATTATTAGTTGATTAAGGAATCTCTTTGGAGGTTATGTACTTGAAGTTTTACAACCAACTTAATCTTAAAATGGAGAAATTGAGATAAGTGACCATCCCTTTGGTCGCCTTTGCTGAAAATATGACTATACCACCAGGGAAGGTGGTTATGCCCATATGAAGTGGGATTATCTCAAAGTTAATCGAATTCCTAATCTTGGACATTGATTATATTTACAACGATATCCTTGTAAGAGTATTGTTACATTCTATGTAACATGTCCCCTCTACTTATCACCATAATATCAAATGCATTATCAATTGGGGGATAATGGAGATTAGGGCAAATTAGGTTGTTTATTGATAATGCTTTATTGCCTCTATCAGGACCAAGTAGGAGGAGCAAAATGATAAATAGGTCGTCACTGATTCTACCGAGGATGGGTTCACACCATCCAAACAGTTACTGAAGTATGGCATATCAGGTGTAGAAGAAATAAGGGTGGCCCCCGCAAATAGGGTCATAGAACCATTGAATGACGTAGTATTTGATTATTCACACCCATAAAGGAAATTACTGATCATCAACTCACTTACAGACTAGGAAAGAGAGGAACTAATTACACCACCCACTATGACTAATGACGATGCCGTAAGTCTTAAACTTATCGCTACTTGGACAAAGGATAATTTTAAATGGAATAATTTTAATTCCCGTGACTTGAGTATTATTTCTAGTGCAGTCACTCCAGACAAATTTTGTCATATTATGACGTGTACCACATCTAAGGAAGCATGAGAAACCCATATAACTCACTCATGATGGTACCAACATGGTGAAAGCTTCTAAGTTGTAAAATCTTACCACACAATTTGAAACCATTACTATGATAGAGACTGAGACTTTTGATGAGCTTTATGCACGTTTATCTGATATAGTCAATTCTAGTTTTAATTTGGGTGGGAGAATTCCTAAGAAGAGAGTAGTAAAAAAAAAATTGAGATCTTTGTCATCCTGTTTTATTCCTAAAGTCACAATCATTAATTTATTAGCAATTGTGGATACACTTAGGTTAGAAGAACTCATCGGAGACCTTTGAACTTATGAAATCCATATGTCTCCCAAAATTCAAAAGCCAAAAGAAAAAGGGATTGCTTTAAAAGATCTGTATAAAAATAAAAAGGTCTTTGATTCTGAGTACGAGTTTGATTTTTAGCTTGATGATCTTGCCTTATTTGCGAAAAATTTCTCAAATTTAACAAAGAAATTTCTTCCAAAGAAAAAAAGAGTTATGAGAAAAATAAAAATGACAATGAGATGATCAAGTGAGATGTTATTAGTGTAGGTTAAAGGTCATAAAGCCCACGAGTGTGTCGCTAGACTAAAGATACATGGCAAAGTCAAAGTTGCATACACCAAAACTGAGTCGGTGGTTTCCAGGGATGAATCACCACATGAACCTTGTCTTGCATTCATGGCTAGTCATGTTAGTACTTCAAGTTCATCCCACTTCGGTGAGGACATTTTTAAATGTGATGGCCTCCATAATTTGTTAAACCATTCTATAGAGAGTGAGAGTGATGATGAAATTTTGAGTGAGGTAGAAGGTGGCACTACACCAAAACTAGCGAATGGTCACGGCCAAAATCCCTGACCAAGAGTATGGGTCGCGGACTTGGGTCAGGACCATTTTGGGCGTAACCAATTTTATGGATCGTGGCCCAAGTTCATGACCAATCAGGGGTTATGGCCCTAAAGGGGTCACGGACTTGAGCTGTGACTCACACCGCGATGAGAAAAAAAATGTACGCAGACAAAGTCGTCACCTCCAACCGTGATGAAAAATGGTCGCGGCCAAAGTCTGTGACCCACACCATGATAATTGTTTTCATCGCGGTGTGGGTCACAGACTTTGTCCGCAACCATTTTTCGTCACGGTTGGGGTCATGGACTTTGGCCGCGATCATTGTTTTCCAAAAAACTTTCGTCGCGGAGTGGGTCATGGACTTTGGCCGCGACCATTTTTTGTCGCGGTTGGGTGTCATGCACTTTGATTGTGACCATTTTTTATGCACGACGGAAATAATAAAAATGGTCATGGACTTTGTCCATGATCATGTTTCACTATAATAATAAAAAAAGGGGGTGGTGTCCAAAAATGGGTGTCCTATGACCGCGCGTCTAGTGGCTACGTGTTACGTTAGACGCGAACGAGGTTTTACAAATATTTACTATTGGAAAAATAATTTTAAAAAATCACAAATTGCGAATCAGGAACATTGTTAATAAACTAATGTACATACAAACTTAAAAATATTATAAGTCTTAATAGTTCACGAACCTAAAAAAAATTGGGCAGAACTTCCTCTCTTTTCTGGACATTCTGAACCCAGTTAATATAAAACCTATTTAATATAAACCCAGCATGGCCATAAAATTTAACAATAAAAACCCGCAGGGCTATAAAACAATTAAAGTTCGCACGATCGTAACACATAAATACATTATCTTGAATGTCAATAACATTATCTAAACAATCTTCCTGTTGCAAACCATTGCCTTTATCAAGCGTTCCTCATGAATAAAAGAAAACGATACAATGTTATCCTACAAAAAAAGGATAAAAATAGAAATGACATCGGTAACGAAGTAGTTTTAAGAAAATCGTATTTAAATTACCATTATATTCTCAAACCAGGATTCATGTGATCGCGCGATCAGTTCCAACGAGTTACATTGGTCCCGTGTAAGGTATTGGTGCCTCTCACAGGGCGGTTCGGGGCTGATTCGGGGTTTCGCCTTATAATATCATGTTTTTAAGTCTAAGTCTAGATATTTTCAAATTATCATCGTATTTTCAAACTAGGACTCCCGTGATCGTGCGATCAGTTCCTACGAGTTTGATTGATCCCGTACGAGGTGTTGGTGGCTCTCACGGGAAATTTGGGGGTTGTTTCGAAGTTTTTCCCTCTTACACCATGTTTTTAAGATATTTTTAAATTAACATCATATTATCAAATCGGGAGTCCTGTGATCGTGCGGTCAGTTCCTACGAGTTGCATTAGTCCCGTGCAAGGTGTTGGTGCCTCTCATGGGACAATTCGGGGTTAATTTTGAGTTTCCCCTTCTCACGCCATGTTTTTAAGACTAAGTCTAAATATTTTCAAATTTACATCAAATTCTCAAACCACGAGTCCCGTGATCGCGCGGTCAGTTCCTATGAGTTACATTAGTCCCGTGCGAGGTATTTGTGCCTCTCACGGAGCAATTTGGGGGTTGTTTTGGAGTTTTGCCCTCTCACGCCATGTTTTTAAGATTTTTTCAAATTAACTTTGTATTCTCAAATTGGGAGTCTTGTGATCACGCGGTTTGTTCCTACGTGTTGCATTAGTCCCGTGCGAGGTGTTGGTGTCTTTCATGGGGCAGTTAGGGGGTTGATTTTATGTTTCCCCTTCTCACGCCATATTTTTAAGCCCAAGTCTAGATATTTTCAAATTGATGTCCTATTCTCAAACCACGAGTCCCGTGATCGCGCGGTCAGTTACTTCGAGTTACATTGGTCCCGTGCGAGGTGGTTATGCCTCTCACGGGGTAATTTTGGGGTTTTTTGTATTTTTTCCGTCTCATGACATGTTTTTAAACCTAAGTCTAGATATTTTCCAATTACTATCGTATTATCAAATAGGGAGTCCCAAAATCGCGCGGTTACTTATTACGAGTTACATTAATCTCGTGCAAGGTGTTAGTGCCTCTCACGGCGATTTGGGGGTTATTTTGGGGTACCCCCCTTTTTAAGTTAAGTCTAGATATTTTAAAATTACCATTGAATTCTCAAATTGGGATTCCTGTGATCGCGCGATCAGTTTTTACAAGTTATATTGGACCCGCACGAGGTGTTTGTACCTCTCACGGGTCAATTCGGCGGTCGTTTCAAGGTTCGCCCTTCTCACGCCATGTTTTTAAGCCAAGTGTAGATATTTTTAAATTACCATCGTATTCTCAAATCGGGAGCCTTGTGATCGCATTGTCAGTTCCTACGAGTGATATTGGTCCCATATAAGGTGTTTGTGCCTCTCACGGGGCACTTGAGGGGCCATTTCGTGTTTTCGCCTTCTCACGCCATGTTTTTTAACCCAAGTCTAGATATTTTATATTTACCATCTTATTCTCAAAAACGGGAGTCGATTGATCACGTGGTCAGTTATTATGAGTTATATTGATCTCGTGCAAGGTGTTGGTGCCTCTCAGGGGCAGTTTGGGGGATGTTTTGGGCATTCGCCCTCTTACGCCATGTTTTTAAGCCCAAGTTTAGATAGTGTTAAATTACCATTATATTCTCAAATCGAGAGTCCCGTGATCACGCGATCTGTTCCTATAAGTTGAATTGGTCCCGTACGAGGTGTTAGTGCCTCTCACGGGGCAGTTTGGGGGTTGTTTCGGGGATTCACCCTCTCATGGCATGTTTTTAAGACTAAATCTATAAGTTTTCAAATTTCCATCGTATTCTCAAATCGGGAGTCCCGTGATCATGTGATCAGTTCCTACAAGTTACATTGATTTCGTGCGAGGTGTTAGTGCCTCTAACGGGGCAATTTGTGGGTTGTTTAAGAGTTTTTCCCTCTCGTGCCATGTTTTTAAGCCTAAGTCTAGATGTTTTCAAATTACCATCGTTTTCTCAAGCTGGGAGTCCCGTGATTGCACGATCAGTTCCTACGAGTTATATTGGTCCATGCAAGGTGTTTGTTCCTCTCACGGGGCAATTCGGTGGTTATTTCATGTTTTCTCCTTCTCACGCCATGTTTTTAAGCCTAATTTCAGATATTTTTAAATTACCGTCGTATTCTTAAAATCGGAAGTCCCGTGATCTCGCGATCAATTCCTACAAGTTACATTAGTCCTGTGCGAGGTGTTGGTGCCTCTCACGGGGCAGTTCGGGGGCTGATTTTGGGATTCCCTTTCTCACGCCATATTTTTAAGCCTAAGTCTAGATATTTTCAAATTTATGTCGTATTCTCAAACCACAAGTCCTGGGATCGCGCGATTAGTTCCTACGAGTTACATTGGTCTCGTGCGATGTGTTTGTGCCTCTCATGGGATAATTCGAGGGTTGTTTCGTGTTTTCACCTTCTCGTGCCAGGTTTTTAAGACTCAATATAGTTATTTTCAAATTATCGTCATATTCTCAAATCGGGAGTCCCATTATTGCGTGGTCAATTCTTGCGAGGGAGCCTCTCACGGGGCCTTTCAGGGGTTGTTTTTTTTTTCACCATCTCACGATATATTTTTATGCCTAACTCTAGATATTTTTGAATTACCATCATATTCTCAAAATGGGAGTCCCATGATCACACAGTCAGTTTCTATGATTGAATTGGTCCCGTACGAGGTGTCGGTGCCTATCACGGGGAGGTTCGGGGCTATTATAGGAATTCACCCTCTCATGGCATGTTTTTAAGCCTAAGTCTAGATATTTTCAAATTTTCATCGTATTCTCAAATCGAGAGTCATGTGATTGTGCGATCAGTTCCTACGACTTACATTAATCCCGTGGGAGGTGTTGGTGCCTCTCACGGGGTAATTTGGGGGTTGTTTCAGAGTTTTTCCTGCTCATGCCATGTTTTTAAGATATTTTCATATTAAGATCGTATTCTCAAATCGGGAGTCTTGTGATCGCGCGATTAGTCATTAGTCTTGTGCAAGGTATTGATGCCTCTCACGGGGCAGTCCGAGGGTTGATTATGGGTTTCCAATTCTTATGCCATATTTTTAAGCCTAAGTCCAGATATTTTCAAATTTACGTCATATTCTCAAAACATGAGTCCCGTGATCGTGCGGCTAGTTCCTACGAGTTACATTGGTCCCGTGCGAGGTTTTGTGCCTCTCACAGGGAAATTTGGGGGTTATTTCGTATTTTGCCTTCTCATGACATGTTTTTAAGCCTAAGTCTAGATATTTTCCAATTACTGTTGTATTATCAAATAGGGAGTCCCATGATCACGTGGTTACTTACTACGAGTTACATTTGTCCCGTGCAAGGTGTTAGTGCCTCTCACGAGCGATTTGGGGGTTGTTTTGGGGTTTTGCACTCCCAAGACATATTTTTATGCCCAAGTCTAGATATTTCTAAATTACCATTGTATTCTCAAAATAGGAGTCTCTTAATCGCGCGATCAGTTTCTAGGAGTTATATTGGTCCTGTGTGAGGTGTTTGTGCCTCTCACGGAGCAATTCAGAGGTCGTTTCGAGGTTTCCCCTTCTCACGCCATGTTTCTAAGCCAAGTCTAGATATTTTTAAATTACTTTCATATACTCAAATCAAGAGCCCCGTGATCGCATTATCAGTTCCTACGAGTGACATTGGTCTCGTATAAGGTGTTTCTGCCTCTCACGGGAAAATTTGAGGGTCATTTCGTGTTTTCACCTTCTAACGCCATATTTTTTAACCTAAGTTTGGATATTTTATAATTACCATCGTATTCCAAAAACCGAGAGACGAGTGATCACGCGGTCAGTTCTTATGAGTTAAATTGATCTCGTGCAAGGTGTTGGCACCTCTCATGGGGAATTTCAGGTGCTGTTTCTGGGATTCGCCCTCTCACGCCATGTTTTTAAGCCCATGTTTCAATATTCTTAAATTACCATTGTATTCTCAAACCGAGAGTCCTGTGATCACACGATCAGTTCCTATGAGTTGAATTGGTCTTGTACAAGGTGTTAATGCCTCTTACGGGATAGTTTGGGGGTTGTTTCAGGTATTCGTCCTCTCATGGCATGTTGTTAAAACTAAGTCTATATATTTTCAAATTTCCATCGTATTCTCAAATCGGAAGTTCTGAGATCACGTGATCAGTTCCTACGAGTTACATTGATCCTGTGTGAGGTGTTAGTGCCTCTCACGAGGCAATTTTAGGGTTATTTCGAAGTTTTTCCCTCTCGCATCATGTTTTTAAGCCTAAGTCAAGATATTTTCAAATTATCATCGTATTCTCGAATTAGGAGTCCCGTGATCGCGCGCTCAGTTCCTACGAGTTACATTAGTCCCATGCGAGGTGTTTGTTCCTCTCACGGGGTAATTCAGGGGTTGTTTCATGTTTTCTCCTTCTCACGCCATGTTTTTAAGCCTAAGTCTAGATATTTTTAAATTACCATCGTATTCTCAAATCAGGAGTCCCATAATCTCACGGTCAATTCCTACGAGTAACATTAGCCCTGTGCAAGGTGTTGGTGCCTCTCACAGGGCGGTTCGAGGGCTGTTTTGGGGTTTCGCCTTCTCATGTCATGTTTTTAAGTCTAATTCTAGATTTTTTCAAATTATCATCGTATTGTCAAATTGGGAGTCCCATGATCGCGCGGTGAGTTCCTACGAGTAACATTGATCCCATGCGAGGTGTTGGTGCCTTTCACGGGGCAATTCGAGGGTTGTTTTGTATTTTTGCCTTCTGACGCCATGTTTTTAAGCCTCAGTCTAGATATTTTCAAATTACCATTATATTCTTAAACCGACAGTCCCATGATCGCACGGTCAGTTCCTACGAGTTACATTGGTCCCGTGCGAGGTGTTTGTCTCTCTCACGGGGCGTTTTAAGGGCTGATTATGGGTTTCCCTTTCTCACGCCATATTTTTAAGACTAAGTCTAGATATTTTCAAATTTATGCCATACTCTCAAACCACGAGTCCAAGGATCGTGTGGTTAATTCCAATGAGTTACATTGGTCACGTGCGAGGTGTTTGTGCCTCTCACGGGGCAATTCGAGGGTTGTTTCATATTTTCACCTTCTTATGCCATATTTTTAAGACTCGGTCGAGATATTTTCAAATTACCTTCGTATTTTTAAGTCGAGAGTCTCGTTATCACGCAATCAGTTCCTACGAGTTACATTGGTCCCGTAAGAGGTGTCGGTGCCTCTCACGGGGCGGTTTAGGGGTTGTTTATTTTTTCACCCTCTCACGCCATGTTTTTAAGCCTAAGTCTAGATATTTTCAAATTACCATCGTATTCTCAAATTGGGAGTCCCGTGATCACACTGTCAGTTCCTACGAGTTGAATTGGTCTCATACGAGGTGTTGGTGCCTCTCACGTGGCGGTTCGGGGGCTGTTTTGAGAATTCCTCCTCTTATGGAATGTTTTTAAGCCTAAGTGTAGATATTTTTAAATTTTCATTAGATTCTCAAATCAGGATTCCCGTGATCGCGCGATCAGTTCCTACGAGTTACATTTATCTCGTGCAAGGTGTTGGTACCTATCACGGGACAATTTAGGGGTTATTTCAGAGTTTCACCCTCTCGCGCCATGTTTTTAAGCCTAAGTCAAGATATTTTTTAATTACCATCGTATTCTTAAATGAGGAGTCTCATAATTGTGCGATAAGTTCCTGCGAGTTACATTGTCACGTACGAGGTGTTTGTGCTACTCACGGGGCAATTTGAGGATATTTCATGTTTTTGCCTTCTCATGCCATGTTTTTAAGCCTCAGTCTAGATATTTTCAAACTACCTTCGTATTATCAAATCGGGAGTCCCATGATCGCACGATCAGTTCCTACGAGTTACATTGGTCCTATGTGAGGTGTTTGTGTCTCTCATGGGGCCGTTCGGGGTTATTTCATTGTTTCGACTTCTCATTTCAACTTTTTAAGAATAAGTCTAGATATGTTCAAATTACCATCGTATTCTCAAATTGGGAGCCCACTGATCGTGCGTTCAGTTCTTATAAGTTATATTGGTCCCGTGCGAGGTGTTGGTACTTCTCACGGGGCGGTTCGGGGGTTGATTTTGGGTTTTCCCTTCTCACGCTATGTTTTTAAGCCTAAATCCTGGTATTTTTAAATTACGATCGTATTCTTAAACCACGAGTCATGTGATCTCGTGGTAAGTTCCTACGAGTTACATTAGTCCCGTGTGAGGTATTTGTGCCTCTCACGGGGCAATTCGGGGGTTATTTTGTGTTTTCGCCTTCTGACGCCATATTTTTAAGCCTCAGTCTAGATATTTTCAAATTATCGGTGTATTCTCAAGTCGGGATTCCCATGATCACGTGGTCATTTCCTTCGAGTTACATTGGTTTTATGCGAGGTGTTTGTGCCTCTCACGGGGCCGTTTGGGGGTTGTTTCGTGTTTCGCCTTCTCACGCCTTCTTTTTAAGCCCAAGTCTAGATATTTTCAAATTACCATCATATTCTCAAATCAAGAGTTCCGTGATCACGTGGTCAATTCTTACGAGTTATATTGATCCCGTGCGAGGTGTTGGTGCTACTTATGAGGCCGTTCGAGGGTTATTTCTTATTTTCTCCTTCTAACACCATATTTTTAAGCCTAAGTCTAGATATTTTTATATTACCGCCATATTCCCAAACCGAGAGTCCCATGATAGTGTGATCAGTTTCAACGAGTTACATTTGTCCCGTGCGAGGTGTTGGTTCCTCTCGCTCGACGATTTGGGGGCTGATTTTGGGTTTCCCTTTCTCACGCCATCTTTTTAAGCCTAAGTCTAGATATTTTTAAAATTTACGTCGTATTCTCAAACCACGAGTCCCTTGATCACGTGGTGAGTTCCTACGAGTTACATTGGTCCCGTGCGGGGTGTTTGTGCCTCTCACGGGGCAATTCAAGGATTGTTTTGTATTTTTGCCTTCTCATGCCATGTTTTTAAGCTTAAGTTTAGATATTTTAAAATTATCGTCATATTCTCAAATCAAGGGTCCTGTGATTTTGCGGTTAGCTCCGGCGAGTTACATTGGTCCCATGCGAGGTGTTTGTGCCTATCATGGAGTCGTTCGGTGGTTGTTTCATCCTTTTACCTTCTCAAGCCTTCTTTCTAAGCCTAAGTCCAGATATTTTCAAATTATCGTTGTATTCTCAAACTGAGAGTGTCGTGATCGCATGATCAGTTCCTATGAGTTATATTGATCCCGTGCAAGGTATTAGTGCCTCTTACGAGGCCGTTCGGGGGTTGTTTCTTATTTTCACCTTCTCATGCCAGTAAGCCCAAGTCTAAATATTTTCAAATTTTCGTCGTATTCTCAAACTAGGAGTCCCATGATCACGCGATCAATTCCTACGAGTTATTTTGATCCCGTGCGAGGTGTTGGTGCCTCTCACAGGGCAATTTGGGGGTTGTTTTAGAGTTTCGCCCTCTCGCGTCATGATTTTAAGCTTAAGTCGAGAAATTTTCAAATTACAGTCGTATTATCAACTTGGGCATCCCGTGATCGGACGTCCTGTTCTATGAGTTACATTGGTCCTGTGCGAGGTGTATGTGCCTCTCACGGGGTAATTCAGGGGTTGTTTGCCTAAGTCTAGATATTCTTAAATTATCATCTTATTCTCAAACTGGGACTTCCGTGATCTCGTGGTCAGTTTCTACGAGCTACATTGGTCCCGTGCGCGGTAATTTCGGGGTTGTTTCGAAGTTTTTTCTTTCTTAAGCCATGTTTTTAAGCCTAAGTCAAGAT
Source organism: Sambucus nigra (assembly GCA_949130495.1). Classification (NCBI taxonomy): domain Eukaryota; kingdom Viridiplantae; phylum Streptophyta; class Magnoliopsida; order Dipsacales; family Adoxaceae; genus Sambucus; species Sambucus nigra. The sequence continues at coordinate 504,735,838 of OX422212.1, forward strand.
ATTTTCAAATTACCGTCGTATTCTAAAATCGGGTGTCCCGTGATCGCGCGATCAGTTCCTACGAGTTACATTGATACCGGGCGAGGTGTTAGTGCCTCTCACGGGGCAATTCTAGGGTGTTTCATGTCTTCTCATTTTCACACCATGTTCTTAAGCCAAGTCTAGATATTTTCAAATTATTGTCTTATTCTCAAATCGGGAGTCTGTATATACTTGGTTTCGAGGAAGCATTTACATGGTTTGAGAGCACATATGGATCCATATATAAAAAGAAGAAAACCCAAGAACCAAGTTTATAAATAATTATTGGTCAATTTGAAGTAATTTTGAATACAAAAATCAAGTAGACATATTAGAATTTTTTAACCTAAAAGTAGAATAGTTGCTAAACTAATGTCATCGTACATTAATTTACAATTTATATCGCATCACTTAGAGAAAAAATATTAATTATATAATAAAAATCCACCTAACATTGCAAAATAGAGTTTGTTAAATTCAATTAAAGGTGGGATAACTTACCATAATGGCTAATCCTTCTTGGACAGAACAGATAGCACAATTACCTGGGAATGAAAGAAAGTGAAAAAATCATAAATTAAAGTAAAAGTCAAAAAATCTACCATCTTCCCAACTCTAGCTTAAATCTTTAAGGGTTGATCACACTTATTAATTCACATCTTACTAAAAAATAGTAGTAGATCTAAGCTTATTACGTTGATTTGAAAAATAGTAGTAGCAGCTAACTGATAACAATGGACTTGCACAACAATCCATTTTGAGGCTATGTTCACCACGTATAGATGTGCCCCTTTTTCCTTTACACTCCAAACATATAGATGAAGAACTGGTATGCAATTGGTTAGATCTACAATATGTAAACAATGTCAAATGAAGAACTCGTATGTAAAATTAAAGAAAGTACCTCACAAAACCCCTGAAGAATTAGATCTGTTGCCTATTATATATCGCAGATTTACATATTTCATAGATTTATTCCCCCATTTTAACACTGCAATTCGAACAAACATAAAAAACCTGCTGCCTATAATATCTAAAGAAAAGTGCAAAAAGGCAAAGGAAAACAAAATTATATGATATCAACCTGTTGCCTATAATATCAATGAAGTTGTGATTATTTCAGCCCATTTTAAGGTTTTAAAATACATAACCAAGCAAGTTGATCACAAAAAATCTCAAACTAAAATAGAATTGTATGAAATCAACAGAATTATGGCATACATGTCAAGTTAAAATATGAATGAACAGAATCAAGTTGCATTTGTTCCATGTCAAGTTGCAGCCTCTTAAATTCTTGACGTGAACGTCAAAAAATGCATGTTAATCGTAAGATATGTAACATACTTTTTCATCCATTAAGAAAATCAAGAACATAGCCAACAATAACATGTACACTTATCGGCACGATTATAAAAAATTTACTTTATTGTCTACATATATGGAACTCAATGGATTGAAAACTAAAAAATCGGAACTCAAAATGGAACCATTGCATGATTGTGATAAATAAAAATTATATTTGTGTTTTTTTAAGGTCATCGCTTAATCTCTCAACTGTAATAAATGAACATACTACAAAAAATTTAGTTTATTGTCTACCTATATGGAAACAAGATTATGGTTGGGAGGGACAAACGGGATTTCTGCTATATATAGAAATACCTTTGAACATCTACATGTAGAAAACTCCTAGGATATTTACATATTTGTCTCATAGTAGTACCCAACAACAAAAGATCTCATAGTACCACTGATGATAAATTATACTGATATGTTACCAATAATCAACAAGTGAATCGACAAAGGGTTAACACAAATCCATAAATAAATAAATAAAATCGATGTAGCAATTAGTACCTAGTCATATTCTTTATTATCAGCCATAGGTTGCTGCTTTGCTTTTCCACCTGTACAAAAGTGATAAGTTTTTTAAATTCTAAGTCAAATTTTATTAAATTACGGTTCCAACAAAAGGAAAATAAAGAAATTAGCCTGAAATTGATTATGTAATACCTTTGAATCATTCATTACTAGGTATTCCTTCAACCGAGATATGTTCGTCTTTGACGACAGAGAGAGGGGCGTAGCTTCATTCTGCTTTAATGGTCGACCCCACCATTCCAGCATAACCGTACGGTCCCAGTATGAACTCAACCTCGCCAGAAAAACCATTTTCGGCCACCCATTGACCAAACCCATCATACCTCTAGAAACATCCACCAAAGACCTTAAACCCCCTGCCTTCCTACCCGCCTAAATCAGACCCACTAGCTAGCTACTTTAACCACTTGTCATCATATATGTTGCCCTACAACGCTACGGTTGATGTAGCCCTTTTCCACTTTGATGTAAAGACACTTTTCATTGAATTGAATGATTGCAATGTATTGACAAGGGCCTTATTTATTCTAAAATTTAACTAGATCTAAACTTAATAAAACTAAGACATAATTAATAGATAAACTTGGATTCTATCTAAAGAGTTTTAAGAAAAGATAATTACCTATAGATAATCTAATAGGTAACCCAGGATTTTAAAATAAAAAAATAAAAAAGAAGATAATTGATTCTCTCTCAGCTGGTCCGCCACACATCAGTTTAATTCTTCAAGTTAAAAGGTATATACACTTTCCTTAATAATAGAAAGGAAAAATTTAAAAGAAGAATCTTTGCAATTTTACGCATGTAAGGAAAAAGCTAATAAGAAAAGACATTAAGGTATAAAAAAAAGGCATATTTACGTTTTAGATAATGCATAAAAAATTCTTTGTGCCTCAGCAGTAACGCCCACCCCAATCCTCTCAGTATTTATCTCCGCTTGTCTACAAATTGACCCTTTAATGAAAATGAATACACAACACAAGATTAATAAATAAAAAATGAGAAGATATTAGCACCTAATAGCAGAGTTTTCCCTAGATTGAAAAGCACTGAGATCAAGGTAAGATTTGTTGAGATAAAGAGGATCTTCCTAATGAAGATTTGTTGAGATAAAAAGGATTTTCCTAATGTTTCTGCGTGGTCTTGATCCAGAATTCAATCCCTCTTGTTCTACCCAAACAAACAGTCACATTTGTTGAGCTACATCCACCAAAACATCGTCGAAAACCATCAGCGAAGAAAGAAGATGAGATATGAGGCGGGGAAATGAAATATAAGGTGCCTATTTTTTTTAAGAAATTCCCTGGTTACGGCCTAGAGCCATGGCCCACCATGTACGACCAACAGCTACTCTTCTAACAAGGGATGGTCACAGCCTATAGCCGTGAACCACACCAAAAAATGGTCACGAAACACAGTCATGACCCCATATGTGTGTGTTTTATGCTTTGGCATGCCTATGGTCATGATTCAAGTCCATGACCCATCCGTGACAAAGCTCGGAGGGAATATTGGCACGAATTTGTTGTTAAGATGGTCACGACCTGGTCACGACCCAAGTCCGTGACCTACAGTGGTTAGGGATTTGGTCCATGACCACCTCTAGAGCATCTATGACTCAGTTTAGTAATGAATATGGTCATGCCAAAAATTGATATGGTCATGACCCAAGTTCGCGACCAGCTGGTTAGGGGATTGGGCCATGACCAACTGGGCATGACCATCCAAAGGATTTGGTGTCGTGTGGACTTCAATGCACCTACACCAAACATTACAAAGAGTCTTTGAGAACCAAAACATAAAATAGAAGTTTGACTCTTAGGGTGTTTTATTTAGAGAAGGAGGTGAAGTTTTGAAAAGGTGTGAGGCATCGGTGAATCAACTTGAGATATTGAGTGTTTCTTTGTGTAATTAATTGATTGTGGTTGGTAAAGAGAAGACCGATTTGACCAACATTGTGACTAGTCTTATAAGAGGTCTTCAAGTTTCATTAGAGACTCATAAGAAACTTTAAACCCGTGTATTCCAAATCAAGAAAGATCTCAAACATGCTTGGGAGGTCATGGTCACTATAAAGAACACATCTAAGAACTATGGAAAGATATTACTCGGCCTCGTATTAGGTTTTAACGAGAGGTAACGAATAGGTTATGATGGTGCATCCACTTCTAATGTCGTACCCGAACCGATTCTTGAGTTTGTGATGGATCTTTATGGGCCTCGACTTAACCCACCAAGGAGACCTAACCCACAAACGAGAGTGTGTTATAGACATTTTGACCAAGGTAGACCTTTTTCTGTTTAGATTTGTTTCCATTACAAACAACGAGGTCATCTTAGAGACTTTTATTTTAAGATAAGGAGAGTTTCTCACACGTGCGTTCCCTAATATACTCCCACACAAATTCATGCACGTGTTCAAGCACACACTCTCACACGTGTTATTTCTTTTGCTCGCACACATCACCATAGAGATTTTAAGAGTTTTGAGAGCAAGTAGAGTTTTTAGTCAAAATTTAGCAAAGTTTGATAGAGGAATTTCAAAGGATGCCTATTCATATTGAGAGCACCTCTCGGACCAATGATTGAGTTTGGGCATTTTATCTAATGTGTGGTGATTATCTTGTTCATATCATTTGTCCCTATTTATAGATTATATTTATATGTATATATATGCTTTTATTTTTTTAAATATTTAAAAAATCCTAAATGATTTACAATTTTTAAGAAAAAGTTTGAGAAATTCCAAAAGATTTTTGAATTTTAATTTTTCACCATTTATGGATTTGCATTTAAGATGTTCGAATAACACCTATAAGTAAATCCATATAAGCTCGTTGATGATTAATTTCATCATGCCAGACTTTTTGTTACCATTATTGCACACACGCACGGACTATTTAAAAATAGTACGTGCTTATCATGTGTTGAATACGGTGTTCTCATCCCAATCATGTTTAATACTGAACCAAATGTACTAGAGATAAGTTGTGCTTGTAAGAACTATTACCCGAAATTTATTTCCTACAGAAGATAAAAATTCTCTTTGTATTAAAAGCCACCATTTGCAAAAAAAAAAGCCTAAAAAGATTAACGGCACACAAAAATAGAAGTTTCAAGGACAATTTTATTTTTTTTATTAATGATTCACTATATATGAGCGTTATGATATCTTCAAAATTTTGAGACTGATTTCTTAAATATGTGAGATTTTTAGGGAGTTATAAAGTAGAAGATCAATGAGTTTTCATAATAAACTCTCTTGAAATGCATTTTATAGTCTGACGTTATTGATTTGAGAAGTATTAAAATTAATGGCATGTTGCATAATTCGAGTCAATTATATTTAAGTTCAGCATGCACCTAGGGTGGAAATTGAGTTGTTTCTTTATAAGTATCTCATTGACTTAGTGTGCCTATGCTATAAATGCTTGTGTTGATTTGACCATGGAGAATGTTCCCAAAATTAGATTTCGCTTTGATGATTCGATTATTTTAGTGCTATACCATGGTGTTATGTATTTTTGTACCTATATGTACCTTTTATACATATTTTTTTACATTAAAAAATTAAAAAAAAAATCAAAAGTAGTTGTTTGATTGCCTTTTGGAAATTCATCAACTTAGTGATACTATTTCTTTTGTATTTATGTGATGCTTGGATTTATGGTTAGTTTCATATCCTTTGTCTATTACGGACAAAAGGGGGGAGAACAAATTGAGGGGGAGTTTTATTTTCTTCAAATTCATATGAATCACGGTATTTCTTTTGTCTTATGTGTGTATGTCATTCTTCCTCGATGATGATTTTATAGACTCAGTTAAAGACGTATACATTTATGTGTTTTCGTTTATTAGTTTGGGAGGGCATTAGTTGTATTAGTCTTAGGGGTGAATTTGGATTGGGTTTGTGTTTTTTACCGAAATAGCCAAAGGGGGAGATTTGTAAGAGAACCATTTATAATTTCTCCTTTCAATTTTATTCGGTTTATCCCGTTACAACCCACTGCACCTTCATAACGATTCTAAGGTCCTTCAAAGAGAAGAATCGTTGATGCTATTTGCAAGAATGAACATCGATTGTCACAACTTTGCACGAGAAGGGTTACGAAGTAGTTTGGTAAGTCTTAAAAAGTTCAAGGGTCATTTTTAAATAGAGTTTGTTTTACAAAATGGTTTTAAAATGATTCTTTAATATTTTTACAAAATTCGCTAACTCGTTTGGTCGATATGACAGGTCATTCGAACGAGATGTGAAGGGTCGTTAGAACGAGGTTACCATGTTCGAACAAGATCTGAAACGATGCTTTTTTAGTCAGCTCTGGAATATCATTTAAGAATCGTTCAAAGTCATTCGAACGAGATCAGGTCCATCGTTCGAACAACGTGACAGTTCATTCGAACGAGTAAGCCTATTTTTATTTTTAAATAATCAAATCATTAATCCCTATCTTCTTGCAAATACTTTCTCTATATAAAGTGACACGGGATTAGACTTTTCAATAATCCTTTTTATAGTTCTTTTAGTGATCAAAGTCTATAATGTTGTATCCAAAACTCTTGGATCTTGTAGGATCACTTTTTAAAGCCAAGAAGAACACAATCAAAAGTTCAAAACCCTTGTAGAGAAATTCTCTACTATTGATTTATGGAGTTGAGGATCTACGGCTGAATAATGAGGGAACTGTATATTCCAAAGGTTGATCGGTGGATATCGAGGGAAGATCTACTTTTTATGGACGATGCTAGGGTACAACATTTTCTGTCGAAGAATCGAAGACTCTTGTGCATTATACTTAATGGATCTTTAAGTAGTTTTTTAGTCATTATGTGTTTTTCTCATCCTTAACAGTGTTGAATTAAAGATTTTGCCCAAACGAGATTTTTCCTCTATTTATTTTTCTTTTGTTTGGTTTTTGGAGATTTGGCTTGAATTTGACTTTACACAATCCTGCATGTTCACTGATGGTATAAGAAATCTAACACTAGTCATTCTCGAGCATCATATCAAGTGTAGAATATAAGTAAAGAAAGCAATAAGGGAGAGAACACAAAATATAGAGTGGTTCGGCTATAAAAATGAGCCCACATCCACTTAATTTCCATACTTTCATCATATACATTGTACAATGCAATATGATTGGGCCTAAAGAGGCATAAAAGTAAGAGAGGAGAAGATAATACATAAGTATAGTGAATCGAGTTAGACCGAATACGAACTGTAAGGTAGTTTATTCGTTGGTTGTGGCCTGAAAATCCCCTAGGTGGGTGTAGTTCTGTAGAGAGATGTGGTGTAGAGATTTTGGCAGTGCTTTGTTGGGTAATTCTCTTTTCGGTCCCCCCAACTATGAGTTGAGAACCTCTATTTATGGAGATGCAGAGTTAATGTCACGTGTTTAGACACGTGATAAATGGATAAGACGAGAGAATGAATCCATCTAGATAACAGTCAATTGTGGCATACGAATAGGATTGCGATCTGTTTGGACCTAGGCAGCAGCCATCTTGAAGAAGGTGCCATGGCCCGTCAGAATGCAGGCGATAGCTAATTTTGAGAAAGGCTGAATATGGCTATATTTGTGTGGTGTCGCGACCTATATGAGCACAGGCAGCGACCCCTTTGTTAATGCCTCCGAGGCAGTAGAGATAACACTGGCCATATCAATAAGCCTCAAGTCATAGTGCCAAGAATTAGTGAGTTGGGGTTGCAGCTGAATTTAATGTCCTATGGTAAGTATTCATAGGTTGCCACGGTAACTGCAAGGCGACTCTTCAACTTCCCTTACCCTCTTATATAAATGGGTTATGGTCGCGCCGATCATTACCTTTACCAAACCTTGAGAGCACATCGAGAGCGAAGTTCTGCCCGTTTTATCTTGAGTTCTCCGACGATTATTTAGTAGTGGTTCAAGGCAATTTGAGGCGGAATTCTTTTCAGTAACTGGTGGTTCTTCATTTCTAGGTAATCTTTCGTATTAAACTCTTCATCTTTCTATAATCTGAAAATCTAATACAGTTTTTGTAAGGATATACATTTCTAATTGAGTCCCTGTATTATTTTGACTTAATTCCGTGAACAAAACTTGTTTGTAATATGTCACGGGGAGATTTTTAATTTGTCTCGATTCCACTTGGTTTATGACGTATTGAAGAAAATTAAAGATGTTGTGGCAAAGCTTCAAAGAATTAAATCATGACGATGTTTAATTGGTGCTAGTTTAATCGTCTTCAAAGTGAATTTCATTTCGAGATCACTCAGGTATGAATGTGTATAATTAATGGTTCTCGGAATTGTTTTATAAAAGATAAGGATGTATTTTTAATAAAGAAAAATATTTTAAAATGTTTTTAAAAGTGTTTTAATTGTTTACACTACGTTTTAATTCTGATAAGCTCGAAAAAGGAGTAGGACTTTATTGGGTCTCTTTGAAGAGACGTTTAATGGTGGTTGAAATTGTTTTATAAAAGATAAGGATGTATTTTTAATAAAGAAAAATATTTTAAAATGTTTTTAAAAGTGTTTTAATTGTTTACACTACGTTTTAATTCTGATAAGCTCGAAAAAGGAGTTTGACTTTACTGGGTCTCTTTGAAGAGACGTTTTGAACTTCAAGTCAAAAAGTCAAACATATCGCTCGAATGACTTTAGATCTCGCGCGAATGAGATGTCTAAATCGCTCGAACGAGATCCTTGAATCGTTCGAATGACACATTTTTCGAGGTGACATTTTATTCTTATTTAAAGAGTGTTTCTATTAGAGTTTCGTAGGTGTGCAACTGAAAAAAATATAATACATTTCTGTACGTTGTTTGCACAAGTTTTCTAAGGTTTAAAAGGCATAAACACATCCTTAGAGTTTGCAAAGATCCGAGTTATCATTATTATATGCTTAAGTGATCTTGTTGCACCAAAGTTGTTTCTTCTACACATTGAACATCAAAGGGTTCTGCGGTGAAGAAAAGAGAAGGACTTCTTGTTCGACATCGTAGACGAATCAATGCCATTCGATGGACACCGAGACATACGTGGACACGTGTGTTGTGGATAGGTATCGTGAAAGAAGGAATTTCTGCGTGGGCACTGTGAGAGGAGTGGTTGAAGATCAGAAGAGCGTCAAGACCCGTGGGGATCGAGTCGTTGAGTGAGACTTTGTCTGTCTTTGTAAAACCACATTCATAGTGATTGTCTGGCTTGGGACGTCCGAGGTCGTTTTCCCATTTTGGTTTTTTTCCGACATTGTGAGTATTATTTACTTGCTTTAATCACTAGATGTATGTTTAGGATTAATCAAGATAAAATTGGTTTAAAGTAAGAATTGGGTTTTCACAACTTGGTTTGGTGCATATTTAAAAGTTGTTTACTTTTTGGGAGATAATTGAGTTTTTGGTAAAACACACAAAAAGGGTCCTTCAAATTGGTATCGGAGCTAGAAAACATTTTTTATTTGTTTCGTGATCCCGTTTGTTTTTCAAAGATGAATTCTGGATATAATGAATTTTCTCGAACTCCTATTTTTATGGCACTAATTACACTTATTGGAAGATGAGAATGAGATGTGCATTAAAATCTATTGATGAGCGTGTATGGCTAGTAGTTGAGAAAGGTTTGACACCCCCTGTCACTATTGTGGGTGAAGTCACTAGTTTAAAGCATGTTCAATCGTGGACCAAAACTGAACAAAGACTTGCACAATATAATTCTAAGGGTCTGCACGTTATTGCTTCACATGTCACACTAGAAGAATATAATAGAATTATGTCTTGTGAAACATCAAAAGAGGCTTGGGATATTTTGGCACTCACTCACGAGGGCACTAGCACGGTTAGGGCTTAAAAACTTCAAAATCTCACTACACAGTTCGAGACCATCAGGATGTTAGAGAGTGAGACTTTTGATGAGTTTTATGCTAGGTTGTCAAATATTGTCAACTCGTCGTTTAACCTAGGTGAGAAAATTCCCGACAACGGTGTCATTAAGAAAATCCTTTGGCCGTTGCCTAGTAGGTTTGATGTGAAAGTGACCATTTTAAACTCCTTGGGTAGGTTAGTGTCGACGAAACTAGAAGAGATTGTAGGTGACTTACAAACCTATGAAATCGACACGATTACCTCCAAGCAAGTGCCTAAGAAAGAAAAGGGTATTGCTTTGAAAACCCGAAAGGAGGAAGTTAAAGTTTCGAATTCCGATTCCGATTCCGATTTTGAGGATGTTGCCTTATTGGCAAAGAAATATAAAAAATTTATTAAGTTTCAAAATCAATCGAAAGATGCCAAGAAATTTGAAATTTTCAAGAACAACAAAGTAGATCCCACCTTTAAAGATAAGTTTGAGAAGCCTAAGAGAGATGAGTCGGATAAGTATTTTGGGTGTGAGGGGTACGGTCACAAGGTTAAGGAGTGTCCCACTAGACTTAAGAAAGAGGGCAAGCAACCCGTTGTCTATAATGCCACCTTGAGTAATAGTGATTCGAAAGAGGGAGAGAGTTTTCCCATTGAGCGTAACTTTGTTGCATTTATGGCATGTCATATGAGCGATGATGATTATCATGTGCATGACACTTTCGAGGAGGTTTTGAGTGTATCCCATGTTAGTGAGGGTGAAGAGAGTGACAAGGAGGAGGTAGATGTGAAAGAGTTGCAAAATGCATTTAATGAGTTGTATGCCAAAACGGTGAAGGTGAAAAAGGCTAACTCAAAATTGCAATCTAAGTTGAATGAGCGTGCCATAGAAAATAGTGATAGTTTGATTGAGGATCTTAGGGCACGAGAGAAGAAGTTCAGAGAGAAACTAGAGTTTATGGAGAAAGAGAGAGACAATTTTCGTGGTTTGATGGAGTTCTTGAAAAAGGAGATTTTAGAGTTTGAGGAGTCTAGGCGTTTGCTCGAGTTTAGGATTCACGAGTTTGAGGAGAGATTGAGAGACTCGTCTAGAGTCAAGTTTGATTTGGAGGCTAGGTCGGAGAAGTTAGATAATATCCTAGGCACCGTCCAAATTAAGGGAGATGGGGGAGGTATAGGTTTTGATGAGAGAGTTTTTCCCATTCCCCCTGCACGTGTGAGAAACACTAGGATGGTTAGAAAAGGTCCTCATATAGGTAATTATTCCCACCATCACTTCACTTGCACATTTTTTGGTAGGAAATGTCACCTTAGGCGTTATTGTTACGACCTTAGACAAGTTCCTAGGAAGTTTAGGAATAAAGTATCCCTGATTCCCCAAACCCCCATGCGTCGTTTTACACTTACTTGGGTTAGGAAATCGAATTTAGTGGCTTTAGGAACTAAACTTCATGATTCTCATTTAGTTGCACTTGATTCTTCCCATGCTAAATCTAAAGGATGATAGTGTTGCCTTGTTTGTCATATACTAGTTTGCTTCATGATCTATTCATTGATAGTATTATGACATGTGTATCATTCTGTATTATAGTTTTCATTTGTCTGAGTCTTATTTGAAAAATACAAAAAGATTTTGTTTTTGAGAAAAACTTTTGGAAAAACCAAAAATATTTTTCTTTTATTTGAGTCAAAATATGAAAAGCCAAAAATATTTTCGGTTTTTGTTTTTGAGTTTACATGTTTGATGTGGCATATTGGTGTGCTTGGACCCCCCCCCCCCCCCCCAATCGTTTCATTATCCATGTGGCTAGGACATTTGGTCATTATTATCGATGCTTAGAATGATCTTAACCATTGTTTATATGGGGTTGTTTCGAAGTTGATATGCATTTTGATTCGGCTTTGTATATATGCCAACATTGCACACATGCACGAGTTTATATGGATGTTTGACTTCTCTTGCATATTTAAATTTTGTGAGGTGTTCTTATCTCAATCTTGTCATTTATGCATAAGTAGACTTAAGGACGAGTGTGCATGTAATAACTGCTTATCGTGAGGATTTAAATTGGTAAAAATGATGAGTGAATTCACAGAAAAGGGCTACAAGAGATCAAAATTAACTCGTCATGAAAGCCACCGTTTAAAAGAGCCCAAAAGAAAATGCAATATGTTAAGAAAAGGGACAAATTAGTTTAGTTCATTCCAAAGAAACATGATATTATTGAGGCAGTTTGGATGGATTAAAAATTTAAACGGGTTTGCACAACTAATCCTAATGTTGAAACATTGCAATTTAATGCTATTGTTTGTAGAATCGTCAAAATTTTGGATTTGTGTGCATGTAGTATGTTTAGTTCATTAAGCTCACACTTTTATTGTCATGTGGCTATGATAAAATTTGATGATTTATCGCTATCAATTAGAGCTTCTTGATAGTTTCGATGTGTTGGAATTGTGACTCATTTATTGTAGTTTCATGCCCATTCATTCCATATCCATGTTTAAGCACATCAGTACTATGTTTGCATGTAACTCACATTTTTAGTTTTTATGAGTTTTTGTGTTTTGTGTTAAATGCCTACTGTTTTAACACTGTTTTGCTTCTGCCAAGCCCTTCCTGGAATTTTTTTTGTGGAAATTATTTCACTGGGCAAAAAAATAACATATTTCTGGGAAAATGTGAAAATTTGGCAGGTCGTGAGAAGTCGTTCAAATGACATCCCATGTCGCACGAACGACCTCAATACCTCGTTCGAGCGACTATGCATCTTGTTTGAGCGAAGCCTTGTCTCGTTCGAACAATAGGCTGAATTTTGCCTTCTGATTGGTTTGCAGTCCTCTGGGTTAAATTGGAATTTTTTTGGTACTGCTGGAAGCATTTCTGGACTGACTGGTTTATATACAGGCTTTTATTGGTTCAAAATTGAATTTTTGCATATAGTCCGTTTATCACACCTGATTAGATTGGTATACTCTTTGTGTGATTCCTTGGTTTACTAGCTACTGATTTGTCATCTCTTGATCATATTTAGCTGGTTGTTGCATGGTTATCTAGCGTTGTCAATTCTCAAATTGGTATCCAATTGATGTAAATTGGTTTATTCTCATGCTAGATACTTGGTTTGGTTTATCTTTTCACCGGATTATCTATTCGAGACAAAAAGGGGGAGAGATGTATGTGATGTAGGGGGAGATGTGCTGAGTGTCACTATTGATATCTAGATTTACATATTGTTTGATCTGGATTTACATATTGTTTGATTATAATTCTTCCTGATTGATATCAAATAATTGCTCACATATGATTTGTTCTTATTAGAAATATAGATTGGTATTATTTATTCCTCCATACTTCACTAGGTATTTGTTTGTCTGTTTTATGTGTGTAGGTATGCTTCAGCGACTCAAGATTTCAAGTCTACATCACATTCGGATAGTTCATGCTTGTCGGTGCTACATATACTAGTCTGTGTCCTGTATTTTTGACTTTGGGTTTATGGGATGGGATTTAGGCATCATACAGCTTGACAGCCCGGTTAGGCATTTCACTAGTTTAGTTTTGTCCCGGAATAGTCAAAGGGGGAGATTTGTAAGGTCATAAATTTCCAATTGAGTCCCTGTATTGTCTTGACTTAATCTCGTGAACAAAAAAATTTTGTAATATGTCATAGGGAGATTTTTAATTTGTCTCGATCCCACTTGGTCTAGGACGTATTGAAGTAAATTGAAGACGTTGCGGCAAAGCTTCAAAGAATTATTTCGTGCCGATGTTTAATTGGTGCTAGTTTAATCATCTTCAAAGTTAATTTCATTTCGAGATCACTCAGGTATGAATGCGTATAATTAATGGTGCTCGGAATTGTTTTATAAAAGATAAGGATGTATTTTTAATAAAGAAACATATTTTAAAATGTTTTTAAAAGTGTTTTAATTGTTTACACTACGTTTTAATTCGGATAAGCTCGAAAAAGGAGTTTGACTTTGCTGGGTCTCTTTGAAGAGACGTTTAATGGTGCTCAGAATTGTTTTATAAAAGATAAGGATGTATTTTAACAAAGAAAAATATTTTAAAATGTTTTTAAAAGTGTTATAATTGTTCCCACAACGTTTTAATTCTGATAAGCTCGAAAAAGGAGTTTGACTTTACTGGGTCTCTTTGAAGAGACGTTTTGAACTTAAAGTCAAAAGTCAAACATCTCGCTCAAACGACTTTAGATCTCGCGCAAACGAGATGTCTAAGTCGCTCGAACAAGATCCTTAAGTCGTTCGAATGACACTTTTTTTAAGGCAGCATTTTATTCTTATTTAAAGCGTGTTTCTATCAGATTTTCGTAGGTATGCAACTGGAAAAAATAGAATACATTCCAGTACGTTGTTTGCACATGTTTTCTAACGTTTAAAAGTCATAAACACATCCTTAGAGTTTGTAAAGATCCGAGTTATCATTCTTATATGTTTAAGTGATCTTGTTGCACCAAAGTTGTTTCTTCTACACATTGAACATCAAAGGGTTTTGCGGTGAAGAAAAGAGAAGGACTTCTTATTCGACATCGTAGATGAATCAAAGCCATTTGGTGGACACCGAGACATACGTGGACGCGTGTGTTGTGGATAGGTATCTTGGAAGAAGAACTTTCTGTGTGGGCACTGTGAGAGGAGTGGTTGAAGATCAGAAGAGCGTCAAGACCCGTGAGGATCAAGTCGTTGAGTGAGACTTTGTCTGTCTTTGTAAAACCATATTCATAGTGATTGTCTGGCTTGGGTCGTCCGAGGTTGTTTTCCCGTTTTGGGTTTTTTCCTCGTACATCCGTCCTTGTGAGTATTCTTTACTTTATTTACTTTACTTTCTTTAATCACTAGATGCATGTTTAGGATTAAATGAGATAAAATTGGTTTAAAGTAAGAATTGGGTTTTCACAACTTGGTTTGGTGCATAATTAAAAGTTGTTTAATTTTTGGGAGATAAGTGAGTTTTTGGTAAAACACACAAAAAGGGTCCTTCAGTTTTGGAAGAATACGCTAACTTTATCTTTTGTATATCATACGAATCTGCATTACTGAATTTATATTGAGACCCTTTTTTAATTTCTGAGCTTGATGATATTGAACCATTTGCTTTATCTTTCATAATAAAACAAGTAGGTAATTAAAAAGCTCTTACTACTTTAATTTGACTGTTGGGTAACAATTCTGCATTTTTAGGTAGATAGAACTAGGATTGATTAAACATATTGGGTATTGATGGATGTAAACTGAATTTGGGTTAATCCATGCCTTGTCCCTATTTCGGATTTGTTTTTGGCCAGGAACATGTTCTTAATGTTCTTGTACAAAACCCTAGAATCAATGGTTTTCAATCTTTACAAACACGTACTTCATCAAAAATACCGTTTGTGTATTTGGCCACGGCTAGTAGTATGAATTGTGCTATTTTTTCGTGGCCTCTTGCCCTTCCTTCTCGTAGTTGTTGTCTGCAACTTAAACTTGAAAAATTAGTCTTTAGAGTAATTAGCTACAGCCATTAGGTTTTGTAATTTTTGGCTTTAGGAATTTAAATTAATTGGTTGCATCCTTTTAGAATCAGTTAGCTGCAGTTGACTTTCAATTTACTTGCACTTATTGTTTCTATTGTGGCCTTAGACCTGGCAGTTTTTTACACGACTCGAAAACCCGACTCGAACTAGATATAATTTTTTGCAGGTCAGGTTATCTCTAAACAGGTTCGGGTTGAAATCGGGTCAGACCCGTATAACTCCTTTATTAAACAAGTCGTGTTTCGGGTGAACCCGCTAACCCGTAATTGACCCAATTATTTTTTGGGTTAATTTAGAGTCACATTCGGGTCAAAAACCTATTAAACCCATTTAGACACGATTAATTTTAAACCGTTGATTTAATAATATAATGGTCAAATAAAAGGAAAGAAAATGAAAACCAAAGTTAACCTAACTCATTTTTTAAAAAATGAAAGTTGCTTTTTAATACTTAAACCTAACTCTATTCTCTCTCCCTCTCTCTCTTCAATATCAAAGTTGCGCAGGTTCTCCCTTTAAGGCTTCAACAACACGTAGGTTCTCCCTTCTCTCTCTCCTCGTATCCACTACACACACACTGCACAGCTCCGTTCTTTTCTTTTTCTGGAACCACACGCAGGTCCGAATTTTGTTAAAATCTTCTGATATATTTTTTTGAAATATGGATGGATTTATTGAAATCTTCTGACATATGGATAGATTTATTAAACAGTTTTGTGGATTTGTGGATGTGTTTTATTAAACAGTTTTGTGTAGTTTCTATCTGTTAACCAATTCTTGTGACATTAATTTCTATTTAGTTTTCTCTTAGCTTAGTATCACTATATATTTGTTAATAAATATTAAATAATGACTTTTTGTAGATGGAGTCATATGGGTTAAATGTCAATTTGCTCAATAATTCGATTGATGTTGATTTAATGATGGAGGATAATGATGATGGCGATGATGAAATTATAGAAGTGGATCAAGTAAAGTCACTATAAGGTGCAAATAAATCCACTATTAGTGCTAAGGTCCAAATCAAAAGAGGCAAGCGTAAAAGGAGATGTACTTTTATTGTGTGGTTTTTTTTGAGATTCTCAAACAAAAGGACGTAGATGGTAAAACATGATGTAAGTGCAAGAAATGAGGGAATATATTCATTTGTGATAACAGGTATGGAATAGGTAATTTAAAGGGCCATAAAGATAAATGTGAAATGACAAGCACCTATGACATAGGACAATTGATAGTTTAACAACAACTAGCAAAAAATAATATGTCATTGCGTGCCCCAAAGTTTAGTCCCTAAGTATTTAGGGAGATGTTGGTTGCTTCCCTCATTATGCATGATTTACCATTTTCATTTGTTGAGTATAAGGGGATAAGAGTACTCTTCTCTTATTTACGTGATGATGTACCACTCATATCTTGAAATATCGCTAAGGCGGATGTGTTGAAAATGTATTATAGGGAGAAGGCTAGGGTTAAACAAATGCTTGATGAAGCTCCTGGAAGGGTATGTATATCTTCAGATTTATGGTCATCAATTATTACGAATGGGTATATGTGTGTTATGGAACATTTTCTTAATAAGGAGTGGGGGTTGCAAAAGAGGATTTTGTTTTTTTCTTATGTGGTGCCCTCACATAATGGGGTTTCTTTGTGTGATAAAATTTGATCTTTTTTTAGGGAGTGGCGGATTGAAAAACAATTATTTTATGTGACCCTAGATAATACTTCTTCAAATGATTCATTTGTTGTCATGTGTCGTATACAACTAAATGCTAGAAATGCTCTTTTTTGTAATGGGGATTTCTTTCACATAAGATGTTGTGCACACGTACTTAATTTCATAGTTCATGGTGGCTTGAAAGAAATTGATGTGGGTATTCATAAAGCATCAAATATATCAAAGGTTCACAAGCTAGGAAAGTAATCTTCGTTCAATGTGTTAAATTATTATCTCTAGATGTTAAGAAAGGTTTAAGACAAGATGTTCCGACAAGATGGAACTTAACTTTTTTAATGCTTGAGAGTGCTCCATTCTACCGTGAGCTCTTTTCTCACTTGGAATTAAGTGATTCAAATTATAGGCATTTCCCTTTGGAAAGTGAGTGAGATAAAGTTAATAAAATATACACGTTTGGGGGTGTTTTTAATAATATAACTTGTGTTTTCTGGGGCATGAAGTATCCTACAATAAATTTGTACTTTCCTTTGGTGTTTATGGTGTACTTGACATTGAAAAACAAATTGGAAAGTAGTGAACCATACTTGCAAAACATGGAGATTATGATGTTTGAAAATTTTGAGAAATATTGGGCTGAAGTTAGCATGATTTTGGCTATAGCCGTGACACTATATCCATTGTACAAGATTCATTTTGTTGATTTTTGTTATAAGAAAGTGTATAGGGTTGCTTCACCTCAATTTGGAGAAGTTGGAGAAAATTTGTTTGTATTATTTGGTGAATATGATGTGAAGTATACTTCTTGTAGTTCGTTGCAAAACAGGTCCGTTGATAGTTTCAATGATGCATCCTTTAGATTGGATACAAGAGATGTACTAAAGGTAAATTTATTTCTATTAATTTGTGTTCATATAACTTTTTTTATTCATATAACTTGTACTAAAGGTAAAATGCATCTAATTTTTATTCATATAACTTGTTTAGGAGTTTGATGACTTTGAAAGTGAGAAATTTAGTTCTTGTGCTTAAAAGTTACAACTATAGCTTTATTTGGATGAACCAAGAGTTTATAGGAATGCCGACTTAAATGTTTTAGCTTTTTGGAAAGAAAATTAGTTTAGGTATCTCCAAATTTCTTCAATGGCAAGATATGTTTTAAGCGTTCATGTATCTATGGTAGCCTCGGAATCTGCATTTAGTTATGGTGGAAGGGTTATTGATTAATATAGAAGTTCACTTAAACCCGAGGTGGCGGAAGTGTTACTTTGCACAAAAGATTAGCGATTCGGTGCTAATGGTAATTTTTATATTTGAATTTATTTTTTATTCTTTTTATATTTCTTTGTTTTGATTTTAATTTTCATTTGTGGATGTGGGATATGCACAAGATCAACTTGATGATCTCGCAAAAAATATCTTAAACTTGGATATTAACACGGAAAATGCTCCTTCATCATCATCGGTCGAATGCTCAACTTCTTTTTCGGTTTCGGGTGTATAATTATCATATTTTAGTAAGAAAAATCGTATTATAACTACTTTAATAAAAAAAATATGCTTTAAACTACTTCAATAAAAGAACTTATTTTACTAAAGTTGAAAACTAGAGTTTTTAGAAAAACTAAACCTAAACTGTTATATATACTAGAGTTTGGTCACATATTTGTTATATATACTAGAGTTTGGCCACATGTTAATTTAAACCTAAACTGTTATTTGAACATTGGGTGAGTAATAATTGATTTTCATGAAGAAAAAAAATTCATGAACCTAAACCCGTTCACATATTTTCATGAAAAAAAATTGTTTTTTTTAAAGTTATAGTATTTTAACATCTATTCATTTGAATCATTCTAATGGATGCTTACTTTTTTGTAGGTATATGAGTTGAAGGGTTCCTTTTTGGCGTAGATTGAAGCCTTGAAGATTAAGTTCACATCTTTATAGTTTGGTTGTTTATGTTTTGGATTTGGATTATATGATGGCACTTTCAACCTTTTAGGGATTCGTTTAGGTATTCTTTTGTAATTATTTATGGATTTGATCAAAATTAATATGTTACTTATGTTATGTTATGTTATGAACTTATGTTAAATAAATTGTTTAATGGTTAATAATGAAGTACATACAACTAAGGACATATTTTATAAAATATTAAACATATTTTGTAAATATATTATTAATATTGTGTTAACGGGTTGAAAATAACTCATTTATTAGTTGGATTATGCAGATTATGTCATGTTTTCGAGTTGAACATAATCCCTTTATTAAATGGGTTATGCGGGTCGTGTCAGGTTTTCGAGTTGAACACGACCAGTTTATTAAACGAATTATGCGAGTCGTGTCAGGTTTTCGAGTTGAACACGACCCGTTTATTAAACGGGTTATGAGAGTCGTGTTGTGTAACCCGTTTGTTAAACAGGTCGTGTTTGAGTTTTATCTTTTGACACGATTAATAAACAGGGCATGTTCGGGTTGGGAGTTATATTAGAATGCATGTGTCTTGACACTAACATGAATTAGCAGGCCTACGGGGACTCTAAGAAGCTTCTCTAACAATAGTGGCTGTAGTACCTAACTATGGAGACCTTCTGCTTTTCAGGTCTTGTTGTTTCCTATGAGTTGGAACCCTCAAGATTTTTTGAACGACTTCTGAAAGTCTCACTTTGGCATTTCTCCTCATGAGATCCCATTTGTAAAGCCTTAAATGGTCGTTGGGCCTTGTCTACTTAAAGACTGCCCCAAATGCATCACCCTTGATTCTGACTCTGAGGATTACTTGGGTTGTAGGGATACTAGAGAGGATGTAAACTTTATGGAGGAGGATACAAACTCCAGCAATAATCGTCCTGTCGAAGTAGTTGTTGCACCGACTATTGGGACAACAGTTGTACCACCTAAAACTAGGAATCCCCCCGTTGAAGCTTTTTGTCATGGCCAGTATTTTGAGAAGGCTCTTGCTGCTCTCGATCTCAGATGTATTATAGTCAAGGATTAGATTATTGATGTTGCTGTAGCATTTCAGTTCCCTGAAAGGACAATCTGTACACTTCCTTCTACAGAACAAAGGTTATGTTATGTGAATCCTGATGGCGTTTACTTTCCTCTCCATGCCTTTCTACTGGGGTAGCGACTTCTTGTTCTTGTGACTATCAAGAGGATATTGAGTTCCATGAACTTGGCCCTAACACAACTGGATCCTAGATGCTGGAGGGCCATGCTTACTAGTTTCTTGCTTTGGCAAAAGCACTTTCTTAAAGATATCACTCCCACAGAGTTCTTCCAGTTTTATAGACCAAAAGAAAACTCTAAATATTTCCCGTGGTATTACTATTTCATGCTACGGTGCGGGGATAGATATTTGTATACCGACAGACCTACTAGTGTGAAAAATTGGAAATGTAAGCATTTCTTTGTGTCTAGGGATAACTAGTAAACCTACCCAAAAGAAATTGAAAGGGAAAAATCTATTGAAATGCCGCGAACATGGGGATGTCCGTCCAAAGAAGGCATGTAGTGTCGGTGTTCCATATTAATACTTGTAATTTCCATCTTTGCAGACCATGCTAATACTTGTATAATCTTTGTACATATTGACAGTCTGAAGCTTAATAGTATGTAGAAGAAGAGGGTTTAGGACATAGCCCACTTACCTGACCATGAAAAGAAGTTTTCTTAGGTGGTCACCTCTACCTCCATTCTTGATAAGGGATACTTTGCATTCAAGGACCTTCCCAAAAAGATTACTGTGGAAGGTAAAATTTCATTCTCCTAATATTCCTTCTGCGAGCTACCAAGCACAAGTTAACAATTGTTCATAATTTCAGGTGAGGAGATTGACCATGATCTTCTGGCAGCCCAGTTTTTAAAAATGGATGAGGATGTTGCGACCCTTAATCATCGAAAAAAAAAGGGGGAAATAGGAAGAGGGTACAAAAGGAGGCAACCCCTGTAAATGAACCAACTTTTGAGCCTCCGCAACAAAGTGTTGCGGCAGAGACTGGAGTAATCCCTCCAGTAGAGAAATATACGGCCTTGATAATGTTGCTGCAGCAGGAGAGAAGAAGGTTGATGACGATATTGCTAATAATCTTACCGCAGTAGGATTAATGTCCCCTGGAAATTTTCAGGGTGAGCGAAGCCCCATCCACGTCTCACCCACTACATCTCCTCCTTCGCGGACTGTTATAGAAATCAATGCTAATTTTCCACCACCTCAAAGTAGGGAAGGTGTGGACCCTGATAGTCATCTGCGTTCTAAGTTGAGGACACCAAATCCTCAATCTTCTTGGGACACAACTGCCAGGGCATTCCATAGAATGAGGAAGGTCCTGAACACCATTAATCTTGATCGTCTAGTTGAATATGATCTTGAGGACTTGGAGGAAGTATCCCTACACTGTTTGCTGTGAGTAAGTGCATTTCATTATGTACTTTCTACATTTAATTACTTGAATGATAATAGAAATTCCAAATTTCAGGCTGTGAACGTTGTTATGACCCAGAGGTCAAAATATAAAGGCCTATACAAACTGCATTAGGCCGTGGAGTCAATCCATAAGGCTGACTTGAAGAATGCTCGGGCCTCTTCCTTTGAGGCAGGTAAAAAATCATCTACCGCAGCACTTCAACTGGCTAACAAGAACTTGGAGACTGCTGCCAAGGCTAAGGATGAGGTTGATCAGAAATTGACCAAGGCCATAGAGTCTATTATTTCCGTTGAAGCCAAGGCTAAGGAAACTGCCAAGCAAGGTGCCTTCTGTGATTATAAACTCAACGTCCTTTAGCAGAAGTATGACCATTTAGAGCTTAATACCTCTTCTACCCTCAAGCAGAAATATCATAACCCTGTTGCTACCCTAAAATAAATGGAGGAGAAACATGTCGCAGCCCTGACAAAAGTTGGGGATGATGCTGTAGCTGCATATAAAAAAATTAAGGGATTTCTTCCTCACAAATAACATAGCCTATCTCCACAACTTTCGAGAGCTTAGGCATAGGGTGGTGAAAAACCTCCCTAAAATAAAAGAGCAAGTAATGTCTTAGAAGTTAGGTGATGCTGAGCACAACAAATGTGTGGTAGAGATCAGGGTTACGACAGACGCAAGAGCAAAGCAATTAATAGAAGAGGTTGTGGCAGAAGATGAAGAAATTGATACTGTAGCAGATGCATATGACGAGGATGATACAGACTCATAGGCTTGTAATTTCTATAATCTTGGACACAATCTTGTAGTTTTTGAACTTCAAATGTTAAATAGGGTTGCACCCGTTTTGGTAAAGCTCCAGCCCCAAACCAATGTTGAATAGTAATGAATATTTAACCTTTTGACTGCATGCCTCTTTTACTTAACTCTATTTTTATAACTTTGCAAGCTTTTTCTATCAAACTGCGGGCTTTGATTGATACCGCTTTCTACAATCTTGAATAATCGGCGGTCTTTATTTTATTTACATGCTCCTATTGTGATCTTCATAATAGGCTGCAGTCAGTGAGGTTGCATTTGTGTGAAACTATGGTCCATGAAGTTGTGGCCATAGGCTTCCCTGTAGAAATATAGGATTGTCCGCGAACAATTAAGTCCTCGGTCTATCTTTTTTGCAAAACCTTTTATAGGAAATACAGTAACTCTTGGATTTAGTGGCGATTGATAATTCCTTTCAGAATACCAGATAAATGTGTCCATGGTTCACGTTCTTTTTCCATCGTCAACTAAAGTTTCTTAGGGAACTATCAAGCCTCCCTAAGTTGGGTTCACTATCAAGTCACCCACTATTATAATTGGATATATATCAAGCCATCCCTGGCTGGGTATTATGATCCCCCATGGCTAATTGAAGCAACCCGAAGCTGCGAATGAGCATTGTAAGCCCTCATGCCTAATCGAAGCATCACAAGGCTAAGAACGGGCATTGTAAGCCCCTGTGGCTAATTAAAGCATCCAAAAGCTAAGAATGGGAATTGTAATCCCCTGAGGCCTTGAGTTTGGAGGGGTGCAAAGTGTTAATCAAGGTTGTCTCCTTGATAGACTGTTCTTCCCAAAATAATCAAATAATCTCTAGGATAATTGATCATTACGTTCCATTAAATTTGTTTAAGAGGAAGGTCTTTCATTAGATTTCTAAGTAGGAAAGCAAAAATTAACATATGACTAATGATTTCCATTCATTTACGTAAATATGTTTATATATTTTTTACTTTAACAAAATATAAAAGCCTTAGAGATAAAGCTACGAATATCTTCATAGATAGAGTTCCGAAAGAGAAAAATGTGAACAAATAGAAAACAAGGCTGGTAAGCGGCGACCCAGGTATCGGCTGCACCCCCTAAGCAACCTTCAGGAATCGCTGAACCCCTTCCTAACGAGCCTTTCGATCTCATTCTTCAAGGCGTGGCAATCGTTTATTTCATGGCCATGGTCGCTATGGAAACTGCACCATTTGAAGCATTTTGTCTTCTCTAATGAGCATTAAAATGTCTTTGATTTGGTAAATCAGCGAGGTGTAGGTCTCATAGTTTTTTCTCATTTTGGCTGCTCCAGCTTCCTCTTTTAAACTTTGGCAGCGATCATTTTTTCTTCTATCGCGGCCTTTTTCATGGATGAGAAGGTTGCAGCTTATGTCTGCAGCCTGTGATGAGGTGAAGGTCGCAGCCTCCAATGTCAGGGCCCTCTGCATTAGGAAGTTAACCTGGTCTTGGAGTGCTGATTGACAGTCGTACAGGTGATCAATGTAGCTCAGCAACTGAGCAACTTCTTCACTCTGATCTGTACTTGTCTTTGAGGTCCCTTCCATGGCTTCTGTTATGTTAGTCTTTTATGTATATATATTATGAGATCAACCAGACAATGGTGAGAAGCCAATAAATTTAGGAAAAACTAAGCATAGTAATGGGCATGCAGTCTTTTATTATCTGTAATGTTATTTTGCTATGGTCGTGACCTGAGGTACATATGCTAGTAATGTCGTGGTCACGTCAATAGGAATTTTCCAAGTAAAACATACATATGATATAACTGCCTTAGGGATGTTGTGGCATTTTGGCAATAAAGCTGCATGGACGCATTCCTCTAGTAACAATGAAGGGTGTGATCTAAAAATAGGCTCAAGACCTGAGATTAATTCATAAAATATACACAGAATGTGCCTACTAGGAATTTATTAAGGTCAAAACAACCTTTAGGTGTGAAAGTAGCACCAACTTGGTAATAAGTCCTATATTATAGGTGTAAAAGTTAGAAATAAGTGAATAAAACTCTTCCCTAGTCACCCACCTTTAAGAGGCCACTGCCTTTTGTGTTTTTCAATACTATAGAGGTAGGAAATTTGAGAGCACAAATTTCAAACAGTTTTTATTATCCAAAAATCATATGAAGATATTCATATTTATAGGATATAGTGAGGCATCTCAAAAGATAAGAATGTGACTGAGGCATCTCAAAAGATAAGAATGTGACTGGACGTCCACCCAAAAGTCAAAAGTCACATTATTTAACAAAAGTTATTAACTAACAAAAGTTGTTGACGAGAGGCATTCGTGATGATAACGTGTTGTAAAATAGAGAAAACACACAGAAATAATTTTGAGGGAGTCAGTCTTTCATTTCATTGATAATGCAGTTTTTATTATCCAAAATCATATGAGGATCCTCTATAATGAGGCATCCAAAAGACAAAAATGTGAGTGAACGTCCGGCCAAAAATCAAAATCCACATTAATTAACTAAAGTTGTTAACCAAGAAAAATGTCAAAATACCGTTTCGTTGTCCAATTACCATTTGTTTTAAGAAAAAGAAAACATTAAAACGGAAAAGTGGATTTTAACTAGAATACATCGTAATGGAAGAAATGAGCAATGAAAACAAAAACATAAAATAAATAGAAAACTAAACTCAACCAAATTAAGAAGCCATCCAGGAAAGAAAAAAAAAAGTGTACTTCGAAGCAAAATGCCGACGTGATTAATTTAGTCTAGCTTTGGCAACAAATGTAAAAGTAGAAAATAAATTAAATTTATCTCCAATAAATCCCCCTATATGACATCAAATACAAAACTTCTAATGGCTGGCTCACTTCCTAAGCTTCAGCTTTCTTTTGAATAAGCTTCTCGATCAAGTCAGCAGCTTCTTGGACAGTGGTTATGTTCTGAGAGCTATCCTCCTCCACACTAATGTCAAACTCTTCCTCCAATCCCATTACTATCTCCACCTGCTCACATTAATCAATGAGCTCAACATTCTTACAAAACTCAACAACTAACCATAACATTAAAGCTGGACTAAAGTCTAAAGTAATAGACAACATGATATGTCTGTATGTACGAACACACACTGGATTTGGTTGAATTAGATGGGGATTGGAGGTTTTATAGAATATTCGATATTTTTCCAAAAAAAAATTCTGACAGTACAGTTCCATTTTTCTGTCAAAATTCCAGCGGAGACGAGAATTTTTGGAACTCTAGAAATTTTCATTTTTTTTTTATTCCGGAAATTTTCAGAAAAGATATTCATAAATATTTTTATGCTACAATACTGATTTTAATAAGAAATTTGGAAATTTCATGGTGCTCCACAATACCGTATCACTTTGTATATTTTGAGATCAAATAAGTGTAATGCTATGAGTTTCAAAAATATTTCCAAAATTTCCCCAAAGGGCATTCATTATTTGTACCATGTATGTATCCCACCTTAATATGCAAATATCTAAGCACTTTGAAGGATGTTTGGTGAATATCTTTAGAGATAGAGCATTACTCTAGAAATAATATATATGGTTTCAAAATTAGAAAAATATGAGAATGTAACATTTAGTCCCTAGCATAAATAAAATGTTATTAAGCCACATAATTAACATTTAGTGTAAGATGTTGTTTGTTTTACCTTTTAAGTTTGAATCTGAACTATTCAGACTTAAAAAGTATCAAAAAGTATTTATTTTTTTAAATGATTAAGACATTAACGACTATATTTGCCTTTTAATGATTACGAGTTAGAGTTTCATATGAAGTCAGAATCAATCTAAATACATTCATTCAGAGGTATATTCAGACATAAAAACAAATATGTTTTTTAAATTCGGATTTCAGACTTCAAATTCAGATGAAAAAATAAACGCAACCAAAGTCAAAGCTTGACATTATTATAAGAAAATAGTGACATTAGTTCATGAAGCAATTTCAAATTCTTTTGTTGTTGCGTAAACAACGTTAATGACACGGTAATGTCATGACATGATAGCAAGTATTCACTTTGTTTGCAAGGAGCCCAAGAATGTTTTGCTATAAGAAATTATTTGGTGTGGTTTGGGAAATTGGGAAGAAATTTAGGCATGAAAGCAAATACTCACTGTATCAAGGGAATCGGCCCCGAGTGCTGAAAACTTAGAATCAGGGGTGAGCTCAGAGTCGGCAGGCAAGGCCAGTTGCTTCCTCACTATGTCACAAACTTTCTGCACTGTCTCGGGCTTTGCCTGTCATCGTTCACCGCTTATACAAAATTTACAATTGCAAAATAAAGCTTAGGGAAAGGAAATAGGCAAAAGGGTGGGACTCAAAATACCGCGCAACAGATTTGAAATCGAGAGGTTCTCAAAGAAGGGAAACCACCACTCGTTGCCCACCCTACAGAAACCAACTTCAAACTTGGACTTCTTCCAGTTACCTGCAAAGGTAATAATGACCCCAACCATAATATTGCAATTTGGTTATCTATGGAATATCAATTTGCAAAAGAAAATGCTAGATTATCAAACTTTTTGTACTAACATTTTTATACAAAAAGATGTTGCTTCAATTAATGATGGAGAGAAAGAAAGAGAAAATATTAAAAGTAGTCTCACAAGATCATTGATTGAAATAAGAATGCGTTACGCATTTAAATTTTTTAGTTGAGAAAAAAGTAACTTTTAAATCGTTGATAATAGTCATATTTGATTTTAAAGCCCGCATTAATTTCATAATTAACAAATAGTTCGATAGTGACATTATATCTAAAACAATGATGCAATTAACAACTAACGTGATACGGTCACTATGAGCGATTGCCATCAACAATTTTTCGCGACTCATGTTAGACTTTAATTCTTAATTTCGGAATTAAAATTAAATCGTGTGGTCTTATACAATCAGAATTTGAAGAGTTTATTGATATAATGAAAGATTTTTTGTTGGGATATCTCAAGAGCTTGTTTTGATGGCAAAACAAAATAAAAGTTAATGAGGAGACCTTTGGATCCTCTCTCTCTCTTTAAATAGTTGTATTCTCCTCATCATTCTACATGTTTGGCAACTTAAGAAATTTGAAGGACAAGAGGGAGAAGACTCGATTCTCCGTTTCAACACATTTGGAAGGATTCAAAATCGATCCCAAATTTGGGATTAATTCGAAAAAATAAAGCTAAGTTCGAGATCAAGAAAGGACAAGAGATGTTATGAACCAAGGTACGCGTCCTTATAGTCCCTTAGATTAGGCGAATCTAGATGTAAATATATATGAGAATAAAGATCATAATTAACGTGCATAATTAGTTGTGATTTGATTCTAGATTAATGTTTAAGACTTATAAAATAATTAACTTTTTCAATTATGTTTACAATTCATGCAATAAGTTATCAGTCAATGCTGGCATAACACTACCATTCACCCCTCGTGATATGTAACAATATCATATCAAGTGTCAAGTGTCACATAGATTTTAATTTTTAAGCTCACTATTTTTGTATAATGCCAATATCTTGAGCAATAATTTCACTACATTAAGGGTGTGTTTGATAACACTAATTTTTCATGGAAAATGCAATATATGGAGTTATTTTCCATCTTTTGGATGTTTGATAAACAAAATTTTCTATGGAATTGGTTTCTTTAAAACAAATCACGTAACCATTTTTTCCACAAAAGATGGAATTAAAAAACCTCCTCCCATCCTGTTATTCATTTTCCAGGAAAAAGACTTACCACACCAAAAAAATTGATAAAGAACTTATAAAATGAAGAAAAACCCAAAAATAATATAAAAAATCCAAAAGTGAATAAAATCTTAAAAATAATGAAAAACATTCAGAAAATGACTAAAAACCCAAAAATAATGAAAAAAACACAGAAAGTATATAAAACCCCAAAAATAATTAAAAAATACAAAAAATAAATAAAAAGTCCAAAAATAATGGAAAAAAATCACAAAATGAATAAAAACCCAAAAATAATGGAAAAAAAATCTAGAATCTTATTAAAACCCCATAAATAATTTTTAAAAATCCAAAATATGAATAAAAACCCAAAAATAATGAAACAAAATCCACAAAGTGAATAAAAACCCAAAAATAATGAAAAAAATCCACAAAGTAAATAAACCCCCAAAAATAATGAAAAAAATCCATAAAATGAATAAAAACCTAAAAATAATGAAAAACTACAGAAAGTGAATAACTCCAAAAATAATGAAAAAAATACAGAAAATGAATAAAAATTAAATAAATTCGAGAACATGAATAAAAACAAAAAATAATGAAAAAACCCAGAAAGTGATTAAAACGCCAGAAATAATGAAAAAATCCAGAAAATGAATAAAAATAAAAAAAATGAAAAAAAATGAAAAAAAAAAACAAAAATAATTTAAAAAATACAGACAGTGAATAACACTCCAAAAATACAGAAAATGAATAAAAATTAAAAAATAATGAAAAAAATCCAAAAAGTGAATCAAATCCCCCAAAAAATGAAAAAAATCCAGAAAATGAATAAAAATCCAAAAATAATGAAAAAATACAGAAAGTGAATAAAACTTCAAAAATAATGAAAAAAATACAATAAATGAATAATCACAAAAAAAAATTAAAAATTGAGAAGGTAAATAAAAACCCAAAAATAATGGAAAAAATCCAGAAAGTGATCCCCACAAATAATGAAAAAATCCAGAAAAAGAATAAAAATACGAAAATAATGAAAAAAAATCCATAAAGTGAATAAAAACCCAAAAATTATGAAAAAAATACAGAAAGTGAATAAAACCCCCAAAATAATGGAAACAGTCCAAAAAACGAAAAAAAACACCAAAAATAATGAAAAAAATTACATAAAGTGAATAAAACTCCAAAAATACAAAAAATGAATAAAAATCCAAAAATAATGAAAAAATCCAGAACGTGAATAAAACCCAAAAATAAGGAAAAAAACTAGAGAAAGTGACTAAAACCCCCATAATAATGGGGAAAAAAACGAGATCGTGAATAAAAATCCAAAAATAACGAAAAAAATTCAGAAAGTGACTAAAAACCCAAATATAATGAAAAAAATAAATAAAGTGGATAAAACCTCAAAAATAATGAAAAAAATTAGGAAAATGAATAAAAACCAAAATTAATGAAATAATACAGAAAGTGAATAAAACGCCAAAAAAATGAAAAACCCAAAAACAATGTAAAAAATACCGGAAGAGAATAAAACTCCAAAAATAATGAAAAAATACGAAAAATGAAAAAGAAATTGAAAAATAATAATAAAAATACATAAAGTGAATAAAAATCCAAAAATAATGGAAAATGAAAAAAACCAAAAAATATTGAAAAAAATTCACAAGATGAATAAAAATACAGAAAAAAAAATAAAAAAAATCAAGATGTTGAATAAAAATCAAGAAATCATGAAGAAAATCCAGAAATTTATTATGAGGTTAATATTTATTTTCTTGTTTCTTATTAATTTTCTATATTTTTTATTTTTTGGAATTTTATTCCTTTTCGGATTTTTTTAATATTATTTTATTGGTTTTATTCACTTTCTGTATTTTTTTCGTTATTTTTGGGTTTGTGTTCACTATCTGGATTTTTTTTTCATTATTTTTGGGATTTTATTCACTTTCTGTACTTTTTTTCATTATTTTTGGATTTTTATTCACTTTCTGGATTTTGTTTTCATTATTTTTGGGTTTTTATTCATTTTTTGGATTTTTTTTCATTATTTTTGGGGTCATATTCACTTTGTTTTTTTTTTGGGGAGGGGGGGGGGGTTATTAATTTCTTTTAATTATTTTTTGGATTTTTTCCATTATTCTGGGGATTTTATTCACTTTTTGGATTTTTTTTCATTTTTTGGGGTTTTTATTCACTTTGCTGGATTATTTTCCATTACTTTTGAGTTTTTATTCATTTCCTGGATTTTTTTCATTATTTTTGGAGTTTTATTCTATTTCTGTATTTTTTCATTATTTTTGGGTTTGGGTTTTTATTCACTTTCTGTACTTTTTTCATTATTTTTGAGTTTTTATTCATTTTTTGTATTTTTTTGCATTATTTTTTGGATTTTATTCACTTTCTGGATTTCTTTCACATTATTTTGGGGTTTTATTCACTTTCTGAATTTTTTTCATTATTTTTGGATTTTTATTCATTTTATGGATTTTTCTCCTTATTTTTGGGGTTTTATTCACATTTTAGATTTATTTATTTATTCTTTGGGATTTTTATTAATTTTCTGGGATATTTATTATTTTTCTATTTTATATATATATTTTATACTTTTTTTCCATGGAAAATATGGAGAACTAAACACAAAAGATGGAAAGTAGAACATTTTCCACCTGGAAAATAATTGCAATCAAACAACACTAACAAATTTTTTCCATGAAAATTAACTCTTGGTGTTTATTTTTCATCTTATTTATCAAACACACCCTAAATGTTATTTTAAAAATTTATTAAACTAAAGAATAATTTATTTAAGTTAATTAAATGTCAATGACCCTTTAAGAAAATGTTACTTTTCACCAATGACTATGCAGTTTAATTTATAATTTATACTCTGGCAAATAATTTTCCTAAAACGGTTCGTAGTATCTAGATGACATTGATTTTCGCCACCTTCTACCTTAAGGTATATCTTTAAGAATTGAAATTAGGGGTGGACAAAAAAAAGACCGACCCGATTGGACCGATTGGACCGAACCGGACCGGACCCACATTTATGGGCTTTTTTATAAATCGGTCCTAATTCGGTCCTAAATTATGAGACCCGAATATATTCGGTTCGGTCTAAAATTAACAATTTAAATTCGGTCTCAGGACCGGACCGGACCGTTTATATTAATATTATATAATATATATTAATTTTATATAAAAATATATATTAGTAATGGAGAAACCCTTACAATTCTCATTCACTTTTATTTTATAACTTCGGCCGCCCACCCAAGTTCCAACCCAAACAAAAACTCACCTCACTCAGTTTCCTCTCTCTCTCCCACGCTTACTTGAACCCTCTTCTCATCAAAGTCCTGTAAAAAACTACCGCCGGTAAGAACTCTCCCGTTGGTGACGACATATGCCAGCGATGACAGAACTCTCCCGTTGGGCGGCGATGACAGATCATCCACTACCGCCGGTAAGAATTAGGATTAGCCATGAACGAATACTTCATCCACTACCGCCACTACTGCCGGTAAGAACTATTTCGGTTGAGATCATCTTTAATTCAGGAACAATATTTTGGATCTCAACTATTTCGGTTGAGATCAATTTGTGGTTGCTGAATCTCTCGTTGATTTCGGTTGTTGTTGCTGAAAAATTATTGCTTGCCCTTGTTGTGATATTTTTTTTATTTTATAATTGCTTGCTGTGATATTGCTTGATTTCTGTTATTGTTGCTGAAAAAATGTTGCTTGCTGTGGTTGCTGAATTACGAATTTTTTCAAAACAGCCCCTATTTTTCCAAAAGAAATTACGATTTTTTATTGGAAAAAATCACTAAATAAATTTAAATTTGGACCGATTATTACCCGAACCGAACCGAAAATAGCCTAGACCGAATATATAGGCTAAACCGATTCAATCGGTCCGTATCCGGTCTTCCCAATTAAAGGACCGAATAATGCGGTCCGACACTAAAAACGACCAAAACCCGGACCGGACCGGACCGCGCCCACCCCTAATTGAAATGGTTGATTACTGTTATGTTCATACAAACTATCGAATGTCTGCACGAGAGTCTAAATTCTTGTTTAAACTCACATTCCGAAACAGAAAGAAACTAAAACACATAAACATATACTACATGCACAATGCTTTAAGTTGAATCTATATATGTCTCAAGTTCCCAACTTGCAATGTAAGTAATAAAGGAACCGTAAGCCCATTCGCTATAAAAGGTAGAGAATTTTGTAGGGAATGGAATGAGATGAAGGGAAAGCATAAGTAAAAGGAGAAAAAATGGATATTGACCTGGCTAGTCTTGAGTGAAGCTCCGAACCTAACATGACAAGCTGAAACAGAAGCCATTGAAAGCTCAACTCTAAATTGAAGATATCTGTAATAGATAACCTAAATTAATACAAACCGAAGGAAATGATGATAAGGGTAAGGTTTAGGATTCTTAAGAAGCATTCGCCCACTCCTGCGATGCCTATCCACTGAAGTTGCTTACGTGGCAATTTTCAACGTAATAAAATTAAGACAAAAAACACTTCAAGAATTTAAATAATCAATGGCTTCGCCCGGGTTCGAACCGGAGACCTTCAGTGTGTTAGACTGACGTGATAACCAACTACACCACGAAACCATGTTACAATTTGTCGCTCAGTTATTTATAAATTTAAAACATCCATTACTATATTGATCAAGCCTTCGTTATCGCTGTGTAAAAGGCCCTCTGAGGCTATGTCCAAAATATGATTATTGATATTACGCCCTTTGTAGATATGTTCTTGTGGAGTAAAAAGATCACTTCAAAATTTCTTTTGGTACTTATAAACACAATAAAATTGTATATTGATAAGTAAGGGATTAATTCGTGCTCCTTAATGTGAACAAGAGCAAAGTGAAAACAAATATGATTTTTAAAACAATTATGAAGGGATATTTATACTACTAATTATGAAATAAAATTAAAACTACACTAATAAATACAGAAAATGATAACGTGAGCTAAATATGGAGAGAAAATAATCATGAGATAATTAAAGGGATTAAACTTCCCCACTTAACCTATTTATTTTCACTAATTAGTTTGTCTATTTGAAATACCCCAAAACATATATCAATATACAAATCAACTCTCGTTGCAAATGTAAAGCTACATATAGTTCTTTTAGAAGATTAAAATTTAAATTTCACATACTCACAAAAATTAGATTTAAACATTTTTCTAATAAATCTACCGCTAGGGAAAATTTACTAAAACCATTTTGAATCATAAAAAGATTAAGTTTTAGAGTTGAGAAATTCAAACTAAAATATCATTCAAAAATTCTCTATCTATAGTTTAACTAATGAATAAATATTATAATTCGAATTTACGATTTTCTCTCGAAAATAATTCACCCTCTCTCGAGGCGTATATATAAATTATAAAATTTTAATATTAATATTCAAAGGGGCATAATAAAAAAACAAGCCAAAATTAAAAATAATTAAATTAAGGGTTCCATCGCACCCCTTGAATGGGGTATTTATCCTCTCATTTTGGTATTATTATATATAAAATGTAATAATGACACAATAAGAGGCATAATAAATAATATAGAATGAGAATAAATAAATAAATCAAGTCTCCTTGATTTTGATATTAACTTCCCAAACTTAATATGAATAGTAACCCACTAATCTGAGTTTTACAACACTACAAAAAATGTCACTCAACTCACAATTTGTATCTTACAAATATAATCTACCTCACACTCAAGTCATTAAAAAACAAAAAATAAAAATAAATCTTAGTCTAAAAACTACACTAAAATGTGTTTCTCTCTCTCACTCTTGCACTGTTCCGTTCTTTCTGAAATGAAGTCTTCTTTAATAAAAGATTACACGGGGTTAGGGTTAAAATTGGAAGATGTAATGGATGCAGGTAGTATAGGGAAAATGGTGTAAAAAGGTAACACGTGACTTTTATTTATGGATAATTTGCAGAAATTTGGATTTTGGAGATAATGGTTTGTTCAGATTGGGTAAAGATCTTTGGTTCAGAGGTGTCAAAGATTTCAAATTCAGATTTCACAGGTGGCCTAAGGGGTATAGGCGTTGGGTTCAGTGTAGGTTGGTATGTGGGTTTAGCGGGTCAAATGGATGGATCTGGGTTGTTGGGTCGATTTGGGAATGAAGGAAATGGCTCGTGGTCGGATTCAGCAGATCAAGATGGTGTGGGTTTTGGCGTCGGTTTGGGGAAATGGGTCTTGGTAAAGGGTTGGATTCGGTTTCCAGGAGGTTCAAATCAGATTTGAGATAGGGGCTGGCTCGGTAGATGGTTCGGTGTTTGGGTAGGACTCGGGTTCGGCCAGATTGGGATGGTCGGCGTTGGATCGAGTAGGGCTGGTTCATCGAGTTTAGGAGGTAATGGGTAGTGAATTGGTTGAGAACTCGAGTTAGTGTAGGTATGGGTTTTGGTGTTTTTTGACTGAGATGGATTGCGATTTTGGGATGTGGGTGTTGGGTTTAATGGGTATGAGTAGCAGCATAAGGCAGGTGCTGTGGGGTTTTGTTGTTAATGGAGGTTGGGTTGTCTTTGGTTAGGGATGAAAGAGAAAGTGTTAGGTAGAAGATGATGAAGGGAGTTATAGGGTGTGGGAGAGGTGTAGTGTAATAGGGTGTGTATGTTTTAACTTGTACTAAAAAAAATTAACACTACCTAAAACTAATAAAAATAAAATCCTAATAAAAGACACAAAAAAATAAAAAATAAACTAAACTAAAAGAAAAGAAAATGAAAATAAAAATAAAATAAAATCAATAAAAAACTAGAAAACAAAATTCCTAATCTAAAAATAAAAGACTAAAATAAAATAATCCTAATAAATCTAATCTAAAAAAAATAAAATATAATAAAATATTAATAAAACTAAACTAATGATAAAAACTAAAAATCAAATAAAAATAAAAATAAAACTTACACCTATTATATTTACGTAATATACTCGACGCACGATAACGGACTCTTATATATACGTATACACGCACAAATAAATCCTAAAAATATACATGACTCAAAATGAAATATAAATTCTAAAAATTATATACGACTCAAATAAAAAACTAAAAAAAAATAAAAGCACAAACTAAACACACACAAGGCTCGAGATTGGTCTAGAGTCAGTTTAGGCTTAGGTTCGGGTTTGGGTAATTGGTAGGGGACTGGGTTAGGCTCTTTTCACCGTATCTTTTCCACATTTGATGTACTTGACCACTTATTTATAGCAATTGTTTCGAATTAAGCTTGTTTGATACCGCAAATGCATATTGACCTACAAAACCAAGAAATACCAACATAAGTCCGATTTTATCGAGAACTAGCAAGTAAAATACATATATTTGAGGTATAAATAAAAATAAAATAAAACTTACACCTATTATATTTACGTAATATACTCGACGCACGATAACGGACTCTAATATATACGTATACACGCACAAATAAATCCTCAAAATATACATAACTCAAAATAAAATATAAATTCTAAAAATTATATACGACTCAAATAAAAAAACTAAAAAAAAGAATAAAAGCACAAACTAAACACACACGAGGCCCGATATTGGTCTAGAGTCGGTTTAGGCTTAGGTTCGGGTTTGGGTAATTGGCAGGGGACTGGGTTAGGCTCTTTTCACCGTATCTTTCCCACATTTGATGTACTTGACCACTTATTTATAGCAATTGCTTCGAATTAAGTTTGTTTGACACCGCAAATGCATATTGACCTACAAAACCAAGAAATACCAACATAAGTCCTGCTTTATCGAGAACTAGCAAGTAAAATATGTCTATTTGAGGTATAAATATAACATTTTTGGGTGCATATCACACCACCCCAAAACAGAACATTGCTAGTACTCGAGCAAAAATAGAAAGAAAGATATAAAAAAGATAAGAAACCAAAAGTGTGCCACTTTTGCGGGTACAAGCAATTGCACTTAGCATGTGCAAGAAGCCGTTAAACTTATAGGTTGTCCTATAGGACGAGTTTTGTCTCGTGAGAGTTTGCAGGGAATATACCTACAAAATTCTTTATTTGAAAACGAAAGTTAATCTCATCTTTAAACGGAGAAATATCATACAATCCATCATTTAAGGAATAGAAGAAATGAACTATGAAGTATAATAAAGTAAACTCATATAATACCCAAGGCAAATCCTTTCTAGAACTCAATGTGAGTAGTGTGAATCACTTAAAATAGTTTAAGTATCATAAGAGTAATTTGAAGATCCACTACACCAAAAAACACCAATCTGGCACACCTTGATATCCAAATTCTGGCACAGCTTAAAACTGTGCTAAATTCTGGCACGGTTTAATGACAATCTGGCACACTTTAAAACCGTGCCAAAATTTAGCACTGTTTAAAAGTGTGCCAAAATTGAGAACACTTCACTAAAATATAAATAACCAAAAAAATAATTAAGGCCCTCAATTTTTATCCTCCCGCTCTCTCTATCTCTCTCTCCCTCTAACTTGGTCAAGAAAATTCCATCTAGGTTTTATCGATTGAAGATCCACGAGGGATACCCATAGATCGGGAGTGAGCTAAACATGTACATTCTCTCTCTACAGCTCACCAAACCCTAGCTCTGCTCTCCAAACCACCATTGTTTGGTCTCAGATCTCTCAATATGCAGAGTAAGCTCACCTCTTTCACTCGGTATACATTGACACATATATGTATGTATATAGTATATATATTGTATTTTTTTAGTCGATTAAGATTGTCGTTGTTGTTTGATTCGGATATTTACACTGATGGAAGAATTTCAGTTCAGGGGATTGATGGGGTTTTGTTTCCGGTCGAGGAAACTAAGACGCCCAACAAAGTTACTCTACCGATGCCTAAGGTTGCCGCTAACCCCAGAAGAGGTCCGTTTTTATTTTTCTAAATAGAGATTTAACATTTTGGTATGTTTTTAATTTTGTTATTTATTTTGGTTAAATGTTATGCTTGGTAGTTGGATGAATGATTTTATGTTGGTGGGGATAGATAGATCTGTAGAAATAGGAATTGATTCAGTTCATGAGTTTCCTATCCTAGTTTAATATTAATTGTTGTTGCATTTTTGTCGGTGGTGTTTGTGGTGGGGAAATTGGAATCATTTTGCATTTTTTATTCGATTCGTGCCTTTTAGGTTTTTTATAATTCTGTCTACTTACCTTGTAGGCAAGATAGTGTGCATCTCTGCATATATATTTTTCTTGTTATTTGTATTGTTGCTATTGGACCTTTTACCTGCTGCTCTGATTTGATTACTTGAGAGTATGGGAGATTCGTTTGTGTTTGGTAGATGATTAAAATCTTCTCTCTCTCTCTATCTCTGAAATTTATCAATGGACATTACTATATTACAAAATAGCAAAAAAATGTACCAAAAGTTACCTTGGCTATAAAGTGTTGTGAAATTACCAACTCTACATTACTTTATTATCAATTTGGTGTTATTCTTTGGTGCATAAAATATTTTTCTTCAGCCATT
Source organism: Sambucus nigra (assembly GCA_949130495.1). Classification (NCBI taxonomy): domain Eukaryota; kingdom Viridiplantae; phylum Streptophyta; class Magnoliopsida; order Dipsacales; family Adoxaceae; genus Sambucus; species Sambucus nigra. Next base: position 504,773,243 of record OX422212.1, read on the forward strand.
GAGATTGAATCCTACAATTGTTCACGTCTTTTTTTATTAGTGAATTGATTAATTCTGTAGGGTAAATGTGCGGGATCCGTATGAGTGACATAATTAAATGATCGATGCACTCATTTTATATCACTCTATTAGTCAAATTATTTTCCAAACTGAAATAATATGGGACAAATAAGGACCACAATCTAAATCACCATATGTTTTTTCTGTCAGTGCTAACAAAAAGAGGGTTGACTGTGAGGTTCACTAGATATTAGTCGGCCATGAAATTTATACAATTTCACCTCACTCGTCTGTGAGGTTGACTATTTCTTTGCTACCTATATTTCTTTTTGAAACTTTATTTTTAATTAGCTCGATTTTTGTTTAGCATTTTGTGTCTATAGATGATTCTTGTTTTAGTCATAAATAGTATAATTTGGCTATGTACTGAAGAGAAAAGTTGAATCAATACATTACTGAGCTAAACATGTAAATTTGGCGTTGTTATTTCATCTTTAGTTTATGACTTTTATATGGTTTAATTTCAGCTCTAGATGGAAAGATAAAAGTGTGGTTATATGATAATTTAGGATCTTGGGTTGATTATGATGCTCCCACTCCCAGTCGATGGTGCATAGCAATGGCCTGCAATGCTAATGGAACAAGGTTGATTCATCTGACACGAATGTGTTAATGTGATTCTTTTTCTTTTTCTGATGCATGTTCAGACTATCTATTATACTCGTATACTTTTATGATTTATGTTTAAAATATGCTAGTTTGGGGAGTATTGTAGGCTTTTTTCATGCGGGGACCAGCAAAGATGGAGAATCACACATTGAATATTACTTGTAGCAATGATCAAAATGATTTAAGAATTTCATGAGTTTAAGCAAGGTTTTTATTCGTAAGTTTAAGAATTTCATATGGAATGATTTGTGTTACAAATAGCCTTATAAATATGAATAATTTGTTTCCCCTTACAAGGGGATGTATGTATATCGCACCCTGAGCTATAAAGCGACAAAATTTGAAGTTGTTGATGTGCCGTTAGAGTCCAAAATGATGGTATACTGATTCAGATTCAAATTATTACTTCATTCCTATCATATTAGTAATACCATTTCAGATTCGAATTCGAATTTCTTTGCTCTTTATTCTTATCATATTAGTAACGTATTTGCTTTTGTTTCTAGCCTTTTTTTTGCTTCAATTATGTTAGCCGTTAAAGGGTGAAAATCGAAATCATTCCCCAAACGACCCCGTAAGAGGCACGAACACCTCGCACGGAACCAATGTAACTTGTAGGAACTGACCGTGTAGTCACGAGTCTCCTGATTTGAGAATATGACAATAATTTGAAAATATGTCAATTAGGCGTAAAAATAAGTTGTTAAAGGGTGAAAACCCAAACCAGGCCCCAAACGGCCCCGTAAGAGGCATGAACAACTCGCACGGGACTAATGTAACTTGTAGGAACTGACCGTGTAGTCACGGTTCTTCCATTTTGAGAATATGACAATAATTTAAATATATATAGATTAGGCTTAAAAATAAGTCGTTAAATGGTAAAAACCCAAACCAGTCCCCAAACGGCCCCGTAAGAAGCACCAACTCCTCGCACGGGACCAATGTAACTTATAGAAATTGACCGTGTAGTCACGGTTCTCCCGGTTTAAGAATATGGCAATAATTTAAAAATATCTAGATTAAGCTTAAAAACAAGTGGTTAAAGGGTTAAAATCCAAACGGCCCCGTAAGAGGCACGAATACCTTGCACGGGCCAGTGTAATTTATAGGAACTGACCGTGTAGTCACGGTTCTCCCGATTTGAGAATATGACGATAATTTAAAAATATATAGATTAGGCTTGTAAACAAGTCGTTGAAGGGTGAAAACCCAAACCAGTCCCCAAACAACCCCGTAAGAGACACGAACTCCTAGCACCGGACCAATGTAACGTGTACGAACTAACCGTGTAGTAACGGTTTTTCCGATTTGAGAATATGACGATAATTTGTAAATATGTAGATTAGGCTTAAAAACAAGCCGTTAAAGGGTGAAAACCCAAACCAGCCCCCAAACGACCCCGTAAGAGGCACGAACACCTCGCACGGGACCAATGTAACTTATAGGAACTGACCATGTAGTCACGGGTCTCCCGATTTGAGAATATGACTACAATTTGAAAATATATAGAATAGGCTTAGAAACAAGTCGTTAAAGGGTGAAACCCCAAACCAACCCCCAAACGGCTCCGTAAGAGGTATTAACACCTCGCACGGGACCAATACAACTCATAGGAACTGATCACCTAGTCACGGGCCTCTCGATTTGAGAATATGACAATAATTTGAAAATATATAGATTAGGCATAGAATCAATTCGTTGAAGGATGGAAACCCAAATCAGCCCCCAAACGGCCCCGTAAAAGGCATTAACACCTCGCACGGGACCAATGTAACTCATAGGAACTGATCGCGTAGTCACGGGCCTCTCGGTTTGAGAATATGATGATAATTCTAAAATATATAGATTAGGCTTATAAGCAAGCCATTGAAGGGTGAAAACCCAAACCAGCCCCCAACCGATCACGTAAGAGGTACTAACACATTGCACGGGATCAATGTAACTCTTAGGAGCTGATCAGGTAGTCATAACTTGCGTAAGATTTTCAATTTGAGAATATAATAATAATTGTAACTCCTATATGAAAATTTTTAGCTTGAGTAAGCTTTTTTTTAATAAATAACTCAGTTATTAATATCATCTCTTTTTTTTATCCTATTTTTTTTGCAGGATAACATTTTATCGTTAGCATTTATTCACGTGGAACACACGGAGAGATCAATGGTTTACAACAAGTGGATTATTTATTTAATGCCGTTAATATTCAGGATTCTATTTTTTGTGTTATTGTCGTGCGAACTTTGTAGTTTTATTATTAACTTTTATGGTCGTGTGGGATTTTATAATTTTATTCTTATATTTTGTGGTCGTGTGGGCTTTATACTACGCAGGTTTTATATTAACAGATTTTAGAATGTCGAAAAATAGAGGAAACTCTATCCAATTTATTTTTTTTTGTCTGTGAACTACTAAAGACTTGTAATATTTTGAAGTTTCTATGTACATTAGTTTATCAACAACGTGCGAGATTTGTAATTTGTGAATTTTTTTGTTTTCAAATAATTAATTTTTTTTTATCCAAAAATTTGGCACAGTTCAAAACCGTGCCAAAAGTGTATCATATTTTGGTACGTTTTTTAACTGTGCCAAAAGTTTATCAAGATGTACTCAATCTGGCACAGTTCAAAACTGTGCCAAAAGTGTGCCACAAATATCAAATTCTTGCATGATTTAAAAGTGTACCAGAAGTGTTCTTGTTTGGTCAAATCTAGCACACTTTTAAATCGTTCCAGAAAAAAATGGTCATTTTGGAACACCTGATTCTGGCACAGTTCAAAACCATACCAGATTTGATCTGGCACAGTTTTAAACTGTGTCAGATTACTGTTTTTGGTGTAGTGGTCACCTTTTAAAATCAATGCTTCGACTTCCAAATCTCACCGGATATATCTCTCAAATGATCTCTCGAGACTTGGGTAAGTGTATCTCTCATGTGTGTGAGGATGTGAGTAAATATAAACAAGTTCAAACGTCTCACACACATATAAGAAAGAATGGAAGAAAGAATTAGGTCTCAAGGAAGGAATGCAAATCACTATACCGAGAATGTCGAGTGATTCACCACGTAGAATTTTCATTCGCCCAAACACTTCACCGACGGTAAATGGATGTTAATGAATGAGAGGGAATGATATGGGTAATATGGATGATATGATGATTTTTAGGATTTTGAGAAGAGTAGACAACTTGATCAATTAATGTCTCAATTTCACAAAATTTTGATCGCATGCTTTTGTTTTTTTTATATATCGATATTTTTTTCTTCTCTTTTTTTTGTGATGTTTTTTTATGCGATATGAATCATCTTTTAGAGCATGAATGAAGACATTTTACATATATAATTTCAAACACTCTTTTTTCTTAAAAAAAAGATGGATGGAAGTGATTGGATTGGAAATGATATATATGGATGGTGTGAATGATGTGGTAATATGGAAAATGGATGGTGGGACATCAAAAATGGGTAAAGGATTAGTGTTCGGGACAAACTAGAAGATACATGTCTCTTATAACTCGAAAGTTATGTCATCCTCAGTGATTATGCCAAAATTTGAAGGATAATGAGATCATGCAACGACTTAAAGTACGGTATCCAAAAGAAGTTGAGTCAACTTGTGACTTGGAGATTGCATAAAAATTCACAAAAATGATGAAAAGCTCAAATCTCACGGGTTTAACTCTCCACAAATGATTTTTAAGGTTTTCGTGAAAACTATTTTCAATCTTCAACTTTAGACTGTAATGACGTGATAAGTCACTACACCAAAAACAGCAATTTGACATAGTTTAAAACTGTGCTAGATCAAATCTGGCACGGTTTTGAACTGTGCCAAAATCAAGTGTTCCAAAATGGCCATTTTTTCTGGCATGGTTTAAAAGTGTGCCAAATTTGACCAAACAGGAATACTTCTAGCACACTTTTAAACCGTGCTAGAATTTAATATTTCTGGCACACTTTTGGCACACTTTTGAACTGTGCCAGATTGAGTACATTTTGATAAAATTTGGCACAATTCAAAATCGTGCCAAAATTTGATACACTTTTGGCACGGTTTTGAACTGTGCCAAATTTTTGGTTCAAAGAAAAAAAAATTAATTATTTAAAAACAAGAAAATTTATAAATTACGAATCTCGCACGTTGTTGATAAACTAATTTACATACAAACTTCAAAATATTACAAGTCTCAAAAACCAAAAAATAATGGCTAGAGTTTTCTCTATTTTCTGGACATTCTTAAACCTGTTAATACAAAATCTGCGTAATATAAAGCCCGTACGGTCATAAAATATAATAATAAATTTACAAAAGCCCGCACGGCCAAAAAAATTAATAATAAAACTACAAAAGCCCGCACGGCCATAACACAAAAAAATAGAATCTGAAATATTAACGACATTAAATAAATAATCCCTTTGTTTTAAACCATTGACTTCTCCGTGTGTTCCACGTAAATAGAAGCTACTGATAAAATATTTTCCTGTAAAAAAAATAGGATACAAAAAAGAGATGATATTAGTAACCAAGTAATTTATAAAAAACAGTTTACTCAAGCTAAAAAATTGCATATACGAGTTGCAATTATTATTATATTCTCAACTCAAAAATTTTACACGAGTTGTGACTACATGGTCAGCTCCTACGAGTTACATTAGTCCAATGTGAGGTGTTAGTGCCTCTAACGGGGTCGTCTGGGGGCTGGTTTGGATTTTCACCCCTTAACGGCTTATTTTGAAGCGTAATCCAAATATTTTCAAATTCTCATCATATTCTCAAACCGAGAGGCCCGTTACTATGCGATCAGTTCCTACAAGTTACATTGGTCACGTACGAGGTGTTAGTGCCTCTTACGGGGCCGTTTGGGGGTTGGTTTGGGTTTTCACCCTTCAACGGCTTGTTTCTAAGCCTAATCTATATGTTTTCAAATTATCGTCATATTCTCTAACTGAGAGGTGCGTGACTATGCGGTCAGTTTCTACGAGTTACATTAGTCCCGTGCGAGGTGTTACTGCCTCTTAAGGGGCCATTTGGGGGCTGATTTGAGTTTTCACCCTTAAACGGCTCATTTCTAAGATTAATCTATATATTTTTCAAATTATCATCATACTAAACCGAGAGGCCCATTACTACGCGGTCAGTTCCTACATGTTATATTGGTCCCGTACGAGGTGTTAGTACCTCTTACGGGGGCGTTTGGCGGCTGGTTTGGGTTTTCATCGTTCAACGGCTTGTTTTTTAGCCTAATCTATATACTTTCAAATTATCATCATATTCCTAAATCGAGAGGTCCCTGACTATGCGGTTAGTTTCTACGAGTTACATTGGTACCGTTCGAGGTGTTAGTGCCTCTTACGGGGCTGTTTTGGGGATGGTTTGGGTTTTCACCCTTCGACGGCTTGTTTTTAAGCCTAAGCTATATATTTTCAAATTATCATCATATTCTCAAACCGAGAGGCCGTGACTACGCGATCATTTCCTACGAGTTACATTGATCCCGAGCGAGTTGTTAGTGCCTCTTACGAGGCTGTTTGGGGGCTAGTTTGGGTTTTTACCCTTCAACGGCTTGTCTATAAGTCTAATATATATATTTTTAAATTACCATCATATTCTCGAACCGAGAGGCCCATGACTATGCGATCAGTTTTTACAAGTTACATTGGTCCCGTACGAGGTGTTAGTTCCTCTTACGGCGCTGTTTGGTGGCTAGTTTGGGTTTTCACCCTTAAACGGCTTGTTTCTAAGCCTAATTTATATATTTTTTCAATTATCGTCATATTCTCAAACCTAGAGGCCCATTACTACGCGGTCAGTTCCAACAAGTTACATTGGTCCCATACGAGGTGTTAGTGCCTCTTACGGGGCCGTTTGGTGTCTACTTTGGGTTTTCACCCTTCAACAGCCTGTTTCTAAGCCTAATCTATATATTTTTAAATTATCATCATATTCTCAAACTGAGAGGTTCGTGACTACGCGGTCAGTTCCTACGAGTTACATTGGTACCATTCGAGGTGTTAGTGCCTCTTATGGGGCCGTTTTGGAGTTGGTTTGGGTTTTCACCCTTCGGTGGCTTATTTTTAAGCCTAAGCTATATATTTTCAAATTATCTTCATATTCTCAAACTATGAGGTCCGTGACTACGCGATCAGTTCCTACGAGTTACATTGGTCCCAAGCGAGCTGTTAGTGACTCTTACTGGGCCATTTGGGGGGTTGCTTTGGGTTTTTACCCTTGAACGACTTATTTCTAAGCTTAATTAATATATTTTTAAATTATCGTCATATTCTTGAACCGAGAGGCCCATGACTACAGGATCAGTTCCTACGAGTTATATTGGTCTCGTGCGAGGTGTTCATTCCTCTTATGGGGCCATTTCAGGGTTGATTTTTGTTTTCACCCTTTAACGGCTTGTTTCTAAGCCTAATCTATATATGAAGTTTGGACCGCGCGTATCTAAGATGAAACCTGAATAAGTGATGAGACAAAAATATGTACAAGTCTATAAACATGGTAAAACATTGGGTAGTGAGAAGTATCCTGACATAAGTTTAAAGTACTTAGAAATAGGATAAGACACGTACTTAGAAACAAGAAATGACGGGTTGTCTCCCAGTAGCGCTAAGTTTAACGTCTTCATCCAGACGTAAGTTTACTAACCCCTAAAGATATGAACTACGCTAACATATGGTGGCAGAAGGTGTAGTTGATGGCAGTCACCCCTAAACAAGACTAAAAAGTCAGTTTTGTTTGGACATAGGCTACCCGGGTTATTTCACTTGTATGGCAAAGTGCTGCACGCGATGTAAAGCATCGGTGGACCACGGGTGGATGGAAAGGATGGGGTACGAAATTATGGAATGGCAGATAGTGAGGAGGCGCCGATCACGGGTCTTATTGAGCTTAAATATGAGGGCAGCAAGGGCCCTATAAGCATGATGCTCAATATGGTAAGGAAAGACGAGTGGTGTAGCAATTTGGATGTGATGGGGCTCATGGGTATCATGTGACCATTCTATAAATGGTTGATGTGACACATCGACGAGCTAATGATAGTAATAAGGACCACAACAGGCAAGTGGTGCACGTGAAAGAACAAGCTCGGTGTCACGTAAGTGGATAGTAGCACCACAAATACTCTCATGGATGGTGGGGTCGATGAAGAACTCATGAGATGGCTCGTGGAGTTAAAAGATGGAAGGTGGGTGCAAGTAAGGACCTAAAGGGATAATTGGCAATGGTAAAGGTACGGTAACAAGGTCCAAACATGGTGGCTGGGTGGAATGAATAATGCGCGGAACAGGTGGGACACTAGGTGGATGAAAATGATCTAACTCGAGAATAGGGATACACACCCATTTGGAGGGTTGGAATGATCCTCAAGGTCCTCCTGAAGAGGTAGTGTGGTATCAAGTGATGGCGAGTTTGAAGCCCTTATACTCTTGACTCACTTGAGTCCATATTGTATAAGTGTTCATCTAGTTTGGAAATTGTGACAAAATTATGTCTATCCTAGAAACCAAAGAACCTCAGAGATTGGTTTGCTATTTCATTCATCTATCTTGTAGTGATCTAGACCAAATTATCAACACTCACACACAGTAGAATGCATCATATACATGTCACATTGCATATTAATGTGTGTACATATGTTGAGTATGTTTAAATCCCTAAATTTGATTTTTAAATATTTTTTGTGATTTTATAAATATTTTTTTAATAAAGGTTTTATTAATTAAAACTTAGTTTTAAAAGTTTGTGGGTTCAATCTACAATTATGTTTTAATGGGTTTATTGGATTAAAGTTGCTTTGGGTATAAACCAAAAGCGGCAGAGAATTCAGGGTATGGTTGTAATTATATTATGACGTGCGTTTTATATCGCTTAATTGATCAACACCTGTTGCTTGCTGATTGGTGCATTTTGTGTTTCTTTACTGAGTATATAATCGCGTATTCTTACAACCGTTAGATCAATCCTTATCAGCGATCTGCATGCTTTCTTTGGTAATCCATGTGTATCCATCTTGAACCAATCAGGTGAATTTTAATCACCGCGTACTGTGAGCCCTTGAATCAAAGTCAATCCATCTTGAATCAATCCTGACCCTTGTTTTTGAACCATCTTCTCGATCCTTCTCTTCGTCCTATAAAAGGAACCCTCCTCTCAATCATCTAAGACTTTTGGCCAGTTCATTTTTTGAGAGTAAAAAAAAAGAGTAGAGAGAAGAGAGAGAAAAGAGAGAAGAGAGAAACCAGAGAGAGAGAGAGTTAGAATCCCTAACCCTAATCCTGGTTCGTCAAGCCTCTTTCAAACCAATCACTCCTCTAAAACTCCTACATATCCAAAACACTACCCTGAGTGTTCTTGAGTTTTTGAGAGATATTTGTGTTATTGGTTGTATTGATGTAACCTCTTGTTCGTTAGATCTTGTTCCCAACTTAAACTCTTTACTTAGATCTATTTTCTTCTTCATAGAAATTTCAGATCTATGTTCTGTATGTTACATCACACTTAGATTTGCATGCTTTATTTCTCATCTTGAGAAATATATTGTTGATTCTTTTTTGAAAATCGTTTTTAATTTTGAAATCAACAATAAATGTTTTATGTTTCTAGTTCTCTTAAAACTAAACCTTTGACCTAGTTTGGAATCACACTTGGAGGTTTTCAATCTCAAAAATCTTTTCAAAACTCTGAGATTGATTAAGATCTTGATACGTCTTCTGAGCAAGATATCCGTGGATTCTGGGATTGATTTAAAGGTCAAAAAGGGTTAAAGTTTTGTGAGAAGAGAGAAAAAGAAAAATCACTGCATATAGCCTTATATGTAATTTGTTAGGACTGTTTGTACTTAATAAGTGTGTGTGTGTGTGTGCATGCATGTGTTAGAGAGCACCTCCACAAACACTTTCACCCTACCACACGAAAAGTGTTAGTAATAAGATCTTGTGAACAAGAGTCGACGTAAAGTGCTGGAACAAATTAGAAGTTAACAAACTGGGAGAACAACATCAACAATCATAACTGCAGAGCAGTTATAAAGACACCAGAGGGTACATTCCTAAACTTATATAGATCTGAGTTGCATGCATGTTAGTTATATAGTTTTTAACTGGTAAATTTGTTTTAGTGGATTTTTTATTTTACTCCGTAGAGGGAGTCGTGGATGTTTCCTCAGTTGGTGAGGTTTTACCACGTAAAAAATCGTGAACTTAATCTTCCTACATCTTCTCATCTCATTCTTGGTTGTGCTGAGTTTAAAGTTTGTTTAAACTATTTTATAAACCTGTTAGTAAAATCTTTAATAGATCTCGTGCATACTGTTTTATTAAACACATCTTGTGTTGAAATAGTTTTGCTTTTTAAGAAAAGAGTTTCTTCAAAAAACTGTTCGGAGTTACTTAAATAGTTTATTTTTAATAAACGGCTTTAGTAATAGATTTTTAATTGGTATCAGAGCTTGGTAAACTTATTTTAAAGAGATCCTGTGTTTTTTAAATTATTTTCTGAAAATCAAAAATGGACGAGAAAAATGAAAGATTTGGTAAGTTGACCAGACCTCCTATCTTTGATGGAACCAATTTTGCTTACTGGAAAGTAAGAATGATTGCTTTCATTCAAGGAACTCTGGGAGATGATGTCTGGGACATTGTTGAAAATGGTTACACTTTTCCTACAAAACCATCCATTGAAGGAAGTAATGAGAGGGTTAAGAAAGTATTAAGTGAGTTCACTCAAGAAGAGAAACGAGTTTCTCGAAATAATAATAAAGGAAAGAATGCCATATTTATGTCCATAAATGAACATGAGTTCAAAAGAATCTCATCTTGTACCACTTCTAAGGAAGCTTGGGACACTTTGGTTACTGCTCATGAAGGTGACACTAGAGTTAAGGATGCTAAAACTCAAATGCTCATTCAACAGTATAATTCCTTAATTATGTCTGAGACTGAGTCATTTGATGACTTCTATATGAACCTGACTGATATTGTGACAAAACTGCGATAACTTATGACAGACAAGAAATTGTATCTAAAATTCTGAGATCATTACCACAGAAATTTGATAACAAAAGATATACTATTGAGGAAATGTGTGATATTAATCTCACTCCTGAACTACTCAGTAGTAAATTAAGAACTGTGGAGATGGAACTGGAATTTAAGAAACAATTGACCCAGTCCCATAGGAAACAGACTAGTTCCAATCTAAGCTTCTCTTCTAAATTGATTAAGCCTGAGTTTAATAATTCCAATGATGACTCTGATGAGGAATGCAATATAGAGAGCTTGGACAATCAGATTGCCTTAATGTCAAAACAGTTTAAGAAAATTATTAAGTTTAGAAACAACATGGTAAATAAACAAGGCCAATCAAATTATCCAACTCCCTTTAATCACAGACCTCATGGGAAAAGCCATGACAAAAATCACAAGGACTCTCACATTAGACCTAACAGAGACCTTAAGAAGACTGAATGCTATAGATGTGGTAAACTAGGACACATTGCACAAGACTGTAGAGTTAACTTGAACACTCAAAACAAACACACTAAAGCCAATATTTACAAAACATGGGATGATTCAAGTGACTCTGAAAATGAGGAACCTGAGTCATCTGATGTTTTTGACCCTTGCATGTCTTTCTTTGCTAAGATTATCTATAATGATGATATGCATGTGCTTGTTAGTGAGGATGAATCTAGTAATTCTATGTCTGATATTTCAAATATTGATGTTACTGGTTTAGATGCTTTGATAACTGAGAATATTGTTATCTCTTCTTCGGGGTGTGTGAGTCAAAGGGAAAGCGATAATGATGATGTCAATGGGTGTGTGAGTTCAAAGAATGAAGCCATAGGGGTCACTTCACACAATACACTTAATGACTCGGACAATGAAGACATCCCAGATATTCACACACTTTACGCTAAAACTCTCAAGAAAAGCACTAGACTAGAAAAAATTATGAAAGATCTTACCAAAAAGTTGGAAGATCTAAACCTGATGGTCAAACTGAATGCTGAAGAGTATACTACTCAATACTTAACTCATGAAAGTGAAATTAAAATGTTTGATCAAAAACTCAAAGATTTATCTGAAATAAATGAAACTATGGAGAAAAAATATAAAGGGACATTGTTAGAATTGGAACAAACCAAAGAAAAGACAGCAACTGTTTTCAAAAAATTTACAAAATTTAAAAATAATTCAAACTGTTTTGATGAATTTGTTGCTGATTCTAAAACCAATTCTGATGATCGAACTGGAATAGGATTTTGCCCCAATTTGAAGACACAAACAAAATTGTTTGAACCTATCAAGTTTGTGTCAGGAGGTAAAAGACCTATTGATGCATGCCCAGATTTTCATTCCCTAAAAACTGAGTTTGACTCAAAACATCAAAATTTTAACATTGGGGAATCAAGTTGCTCTAAACATGTAAGTTCACCTAAGGCTAAATACGTCTGCCCCTCTATTAGGAAGAGTGAATCTACATTCAAACCTGTACTACCTAGGAATAGAGTTCAACCTCAAAATTCCTCAAAACCTTTGTTTAGAGACTTTCCTAAGGAGACCCCAATTTTGAGCAATCTTTATTGCTATTACTGTGACATATACGGTCACTCATTTGATGGTTGCTATGCTAGGAGAGTAGTTAAACCTGTCTGTAATCCTCCTATCTATCAAAATCTTAACTATTCTAGGAGGAGCCGCAACAATTATATACTTCCTAGACAACCAGACAAAAACTCTAATTATAGGAAGATAAAGACCAAACCTAAAAGAACATTCCCTAGAAGGATGCCTACAAATCTTCCTAAACCAAATGCTCAAGTCTTTCATAAAATTCAAAATCATGCACAAAACATTTTTCAACAAAAATCGAATGCTCGTAAATTTTATCAATTGAGAGCTAATAGGCGCAAAATGAAAACTAGAGCAATTTGGGTTAGAAAAGATGATTTATTACCCCATATGAAGTGTAAAATTGTTGTTACTGCTTTAAAAGCTGAGAACACATCATCTGGTTGGTATTTAGACTCTGGATGTTTTAAGCACATGACTGGGGATGATACTAAACTTTTGAACAAAACCAGCTTCGCTGGTGGTAAAGTCATTTTTGGTGATGGTGCTTAATCCTTTCATAAAAAGTTCCCTTGGTATTTGTTAGTCAAATTGATTTATTTAAAGAAAAAAACCAAGTTTACACCCAATTGTTTGTTTTAATCCAAGTTTCTATCTATATATATATACCTCTTTCTTGGAGAGTTTGTTTGGCATCGGATTCATCTCTACTATAAAAGAGAGTTTGGGTTTTCTTCTACATCTCATAAAGAAGAAGTTCGTTATTTTGCTGGGGCATTCTCATACGGTGAAAGGCACCGTGTATGGTTGATGGGTTCCTAAAAGTATGATCGGTGAATTTCGAGACCGCGGTGGAGCTCCGTGGTTATTCTCTAGGCAGAGGTGTGTACAAGAAGGAGCGTTGGGGATTGGACAGAGTCAAGTCGAGTGTTGTACATCTCAAATCATAGGCAAAGGAACTCTCCAAGAAGATGGACTTCCTGTTCTTGAAAATGTCCTTCTAGTTAAAGGTCTTAAGGCCAATCCACTTAGTATCTCGCAATTTTGTGACTCAGATCATACTGTTACCTTTTCAAAGAACAATTGCAAAATTTTAAATGAAAAAGGTGAATGCATAATTACAGGATTCAGGACTCCTAACAATTGCTATACTGTCATGAACAATTCTGAAACCTGTAATGTTGTCAGAATGGATGACAACGAGATATGGCATAACAGAATGGGTCATATAAATTATGATAATCTTAGTAGACTGACCTCTCAGGAAATAGTTATAGGAGTTCCTAAAATCAAACCCATTCCTAACATTATTTGTGGTTCCTGTCAGGAAGGTAAAATTGCTAAGGCACCTCATAAGAAAGTTAATGATATTCTTACCTCTAATCCCTTGGAGCTCATCCATATGGACCTAATGGGTCCCTCCCAAACTGTTAGTCTCTGTGGACACAGTTATATTTTAGTTATGGTTGATGACTTCACCAGATTTACTTGGGTAGCCTTTTTAAAACAAAAGTCTGACACTTTTCAAACTTTCTTAAAAATACTTTTTCGGATTGAAAATGAAAAGGACACTCAAGTGAATAGAATCCGTAGTGACAGAGGAGGAGAATTCAAAGATACTAGTATAATAGAGTATTGTGACTATAATGGTTACAAACATGAGTTTAGTGCTCCTAAGACTCCTCAATAAAATGGAATTACCGAGAGAAATAATCGTACCCTTCAAGAGATGGCACGTGTTATGTTACATGCCAAAAATTTGCCTAAATACTTTTGGATAGAATCTATTCGTGTTGCGTGTCACATCATAAATAGGGTATGTCTTAGAAAGAATTCCAAACAGACTCCTTACGAACTTTGGTATAATAAAAAGCCTAATCTTAAGTACCTTAGAACCTTTGGTAGCACTTGTTATGTTTGCAAAGATAGGGAACACTTGTCCAAATTTGAGAGTCGGGGAGATATAGCTATTTTTCTAGGATACTCGCCTAACAGTAGAGCCTATCGGGTGTATAATCTTCGCACTAAAACCTTGATGGAATCCATAAATGTAATTGTGAGTGACACTACTGTAGAGAACAAGACTGGTGAATCAACTATTGAGGAAGAGCCTACAAACACTTTAGAAAATGACTCTTCTGAAATTAATAATTCATTACCAATTGAGATACCTGAAGTACCTAACTGGGTTTCTAAAGATCATCCCATAAATAACGTAGTTGGTAACCCTAGTGTGCCAGTGCATACAAGATCCCAACTAAGACATTATGCACATTATGCATGTTTTGTTTCCCTAGTGGAACCAAAGAATGTAAATGAGGCATTGAATGACTCTCATTGGATTTCTGCTATGCAGGAAGAACTTCTTCAATTTGTCATTCATGATGTTTGGTATCTTGTTCCTCGTCCTGATCAAAAAAGGTTATTGGCACATGTTGGATTTTTAAAAATAATTCTGATGAAAATGGGATAATCATTAGAAACACAGCTAGATTAGTTGCTCAAGGATACTCTCAAATTGAAGGAATAGATTTTAATGAGACTTTTGCTCCTGTTACTCGTTTAGAATCTGTTCGTCTGCTCTTTGCTATAGCTTGCCACATGCATTTTACACTTTACCAAATGGATGTCAAATCTGCATTCCTTAATGGAATATTGACTGAAGAGACCTATGTAGAACAACCTAAAGGGTTCATTGACCCGTAATATCCAAATCATGTAATTCGTCTTAAAAAGGCTTTGTATGGCCTTAAACAAGCTCCTAGAGCTTTGTATGAGCGTCTTTCCAATTTCCTCTTAGATAAAGGTTTCAAAAGAGGTGGAAATGATCAAACCCTTTTTGTCAAACATTTTGACAAACACATCATTATTGCTCAAGTTTATGTTGACGATATTATCTTTGGATCAACTTCTCCCTCAGAAGTAAAATCCTTTTCTGAAATTATGTATAAGGAATTTCAAATGTCTCTTATGGGGGAGTTGCAATTCTTCTTAGGTTTTCAAGTCAAACAAAATTCAGAAGGATTATTTGTCTCGCAATCTAAGTACGCTTTAGAGATAGTAAAGAAATTTGGCCTTGAGAGTGCAAAAGATGCTAGAACACCCATGAGTACTACGATAAAAATTTCTAAAGACAAAACTGGAAAATCCGTAGATCCTACTCTATATCGTAGTATGATAGGAACCTTACTATATCTTACTGCCTCATGTCCTGATATTATGTATGTTGTGTGTGTATGTGCTCGTTATCAAAATAATCCTAAAGAGAGCCATCTGAATTCTGTTAAACGTATCATTAAATATGTAAAAGGCACTCTGAATCTAGGACTTTAGTACACTAATGACACAGCAAGCACTATAATTGGGTACACTGATGCTGACTGGGCTGGGTGTACTGATGATAGTAAAAGCACATCAGGAGTATGTTATTATATAGGTAATAACTTGGTAGGATGGAGTAGTAAGAAACAAAACTGCACGTCACTCTCAACAGCTGAATCTGAATACATAGCCACTGGCAGCTGTTGTGCTCAATTACTGTGGCTTAAACAAATGCTAAGTGATTATCGTATTCAAGAAAACCAATTGCATCTCTATTGTGATAATCAAAGTGCGATTAATATTTCTAAAAATCCTGTTCAACACTCGCGAGCAAAGCACATAAAAATAAGACATCACTTTATACGCGAATTGGTTGAAACTGAGGAATTAGAAATCAATTATCTTCCTACTGATTTGTAACTCGCATATATTTTTACCAAACCTCTAGATTATAATAGATTCATTTCCTTGCGTAAATCTATTGGTATGGTTTGTGCTGAGTAATATATTTGTTGTTTATCAAAGTTTTTTCCCTTTGTCCATTTGAGACAAAATGGGGGAGAAATTTGAGTCTCTATGAATATTTGTATATATGCTAAATAGATTGATCTTAGTGATTCATTGCAGGTTTTTGTACATTTATTCTCAACTGATGTAATAGGGTATTCAATTGTAAATAGTTGAGTTATGTACTTTTGTTTTCTAGGATTTGGGTAGATAGAATCTTTATAGGAATAGGTTTTTCTTATTTTTGTTACCCTACGAGTTCTAAACGACTCAAAGGAGATTTTGTCTCATATTTCCAAAGGGGGAGAATGAAGCCCTTATACTCTTGACTCACTTGAGTCCATATTGTATAAGTGTTCATCTAGTTTGGAAATTGTGACAAAATTATGTCTATCCTAGAAACCAAAGAACCTCAGAGATTGGTTTTCTATTTCATTCATCTATCTTGTAGTGATCTAGACCAAATTACCAACACTCACACACAGTAGAATGCATCATATACATGTCATATTGCATATTAATGTGTGTACATATGTTGAGTATGTTTAAATCTCTAAATTTGATTTTTAAATATTTTTTGGGATTTTATAAACATTTTTTTAATAAAGGTTTTATTAATTAAAATTTAGTTTTAAAAGTGTGTGGGTTCAATCTACAATTATGGTTTAATGGGTTTATTGGATTAAAGTTGCTTTGGGTAAAAACCAAAAGCGGCAGAGAATTCAGGGTATGGTTGTAATTATTTTATGACGCGCGTTTTATATCGCCTAATTGACCAACACCTGTTGCTTGCTGATTGGTGCATTTTGTGTTTCTTTACTGAGTATATAATCGCATATGCTTACAACCGTTGGATCAATCCTTATCAGCGATCTGCATGCTTTCTTTGGTAATCCCAGTGTATCCCTCTTGAACCAATCAGGTGAATTTTAATCACCGCGCACTGTGAGCCCTTGGATCAAAGTCAATCCAGCTTGACTCAATCCTGACCCTTGTTTTTGAACCATCTTCTCGATCCTTCTCTTCGTCCTATAAAAGGAACCCTCCTCTCAATCATTTAAGACTTTTGGCCAGTTCATTTTTTTAGAGTAAAAAAAAGAGTAGAGAGAAGAGAGAGAAAAGAGAGAAGAGAGAAACCAGAGAGAGAGAGTTAGAATCCCTAACCCTAATCCTGGTTCGTCAAGCCTCTTTCAAACCAATCACTCCTCTAAAACTCCTACATATCCAAAATACTACCCTGAGTGTTCTTGAGTTTTTGAGAGATATTTGTGTTGTTGGTTGTATTGATGTAACCTCTTGTTCTTTAGATCTTGTTCCCAACTTAAACTGTTTACTTAGATCTGTTTTCTTCTTCATAGAAATTTCAGATCTATGTTTTGTATGTTACATCACACTTAGATTTGCATGCTTTATTTCTCATCTTGAGAAATATATTGTTGATTCTTTTCTGAAAATCGTTTTTAATTTTGAAATCAACAATAAATGTTTTATGTTTCTAGTTCTCTTAAAACTAAACCTTTGACCTAGTTTGGAATCACACTTGGAGGTTTTCAATCTCAAAAATCTTTTCAAAACTCTGAGATTGATTAAGATCTTGATACGTCTTCTGAGCAAGATATCCGTGGATTCTGGGATTGATTTAAAGGTCAAAAAGGGTTAAAGTTTTGTGAGAAGAGAGAAAAAGAAAAATCACTGCATATAGCCTTATATGTAATTTGTTAGGACTGTTTGTACTTAATAAGTGTGTGTGTGTGTGCATGCATGTGTTAGAGAGCACCTCCACAAACACTTTCACCCTACCACACGAAAAGTGTTAGTAATAAGATCTTGTGAACAAGAGTCGACGTAAAGTGCTGGAACAAATTAGAAGTTAACAAACTGGGAGAACAACATCAACAATTAGAACTGCAGAGAAGTTATAAGGACACAAGAGGGTACATTCCTAAACTTATATAGGTCTGAGTTGTATGCATGTTAGTTATATAGTTTGTAACTGGTAAATTTATTTTAGTGGATTTTTTATTTTACTCCGTAGAGGGAGTCGTCGATGTTTCCTCCGTTGGTGAGGTTTTACCACCTAAAAAATCGTGAACTTAATCTTCCTACATCTTCTCATCTCATTCTTGGTTGTGCTGAGTTTAAAGTTTGTTTAAACTGTTTTATAAACCTGTTAGTCAAATCTTTAATAGATCTCGTGCATACTGTTTTATTAAACACATCTTGTGTTGAAATAGTTTTGCTTTTTAAGAAAAGTGTTTCTTCAAAAAACTGTTCGGAGTTACTTAAATAGTTTATTTTTAATAAACGACTTTAGTAACAGATTTTCAGAGTTCAACTTATCCACCAATGTGTCACCATTCTTAATGGTGAAAGGTTCTAACGAGGTATTAAGATCCGAGATATATGAATCAACATCAATATCAGACTCAAAGTGATCCAAACATATCTGGAGAGGGTCCATAGCAAGGGAGGTGGTAACCATCTCCAATTCAATCTCAGTGCATTGGGGAGCACTCGTAGCCAGAGCTAACCTATAAGGAATGGGCGTCTTGAGGACACACTTAATAGGTGCAACAGGTATAAACTCTGGCATGTTTTTGGATTCAATGGGAATGAGAACCTCAAATGGGGGTTCTTTTGGATTATTAGGGTATAGATCAGCCTCACATTTTATGGATAAGTAAACACAATTGTCAACTTGGGGCTCGAACCACGAGGTGGTCTCAACTTCGAGATTCACAGGGTGGTGGGGTTGGTCACACTCAAAATTCGTGTCACAAGATGACTCATCATCGCTCCATGAGGGGACAACAATGGGTTGACTTGGGATGGAATCCGAATCGTTCGCCCACTCAATTTTATTAAGGTGTTGTTCAAGCAGTTAGAGAGCTTGATTTTGATATTGAGTGGCTTGCTCTTGGTTGAGGATGAACTTTTGCAAGAGGCTATTGAGAGAAGATGTGGATAACGGTGATGAAGTGATGAGTGGGGACGATGGTGGAGGTGGACACAACTCACTATGGACATTAGGAAATGGAGGATACTCATATAAAGAGTGGGGAGCGGGGTCAAGTGTTTCATACACGGGAGAAGCATCTCCATGAGAGACAAAAGGATGATAATCGGTGAGTGCGTAGTGAGGGAACTGATCGGTATAGGGTGCACTAAGTTACCATGACGACTTTTGGAACATGGGAGAATCCTCAACATGGGGTTGGGGTTTAAATTGCGTAGGAGGGTGATCAATCCGCCATGAATAATTTGGTTGCTCACACCACTCGGCATAAGATATGTCAGGATAATAAGCCGGAGTAGGTTTCGAAACAGTGTCATATGGATACACTTGGGCCATGGTGGGTTCGAATGGATATGGAAAGTATGGACACTCATGAGACAAGTAATCGGCTTGATAATAATAGGTGCACGATGAATACGGAAGATGGTTAAAGTCGTCCCATAAGGGATGTTCTTCGGCCATGACGAGAGAAGTATTTTTTTTTGGGGGGGGGGGCAAAATTTTTTGAAAAATAAGGAAAATATCTTTGGTATTTTTTTTATAGAAGAAAAAGGATGTAAAAATCTTTTTTAATTTTTGAGAAATAAAAAAATATAAATCTTTTGATTTTTTTTTTAAAGGGATAAAAGTGTATTCGGTGTGAAACACACACTAACGGAGCACACAGAAAATCGACTACCAAGAAATTCAAATTAGAAATGTACAAGCAAAAGAAAAATTCTAACTAGCACGTAGCCAATTTTTATCTTCAATTAAGTGATTGGGTAGTCAAATTTTAATTAATTCGTGGGCGAGAAAATCACGGAGTCTTATACGTCACCCTTGGAAAATGTGCTCCTACTTGGCTTGCTACTTGGTTAATTTTAATTATGTAATGGCACGGGTTAACAAGTAAGTGGAATTAAGTGATTGAGTTGGGTGATGAAATTCCTTCTCGTTTCAATGACCTGGTTTAGGTCTTAAGTCCAATTAATTCATCAAACTATTCAAAGTAAGACTATGCAGAAATAAAATCACATAGGAGCAAATAGTCAAATAATAAATGGACTCGCTAACAGGAGAGGCGCGAGTGATAAAGAAATATACCTCCTACGACTTTTACATATGTAGGGTGAAGACCGAGTTGAGTCGACCGGGGGGAAGTTCGCCTAATTTCAATCGTCTCCGGGAATCCTACGGACCCAAATTAGAGAGGCTTCAAAATTCCACTCCAAGGGAGCCCTCTCTCTACCTTGTCCCGTTTCCCTTTTCGCTTTTTTGTCTTTGATTATTACAAATAATTGGTGCTTAAAGCACCACGAATAAATGTACAATGCCCCAATATCATAATACAAACAATCTATGTGTGTGTGTGTGTGTATATATATATATATATATATATATATATATATATATATATATATACATACAAATGAACAAATGTACAAGTCTTCAAAACGCTCCTCAACTTGAAAAGTCGGCAATGACGCTTCGTGAAAAGTCAATCGCTTAAAAAGTCGGCAACAGTGCCATTTGATATTAGGTATTTGCATCTATGTCGTTGTAGAGTAAAGACGGTCAATCAAAGATCCCTTTTAATACCTACAAACACACTAAAATTGTATATTGGTAAGTAAAGGGTCAATCCACGCTCCTTAATGTGTACAAGAGCAAAGTGAAAACAAATAAGAATTTTAAAACAATTATGAAGGGATATTTATACTACTAATTATGAACTAAAATTAAAACTCCACTACTAAATAAAGAAAATTATAACGTGAGCTAAATATGCGGAGAAAATAATTATGAGATAATTAAAGGGATTAAACTTCACCACTTAACCTATTTATTTTCATTAATTAGTTTGTCTAGTTGAAATACCCCAAAACATATATAAATTCACAAAACTCTCGTTGTAAATGTAAAGCTATATATAGTCCTTTTAGAAGATTAATATTTAAATTTCACATACTCACAAAAATTAGATTTAAACATTTTCTAATAAATCACCAGCTAGGGAAAATTTACTAAAAGTATTTTAAATCATAAAAAAATAAGTTTTAGAGTTGAGAAATTCAAACTACAATGTCATTCAAAAATTGTCTATCTCTAGTTTAATTAATGAATAAATATTATAATTCGAATTTACGATTTTCTCTCGAAAATAATTCACCCTCTCTTGAAGCGTAAATATAAATTGTAAAATTTTAATATTAATATTAATATTCAAATGGGCATAATAAATAAACAAACCAAAAATAAAAATAATTAAGTTAAGGGTTCCATCTCACCCCTTGAATGGGGTATTTAGCCTTTCATTTCGAAATTATTACATATAAAATGTAATAATGACACAATAAGAGGCATAACAAATAAATAGAATAAGAATAAATAAATAAACCAAGTCTCCTTGATTTTGATATTAACTTCCCAAACTTGACATGAATAGTAACCAACAAATCTGATAACACTACAAAAAATGTCACTCAACTCACAATTTGTATCTTACAAAAATAATCTACCTCACACTCAAGTCCCTAAAAAATAAAAAATAAAAATAAATCCTACTCCAAAAACTACACTAAAATGTGTTTCTCTCTCTCACTCTTCCACTGTTCCATTCTTTCTGAAATGAACTCTTCTTTTATAAGAGATTACAAGGGGCTAGGGTTAAAATTGGAAGATGTAATGGATGAGGGTAGTTTAGGGAAAATGGGGTAAAATGGTAACACGTGACTTTACTTTACGGATAATGTGCAGAAATTTGGGTTTTGGAGATAATGGTTTGTTGAGATTGGGTAAAGATCTTTGGTTCAGAGGTGTCAGATATTTCAATTTAAGATTTCACAGGTGGTCGGATGGGTATAAGCGTTGGGTTCGGTGTAGGTTGGTTCGTGGGTTTAGAGGGTCAGATGGATGGATATGGGTTGTTGGGTCGATTTGGGTATGAAAGAAATGGGTCGTGGTCGATTTTAGCAGATCAAGATGGTCGTGGGTTTTGGCATCGGTTTGGGGAGATGGGTCTTGGTTAAGGGTTGGATTCGGTTTCCACGAGGTTTAAATCGAATTTGAGATAGGGGTTGGCTCGGTAGATGGTTCGGTGTCTAGGTCGTACTCGAGTTTGGCCGGCATTGGGATGGCCGGCATTGGATCGAGCAGGGCTTATTCACCGAGTTTAGGAGGTAATGGGTAGTGAATTGCTTGAGAACTCGAGTTAGTGTAAATTTGGGTTTTGGTGTTTGTTGACTGAGATGGGTTGCGATTTTGGGATATGGGTATTGGGTTTAATGGGTATGAGTAGCAGGATAAGGTAGATGGTGTGGGGTTTTGTTGTTAATGGAGGTTGGGTTGTCTTTGGTTAGGGATAAAAGAGAAAGTATTCGGTAGAATATGATGAAGGGAGTTATTGGGTGTGGGAGAGGTGTAGTGTAATAGGGTGTGTGTATATTTTAATTTGTACTAAAGAAAATTAACACTACCTAAAACTAATAAAAATAAAATCCTAATAAAAGACACAAAAAAATAAAAATTAAACTAAAGTAAAGGATAATGAAAATAAAAAAAATAAAATCTATAAAAAAACTAAATAACTAAATTCCTAATCTAAAAATAAAAGACTAAAATAAAATAATCCTAATAAATCTAATCTAATAAAAATAAAATATAATAAAATATTAACAAATCTAAATTAATAATAAAAAATAAAAATCAAATAAAAATATAAATAAAACTTCACCTATTATATTTACATAAATATACCCGGTGCACGATAACGGACTCTAATATATACATATGCACGCACAAATAAATTCTAAAAATATACATGACTCAAAATGAAATATAAATTCTAAAAATTTTATACGAATCAAATAAAAATCTAAAAAAAAGGAATAAAGGCACAAACTAAACACACACGACTCTCGAGATTGGTCTAGAGTCGGTTTAGGCTTAGGTTCGTGTTTGGGTAATTGATAGGGGACTGGGTTAGGCTCTTTTCACTGCATCGTTTCCACTTTTGATGTACTTGACCACTTATTTATAGCAATTGCTTTGAATTAAGCTTGTTAGACACCGCAAATGCATATTGACCTACAAAACCAACAAATACCAACATGAATCCGATTTTACCAAGAACTAGCTAGTAAAATGCATCTATTTGAGGTATAAATATAACACTTTTGGGTGCTTATCAATTATTCAGGAACTTTTTCGAATAAGTCCTTAGTTAATAAATTTTTCCCTCTTATTCATTAATTCTTTTTTATACTAAAGTCTCTCACATTTAATGGTTGGTACAAATGTTAGCATATATATAAAGTTAACACAAATACATTAAGGGTGCGTTTGATTGCAAACATGGGAAATAGTTCATTTCGATAAGAAGTTAGAAAATGAGTTAAAAGATATATGATTTTTTTAGTCTTTTTCTATCTTCATGGAAACCAATTCTTTGGTGGGTGAGTAAAAAATAATTTCCCCTGAAAATGAGGTGTGAAGTGGATCACTTGTTATATGAATGAGTATTGTTTTTATATAAAGTATTCGCAATCAATATACTACAAAGATAAAATATGAGTCAAAATAATAATTTTCATGGAAAAAATTTCCATGTCAATCAAACATACCCTAATTCTCTTTTTTTTCCTATGCATTGCGAAAGTCACGTATACAATATGATGTGAAGAACTCAAAAAAAATTATTTAATATCTTTATCCCTTCCTCATAAAAGGAAAGTAGAAAAAAAAGTACAAACACATTGATATTGGTTATTTTATAGGTCATTTGCTTGGTTTCATGGTTTATAATATAACTATACTCTTAAATTCATTGCAAAATCATATATAACTTTTGGTACATATATGGTGATGAGTTAAAAAAAATATAATACCTCTACAAATAAAAAAAAATTGTCAATGCATAAGAAAATTGAAATAAAGGCCTAATGGCTCCAGATGAAGATAATATATAAATTAAATTTTCATTAGTATGTTTTTGATTTATTTTAGTGTTCTTATTTCTTAAAGCATCCACAATGGTGGAGCAAATGGACAAGAAAAGAGGCAAACTTGCAAACTGGTTAGCTCACAGTGGTGGGGGAAAACCTACAAAATTTGTAGAAGAAAATGTTGAGGGTTGCTAGATTTACTGAACGGGTGCAAATTCAGTAAAGCATTCCTACGAACTTGTTTTATTCGTAAGATTTCCTAGTAACTTTAGAAGTTCGTAACAAATATAAATATTCATCTTCATAATATATATGGGTTCTTACGAACATCATTTGTCTGTAACATTTCCTACGAACAAATGTTGTTCGTAAAAAAGTTTTTTTAATTCCAACGAACAATATAAGTTCGTAGGAACTCATGTTCACGATTCTATACCCTCCCCCATTGTGTACTATATTGTTGGATGAAAGGGTAACTCATTTTTCATTTAGTAACTTTGGCAATTGTGAGCATCCACCATTGTGGATGCTCTTATGATATTATGATTTATTATAGCATTTGCTTGCCTAAATCTTACGTTAGAGGAGAAATATTTATCTCATATAAGGGAATGGTGAGGAGGTGTTAGAAGGTAGGCATGTTTATATCAAATTTTAATTTTCAGATATATATATACTAATATTGCCATTTTTATCATATTTATTGATAGTTTTATAACCAACATGCAGAAAATTATGGGATGACTAAAGAAAAAATTCACGTAATGACTAAAAACTATAAATCCTCTTTGGAATAATAAGTATCTCATATATGAAAAACTAATTTTATCGCTTCCAAGGTACAAGGGCAAGGACAAAAAAAATGAAAAAACGTAAATAATCTAATATGACTTGACAAAATTTAATACTATGCACATTCACGAAAGCGGAGCTCTTCATTAGTATAATAAAAAGAAATATTTTTAGTTTATTTTATTTCTCCTTTTCGCTTGAGCTAATGTATTTTGTCAAGATTTTTATTTTTACAGTGATAAATACCTATAACCTACTCATATTTTATGCCTTATAAACTTCTTGCGGTATTTATATCTCTCGTTAAAATAAAATTTGCTATTGTCATAATAATTCATCATTTTGTACTTTCTTAAATATTATTCATTAATTTTACTCGTCAATTTTACTGTTAATTGAAAAAAATTATACATCATAAATGCATTTACTTATCAATTGCGATATGAAGGATTTGTTTGGTTGTTTTACTCTTCTTTTTTTTGTTTTTCTTGAAATTATGGGTTTGATATGTATTAGGAGAGAATATGTCAATAACGTGGAAACGATATTGGCAATTTGATGAATCCTATTTCGTGTTGTAATGGTGATTTTTCTTATTACATTTATATGTTTAATATATATTTGATAATTTTTAGTATATTAATACATGAATCTTTTGACAAATAATATGTATATATTTTTTATTAGTAACCTACTAAATACATTACATAAAAAAATTAGAAATTTCTAGCAAAATTTTGGGAAATTTGAATTTTTGTAAATACATCTCTGCATCATACTCAAATATACATGTTTTTGTTGCTATATACCAATTAGCCATTCATCAATTTGATGTTAATAGTAATATATATTATGTGTTTCTTCCCTAAATAATTGTATATTATTTGTGAATGAATTCTTTTATGAAGTAGCATTTCAACTTCAACGTAATTATTTTATTTACTACTTTATCAACTAAATCATTTTATTCATATAATGGTGTAATGATAAAGACATGTACTATTAGAGTTCAAATACAAGGTGGTAATGATAATGGGATTACTATATGAATACTATGTGAATGTTTATAACTATTGATTGTAAGATAAGTTTTTTTCCTTATCATTTTATTTTGTTTGAATTCTTATATTAAGAACCGTGTCGTACATGTATTGCATTTGACTATAGAATAACATAAATTTATGTTAATTTAGATTTAAATATATTATACAATGAACTTATGTTAATTTAGTTTTAAATATATTATACAATGAACTAGAAATATTTGGTACATATCTTCAAATTCTTACTAATATTATGAACACGACAAAGTTCTAAAAGAGGTTTAAGGTAATTCTTGTGGACGGTGTCTTTTTTATTTATTATTTTACATTTTGTTTTGAGTTAGGTGTCCCACAAATAGGATTTTGAGGTGTAAGCTAACAAGAAATAGTTGAGTTATTCCGTTGAAATATTTTACATTCCAAGTTGTGTAATTAGTTTGGGTAACTTGTATTTACTTTTAAACAATTTACAATGGTTGGGTTTGTGAAAATCGTATTTGATGAAAGATCTTTTTTTCAATATATCTCAACAATTGCAATGTAATTGTGTAAGTTATTGCCATTGTAATTGAATGATATTTGTAATAGTCAAATTTATATAATGCATTTTATATATATATATATATATATATATATATATATATATATCATGTCATCTCGGGTGCGAGCATGAGATAGTGCGGACCCCTATGCGACCACTTTTTCAAAATAGTAAAAAAAATGAAGATGATCTCCATAATGAGGAGATTGTAACACCCCTGATTTTTCACACCCGGTTGATCAGGCCTAACACAAAATACCAGAAACGCTATAATAATTTATATCATTCTCAGCATCAAGATAAACCAGAAATTACAATAAATAAAAATCATCCACAATAAAAACTCAAAAAATGATGACAAAAAGGATAATTGAACTGAAATAAATGAACTCCAATAAATGAATCCACTATATCAAATCTCTTATTACAATTGTTCGACTGAATAAAATAACATACAAATGAAACTTCCTCTGAAAACAACTCCTGAATACATATGAACTACTACAATGAACCAATGGTGCCAACTCTACGGATACCAAAATAGATCGCCACAACTGCAAATCTAATCGCTCGGCCCTATTAACATGTATATACAAGATTAATCCCTGGGAAAAAACATTTATAATTTGGGTCAGTGCCCTGAAATTGCAAGATTATCAATATAAATCATGCGACTAATTTATAATAAACATGGGACCCATCGATACTCACATGCAATGAATACCTCACCTATCATCTTAGAGCAAGTACAACATGCATGTCCCAACCTAAGGCATAATCAATGCTAGAAGTCTCCACCGCTATATAATTAAGTACTATCACGTAACAAATAACTAATACAAAATGCTATTAATTTCTCAAATAAGATTTCACCCCAAGGCCCACGGGCATATATTTTCATTAAGATATTCACAATCTTATAAAAGTAATTCTCTTTTGTTTTAATATCTTAAAAATGTTCTTCTTCGAACTGTCATGAAGGATAAGCAATAACTATCTATCCTACAATAGGGATGTAACTAACTACATGTTTAAGAATACAACTCAAGTACTAACCTTGCAATATCACCTATAAGGAAAGATACAAGGAAACCAAGTAAAGTATTTAACATTAAATAGAGTTCATTATCAATTGTCCATACTAGACTATGTCAAATTCTTTTTAATATTTATTACGCCACATGAAGGCCACTACCTTCGGTGTCCATCTCGTAAATCTATTGGTAAGTTCATAGGAATTCATCACCTAACAGGTATAAGCAAAACACACAAATAAACAACGGGGCGATCACTACGCAATAGTACCACTAACGGGCCCATACCCAACCCGACTAATAGCTCAAGTCAACCAGCCTTCTCTCATCATAAAGAGGCCGTATGATCTAAAATGATGACCGCCACTACGTCCTACCCATCTCAGTCAGCGCGTGGTACACAGTCCCGATGTCGAATGAAAACCCCCAACCGACATATTCACCACGAGTAAAGGTATGTTCGCATAATTAACACAATATATATTAAAAGGTCGCAGAATTTTAAATTCTTAAAATTCAAGTGATGGTTCAATTAAAATCCCAACTAAAATTACAATACAACTTTCAATCAAAAAAAAACTTTAAATTTCTATTTCTTCAAAATTAAAATTAAGTTAAACTAAAAGTGACATTAAACTACTCAAATATTTTAATTTTCACTTAAACAAAATTAATTCAACTCGAGTCCTAAAATTTACCTTACAATGATTTATTCTAATTCTCAATATAACATGAGTTAAATTAAACTTACCCAAATTATCCAAAGTTAAATTAGCACCAAATTAAATAAGTGTGATGATTAAACCAATTTTCATCTTGATTATCCTAGCGTGCATCTAACGTGATTTTTGCAAGATAAAAATAATCACAATCACACTACACGGCAATGTACGAGGAAAACCCAAATGAGAAAAACCTCGGGCGGCCCTGGCCTAACAAATACAATAGGTATGGTATGTTTATAAAGACAACGACAAGAATAGTTACAACACTCAACTCAACTCCTTCAATCCCCGACGCTTCCTTCGCTCTTCAACCTCTGCCTTGTAGATAACTACGGAGTCCACCAAAATCTTGGAGGCACAACCCACCGTCAACCACACATGGTGCCTTTCATCATGTGAGAAAGTCGCGGCACAAACTTCTTCTCCTTTATGGGTAGAGAATGAACCCAAACTTCTCTTCTTGTTGGTGTAGAGAAAATCCAGTGCCAAAACTCTTTACAAAGATATATATATATATATATATATATATATATATATATATATATATATATATAAGCTTGGAATTAAACAAACATGGGTGTATGAGTGTTTTGTATAATTTTAATCCATGAATTTACACACTCAAAACTTGAACATTTGATAGAATACTATTTTCTCTCAAAGACTATAATGAATATTTTTCAAAAGTTGCTCTGAAAGTTCTTGTTCCCCAACTTTTTAATCAGGTAAAAGAGGTGGGAAACGAAATGGGAAAGTGGGAAGTTATTTAAAAAACTGTCAGAAATCTGCCCAGTCGTTCGAACGAGCTCATTCGAATGGGTTCGTTCGAACGACATTTAAAAAAAATGCCCTGAACTCATTTGAAGTTCGTTCGAAGTCTCGTTCGAACGACTTTTTTAACGAGAATTCAGAGAAAATAAGTCTAAGTCGTTGGAAAACTCATTCGATTTCTCGTTCGAATGACAATTCGAACGAAAAACAGAAAATTCTACTTTTTTTCATTTTTAAGCTCAAAAAGTTTTAAAAATAAGTTCTAAAGAGATTTTTCTGAAAATAAAAGTTCATAAAAGTATTTTATGAAATACGTCCAATAAAAGTTCCAAGCTCCTATATATATATTTATATATATATATAAAACGCATTCATACCTTTGGAGCCTTGGAATCCTCAAACGTTAATGACGTGAAATATGTGGCATGAAACCGGGCAAGGATGCAACTTTAATTCTTAGCCGCTACGTCTTCAACTTCTTCATAGGATTGATAGAAACAAACTTATATCCTATGACTCAAATGGTTTTGTATGGAATTAATCCAAAACTACATATGGACTTAATTGGAAATTTGTGTCCTTACAAATCTTCCCCTTTAGCTATTCCGAGACAAAATCCAACCAAAAACCCTAAAGGGCCGTCAAGCTCGTCTAGACATAACATCCCATCCAAAACAAAATAAAAATACAGACGCTATGACTCGACCCAAGTATAAATCGCTTTGTCGCTTTAAAGATGTCGCTTAAGATGAAAATCTTGCACACTTAACAAACCATCAAATGCATAGGGAATATGACAATATCAAATGCAGAAAATAAATGCTCCCCCTTAAATAATTCTCCACTTTATCTAACAATTATCTACCTAGAAAGATTGCGACTCCCCCGAGATGAATCTCTCCAAACTAAAGGTTTAGATACCATTTCTCCCCCTTTTTATTCGGAAAAGGTTAAAGAACTATAAACTAACATATTTATCCTTCAATTAAAGCAAATACCATTTCTTCCCCTAAAGTCTAAGCAAGGGATATGAATTAAGAAGAAACAATATAAAAGTGTAAAGTGCATAAACAGGAACAATAAAGCATATGGAAACAATAAAATGCAACTAATCCACACAATAACAAATGAAACCAACTATGATGCGATGACAAAAAAATGATACCAATTAAAATGTAATAAACGTAAGCATGGGATATCAACCAAAATTCGCAACAAGATAGATACCAATTATGAAATCAAATCATATATGGACTAGCAAGCAAGGAAAATACTCAAAACAAAAAAATACCATATATATATATATATATATATATATATATATATATACACACACACACGATGATTATCATTAACGCACACGCACATATACATAGCTATAAACACCACACACAACACAAAATACAATAATCTTTTCACACTCTTATGGCAAAAGTGTGTTCAAATACTTGTGGTAAATGGAAGTGAAAGGGTGTGAACTAGAGACTAAAGGAATATAGACCCAATCACTTAAACATGTTCACAGAGTTCTCATTTGATTGCAAAATTTTATCACATTTTGTTATAACCTCATGTGACAATATAGATTGAACTCAATGAACACACATACACAATGCACACAAGCCAAGAATTTTGATGATTCTACACACCAATAGAGTCATGACAATAAAAGCATAACTAGTATTCAAAGTCATTGTGAAAACCCGTTGATACATCCAACCAAACTCCTTATAATTTTATTTTTCTTTTTCTTTTTCTTTTGAACATATCAACTAAACTAAACTAAACTGGCCTTGGCTAATTTTTCTTTTATAATGCCATATTTTTTAAATGCCAAATATTCAATGGTGGCTTTTCACGCAAAGTCATTTTGTCTTTCGCAGTCCGATTCCATTGATAAATAACTACACCGGATACACATATTTTTCTATTATGTTTTCTAAATTCAGGAAAAGGTTATTACATGAAAAAATCCTCCATAGTCATAGAAAAATGTATATGACTAAATTGGTAGAAGAACATCTCACTTAGCTCAACTATAGATGTGAAGTTTAAATTTCAAATTAGCTCGTGCATGTGTGAATCAAGGCATATAAAAATAGAATCCATTAAGCAACACAAAATCCAACTACTCCATGCAAGCATGACAAAGAACATTTTAACCAAAAGTTCTAGCCACATGGAAGCAAAAGGGAAAGGATTCAAACATAAGTATATGCCACATAAAGTGTGTCAAACTAAAATACACACAAAACAAAAAAAAAATCTTTTTTAGTTTTTCAAAAAAAATTCCATCAAATAAAAAATTCAACTCAAAAGAAAAACAAAGAAAATATTTTTGTATTATACCACTTGTTAAGACATAAACAAATAAAAATAAATATAAAAGATATACATAAATCATAATTCTAGCATGTGATTAATCATGGAACATAGACTAGAAAATGACAAACATATATACAACTAGCATAGATATATCATGAAGCATAAAAATACTAGAGTATGTAAACAAAACTAACACATTTAACCTTTTGATTTAGCATGGGAGGTTTCACGTGATAGAAAATGAGAATCATAAACCCTATTTTGTAAAGTTACCGAGTCAGATCTCCTAACCTAAACAAGTGACGAGTGACAATCTCGGGATTGGATGACCTTGGCTACCTTGGTGACCTTACTCTTGGATTTCCTAGGAGCCTTTTTTAGATTAAAACAAAATTTTCTAAGATCACCTTTTCGACCACAATGTGAGCAAGTAAAGACCCGACGAAAAGTAGTACCTAAGGATTGACCTTTGGAAAAATTTCTAGGTGATTCTCTCAAAATAATGGTGTTGGCTTTATTAGCAGAAGCATTATAAGAATCGAAGCCTAAACCACAAGTGTTATTTTTTATTTGGACCGTGCCTAAGATTTAATCTAGTTTTTCGGACCTACACTCCAAATCAAATTTGACTTGACTTGAGTCTCTTAACTTTTCTTTCAACTATAAAATGCGTGACTCAAGAAAACACCCACTCTCTTCAAACATTAGAAGCTCTTTCTTCATAGCCTACATTAAACCTCTAAGGCTATCTCTCTCACCTTCTATATGATCAAGCTTCTCTCGAAGAGCTCTCTCATGTGTCCTAAGTTCTTCCACTAAAGCACTCTCATCAATGACCTTGGCACGCACTCTTAAATAAGCTTCTAACTTCAAATTAGCCTTTTTTAATTTAATTGATTCGGCATACGATTTTTGAAATGCTACTTGAATTTTACTCACATCAACCTCTTCTTCATTTCACTCTTTCTTTCATCTCCACTCCCACAAGCATAAAAAACATGAGATTCACAAAATTTGTCCTCGAAAGTGTCATGTATTATAATGTCATCATTGGATGAGTACTTCTCACTATAACTTACATGACTTGCTATGAACGCGATAAAATTGCGCTCAATGAGGGAATCGGGTCCCTTTTCCTTATCATTATCACTAAGGGTGGCATTGTATGAAATTGATTGTTTGCCCTCTCTCCTTAGTTTAGTGGGACATTCAAAAGTCCTATGGCCATACCCTTTAGAACCAAAGAAATGATTTGACTCGTCCCTATTACGTTCATCTTTATGATTTTTAGGGATCTTCTCGGGCTTGTTATACTTGGATTTATCAAATTTCTTATATTCATTTTTGAGACACTCTTTATTAGTCTTAAGAAATTTTCTAAATTTCTTAGCAAACATTGCCATATCTTCAGAGTCAAAATCACTCTCATCATTCGAAACTTATTTTTCCTTCTTTCGGGCTTTTAAAGAGATGCCCTTATCTTTCTTCTTTTTGGTCTTAGATGAAAACATGTCAAGTTCATAGGTTTGTAAATTACCTACGATCTATTATAGTTTTGTAGGGGCTAGAGTGGGTAAAGAATTCAACACGATCACTTTAGGAATAAATCCATCGAGTAGCAACCTTAAAATTTTCTTTACTACTCGATCGTCGGGTATTGTTTCTCCCAAATTAAAAGATGAATTTATAATATCGAAAAGTCTAGCATAAAATTCATCAAAAGTTTCATTTTCAAGCATTTTTATGGTTTCGAATTTAGTGGTGAGGTTTTGGAGTTTCGAAAATTTTATGACACTAGTTCCCTTATGGGTGAGTTGTAAAATATCCCAAGCTTTTTTAGCGATTTCACACATCATGGTACGTCGAAGTTAATCCGGTGTGACCTCACTAAACAAAGCATTCAAGCCTCGGGAATTAAAATTGGCTAATTTAAGTTCGTTCCCAGTTCATCTTTCTATGAGTTTGGGGACACGTTCATATTCTACTAAACATTTAGATGGGGACCACCCGATAACAACAAATAGTCAAACCCTCCCATCTATGGACTTTAGTGTTGATTTCATACGCGCTTTTTAATACTCGTAATTATAACCATCAAAAACTGGAAATTTTAAAAACGGGGACAATTCCATTTTTAAGCTAAACACAAAAAGGACCTAAACGTAATAATTTAGCGTTTCTAGCTTTGATACCACTTGAAAGGTCGCGGAATTTTAAATTCTTAAAATTCAAGTGATGGTTCAATTAAAATCCCAACTAAAATTTCAATACAACTTTTAAACACAAAACAAACTTCAAATTTTAATTTCTTCAAATTAAAATTGAGTTAAACTAAAAGTGAAATTAAACTACTCAACCATCTTAATTTCCACTTAAACAAAATTAACTCAACCAAAGTCCTAAAATTTGCCTAACAATTATTTCTATTAATTTTCAACATAGGCCAAATGACAAAGCATAAATTCTTCTGAATTTAGGCCCTTAAGTTAGTGATTTTGATATCTCGAACAAAGTAACTGAATCGTTTTTATCCCATATCATTTCCATCGACTATTTCTAACGAGTACCCCGAGTTCCATGTATTTCTTATGAATTTTACAGGTATTTAGTGCAAGAAAAGAAAGAAAGAAAGAAATCGAAAGAAAGGAAGAAAAAAAAGGAAGACAAGTCAAAGGGCAAAAGCGTAAATTTACACTTGGAGTTCGGAATTGAAGCCTAAAGGAAAGTTGAAGATCCCTATTTCACAAGAGCATCGGAAGAAATGACAATCAAATCGGAGCTCGAGATCAAAAGTTATGACCAGTCAAAGATGAAAAAAAATTCAAAATGGAAGAAAATCGGACCGATCTGGTTTATCTCTGACCGATCCGAAATGACACCATTCCAGTAGACCCCGAATTAATGCCGAACCAATGGCAACCGAATCGATTCGATAGCATCCGGACCGATCCGGTTACTAAAAAATGAATCGATCCGATGGGATCCGGACCGGTCCGGCTGTTCGAATTTCTGACATTAATTATGGAGCTGAAGAGGTGAAAATCTTGGAATATCTTGCACAGCCCATCAATATTAGCTGAAAATTCATGCTAGTTGGTTTTATAAAAGGCCAAGCCCTACATCCTTCCAAAGGGAGTCGAATTTTAGAGAAGAGAGAGTCAGATTTTAGAGAGTTTTTAGTAGACAAATTTCATATTCTTTGAAAAGCCCTAGTTTGTAAGTTTGAGGAACAAGAAGTATTCTGGATTCAATTTCATCTCTTTTTCCTAATGCTGATTACAAGTATCAATTTCCCATTCTCTTATTTTATCTCAATTCTATTTTCAATTCAATTATCACTTGTTTTGTAAATTTTGTTTTTACAATGTTTCTTATATCCATAATTACATGCATTGTTATGAATTTGTTTTCTAATAAAACCATGTCTAGCTAAATTATCAAGGGTTGGGGTACATGAACTCATTCCGAGGTAAATTACCCATGTAGAAAATAGAGGGTAAATTAAATATTGACCGAATCGTGTATGGAAATTATACGAACATAGCCGATCTTTTAATCTCTCTTTCCCTAGGTACTTGGGATGTTTAAGAAGACTATGCAAGTGTAATTGTCCATTCATAGCTTTGTAATTACCTTTGATTTCATATGATGCGGGCTAATTCCCTCATATATGTAATGCTTAGGATCTATAAAGAGTGGATTTAGTCAGGAATTTCAATTTACAATTCTAGTATTCTATACGGTAATTTACTAAGGTTTGAGGGATTGTACTCCACCCTATTTTCTCTCATATTCATATCTAATTTCTTACAATTCTTAGTGTTTTTGTGCACGTAGCATATTTTTTTTCATCACCAATTGGAGATTTCAACCCATCAATCATCTTTTCTTTTCTTTTGAGCAACCATTGGAAAGATAAATAACTTTTTTTACACAATTCCCAATTGCCAATTTTTTATCCTTGTGGAGACGATCCCGACTTGTCCGATTACTACTAACGCGACAGGCTTGCACTTGAGTCTAGAGGGAACGCACTTTTGAGACAAATTCTTAGTCGCGTCAAGTTTTTGGCGCCGTTGCCGGGGATCAAAAATTGGTGATTCGTAGGAAAGTGAATTTAATCCTAAAGTGTTCTAAAAAAAATTACCCTTTATCTCATCTCTTGTACGATTGCATGCAAAATCCACTTCTCACCCAAGTCCATGAAAATCCTATTGCCGCAGTTAGTTCTGAAAATTCTCACACCACCGATTCTCCACACTTTTGGGTTCCACCTCCTTCACCTAATAATTCAATCACAAGTCGCACTTTGAGTCAAACACTGAGTGAAAGTTTTAAATCGTTTGGTAGTAATATGTCTGTGCACGGAAGCGTTGGTGTTGGTGCTGGAGACGAAGAGTTACCATATCTTCCCATGAAAGATCTTTGATTTCCGGAGCGAACTGTTACCCCTGGTTGCATTTTACTCCCGTATAATGCCGGTCAGTTCCACTTTAGAAATGGGATGATTCAAATTCTTCCTACATTCTATGGGATGGATTCTGAAAAACTATATCTCCATATTAGAGAGTTAGAGGAAGCATGTGAGACGTTTGGTGACCAAACCTGCCCACAAGATGTTATCCGATTAAAGCTTTTCCCTTTTTCCTTAAAGGATAAAGCTAAGACTTGGTTATGGTCACTACCCCCGAATTCTGTTTTATCCTGGAGAGATATGCAAACTAAGTTCCTATCCAAGTTCTTTCCACAACACAAAACCAACTTTGTCAAAGCTCAAATACAAGCTTTTCGGTAAAATGAGAATGAAGCTTTCGACAAGTATTGGGAACGTTTTCAGGAGTTAGTTAGTGCTTACCCACATCATGGATTCGAAAAACATCATCTTATTTCATTTTTTCATCAAGGGCTTACTTTAGCATCTAAACAACTTGTTCAGAAAATGTGTGAAAGAACATTCTGGGAGCTAAACTCGAACGATGCTGAGGTTCATTTGAAATACGTAGCGGAGACTACGCAAGCTTGGGATGTTTCTGACCCCAATAGTCAAAATAAAAATCGACAAGTGTCCAACTCGTCTGCTGCATTCGGTATTTATCACTTGGACAAGGACACTTTGTTAGATCATAAATTTGACCAATTGGAAAAGAATTTCATAGACATGCTTGAAGTTCGATTAAGAGAAGTCGTTAGGCCCGTGCAAGAAGGAAAGGAGAAAGTGTGTGCCATTTGTGTTGCTGGTCATTCTACCAAAGGATGTCCTACCATCCCTGCATACAAGGCAATGTATACTGAGCAAGTAGAAGCGATAGGAGGGTTTCGAGGTAATTTTAATGTACCGCAAGGGAATGCATATAATCAATCTTAGAGGAATCATCCTAGTTTCAACTATGGACAACGACAAGGTGGGGTAGCTCCTAATCCACACGTGGCTTTGCCACCACCTCCTCCTTAATTTGAGCAAATGCCTCCTCCGGTGCAAAACCCTATGCAGGTACCATCTCCTGGTCCGTATGTCAGTCCACCTAGGCGATCTCTTGAGGATAATATGAATCAATTCATCCAATCTCAAAAGCAGAGCAATGCTAAGTATGATCGAATATTTACGGAAATTCATACTAGCATCTCTAGGTTGCAATCTGCATTGAATACTCAGGAGAAGGGTAAATTCCCAGCTCAAGGCCAAAGACCTCCTACTCAAGGACAAACTATGGTTAGCTCTACATCATCGGATTTTCCAGAACAATGCCAAGCTGTCACTACTCTACGTAATGGTTGCGTAATTGATCTAGCGCCACCACCTCCCAAGGAATCTAAAGCTAAAGAAGCTTCAGAATCTGAGGACCCCATTGCATATGGATGACAAGGATGAAGGAGTTGAATCTAAATTTGAAGTAAAACTACCCACTACTACTCCATTTCCTCAACGCTTGGCACCACCCAAAAAGGGAGCCTCGCGTACTGAAGTGTTAGACGTTCTGAAGCAAGTGAAGTTGAACTTGTCATTTTTGTATGCTATCCAATAAATTCCAGCATATGCCAAAGTCATTAAAGATCTTTTGGCTATCAAACGGCGGCTTAAGGTGAAGAAGAACGTCTTTTTGGTACAAAATGTGAGCTCGGTCCTTCTTAATGATCTTCCACTAAAATTCAAGGATCCTGGTGCACCTATAATTTCGTGTGTTATAGGAGAGAGTAGAGTTGAAAAAGCTTTGCTTGACTTAGGTGCGAGTGTGAACATCCTTCCATACTCTATCTATAAGCATCTTGATTTAGGTGATCTTAAACCTACCCGAATCACTCTACAGTTAGCAGATCGAACAGTGAAAGTGCCTCGTGGGGTTGTGGAGGACGTGATAGTTCAAGTGGACACATTCTACTTCCCTTTTGATTTTATCATTTGGGACACGGAGCCTTATCCCCATTTGAGTAATCATGTTCCCATAATTTTGGGCCATCCATTTTTAGCTACTTCTAATGCTTTGATCAATACACGTAATGGACAAATACAAATCACTTTTGGAAACATGACTCTCGAGACCAATATTTTCAGTGTTGCCAACCAAATGGGTGATGAGGATGAAATTCATGAGGTTGATCTTATTGAAGAGGTGGTGGATGAGCACATCAAGAGGATCATAGGTGGAGATGCACTGAAAGTTTGTTTCATGCAAGGTGTTGAGGATAAGAGCTCTTATACTGAGTTTGAGGGTGAAGTGGAAGAGTTGGGAGCTTGGTTGCAAGAAGAAGTGGGTTTTGAGAAGTTGAGAGATGTTGACTGGATCTCGAGATTTGAGGAGTTACCCCCGAGGGAGTCACTCATGATCCCCTCTGAAGATAGATTTCCTAGTCTTGAGTTAAAGAAACTACCCTCTCATGTAAAATATGCTTTTCTAGGAGAAGATGATACATTTCCTGCTGTTGTTTCTTCCAGTTTAAAAAAAGAGCAAGAGAGCATGTTGTTGAAGGTGTTGAGGAAGCATAGGAGTGTGTTTGGTTGGACTATAGCAGATTTGAAAGGTATAAGTCCTTTGATTTATACCCATAAAATCCACCTCGAAGAGGAGGTGAAGCCCTCGAGAGAGATGCAAAGGCGACTGAACCCAACCATGAAAGATATAGTTCGAGCGGAAATCATCAAATTGTTAAATGCTGGGATTATCTATCCCATTTTCGATAGTAAATGGGTGAGCCCAATTCAGGTCATTCCAAAGAAGTCGGGTATAACCGTGGTTGAAAACACTAAGGGAGAATTAATACCTCAACGCACCACCACAGGGTGGCATGTTTGCATTGATTACCAAAAGCTCAATGCCGGAACAAGAAAATACCATTTTCCCTTACCATTTATCGACCAGGTGATTAAAAGAGTAGCGGGCCACCCTTACTATTATTTCCTAGATGGGTATTCTGGCTATAATCAGATTGAAGTGGATGTACTTGATCAAGAAAAGATGACTTTTACATGTCCGTTTGGTACGTTTGCCTACAAACGTATGCCTTTTGGGTTATGTAATGCGCCAACAACTTTTCAAAGGTGCATGTTGACTCTCTTTAGGGACATGATAGAAAAAGTACTGGAGGTGTTCATAGACGATTTCAGCATTTTCGGTCCATCTTTCGAACAATGTTTAGCTAATCTTGAAAGAGTTTTATTCCGGTGTGTGGAAAAAGACTTAGTCCTCAATTGGGAAAAATGCCATTTTATGGTCACTGAGGGCATAGTTATGGTCCATATAGTCTCATCTAGGGTAATTGAGGTTGATTGAGCAAAAATAGAAGTAATAGCTGAGTTACCCCCGCCAAAATTGCTTAAAGTTGTGAGGTCCTTTCTAGGCCATGCTGGATTTTACCGGAGTTTTATCAAAGACTTTAGAGCCATCGCTAGACCCTTGAGTAATCTTCGCATGAAGGACACTCCATTTGAATGGAATAACGCATGCCAAGAAGCTTTCGATAGACTCAAAATCATGTTAATTTATGCCCCTATCATGAAAGCTCCCGATTGGTCACTCCCATTTGAGATTATGTGTGATGCAAGTGATTACGCGATTGGGGTTGTTCTTGGATAAAGAAAAGATAAGAAATCTCATGTTATTTACTATGCTAGTAGGACATTATCTGGCCCCCAGCTTAACTACTCCACTACGGAGAAAGAACTACTAGCAGTCGTTTTTGCTCTCGATAAATTCCGCTCTTACGTTGTTGGGTCGCCAATTATTTACTTCACTGATCACTCGGCCCTCAAATATCTTCAGACCAAGAAAGATGCCAAACCGCGCCTAATCAGGTGCATCCTACTCCTACAAGAGTTTAATCTCTCGATTCAAGATAAGAAAGGAGTAGAAAACGTCGTTGCTGACCATCTGTCATCACCCTCGTCCGACGTACCTATTGATCCCATCCCCGTAGACGAGTATTTTCCGGATAAAAATCTATTTGCTACTTCTTCTCTTCCTTGGTTTGCGGATATAGTAAATTGCCTCCTCACTGTAGTCGTTACCTCTAATTGGACTCCACAAGAGAGAAGGAAGTTCATTACTTGGTCACGCATGTTCTTTTATGATGATCCATATCTGTTTAAGTATTGTGCTAATCAAATCATCCGAAGATGTGTACCTGATGAAGAAATTCAAGGGGTAATTCGATTTTGTCATACGGAAGCATGTGGAGGTCATTTCTCCAAAAATAAAACTGCTGCTAAAATCCTGCAAAGCGGTCTCTTTTGGCCCACAATCTCCCGGGATGTGAATATTTTTTATAAATCATGTGATAGATGCCAAAGAATGGGAGCTATTACTCACCGTGACATGATGCCATTAACCCCCATACTTGTCATAGAGTTATTTGATTGCTGGGGTATTGACTTCATGTGGCCTTTTCCACCCTCTTTTGGCTTTCTATACATCCTCGTCGCAGTAGACTACGTCTCAAAATGGGTAGAGGCCATAACTATAAGGACGAATGACAATAAGGTGGTGATAAAGTTCATTCAAGAACACATACTTTCTCGATTCGGAGTTCCTAAGGCTATCATTAGTGATAATGGCACTCATTTTTGCAATAGGCCGATGGAAAAGCTAATGCGAAAGTATGGAGTCGTCCATAAGGTTGGAACGACTTATCACCCTCAATCGAATGGCTAGGCCGAGCTAGCCAATCGGGAAATCAAGCATATCTTGGAAAAGACAGTCGAACCTAACAAGAAAGATTGGTCTCTCAGATTGAATGATGCGCACTGGGCTTATCGAACTGCATACAAGAATCCCCTTGGGATGTCCCCATTTCGCTTTGTATATGGAAAACCTTGTCATCTTCCTGTTGAAATTGAACACAAAGCGTATTGGGCTATCAAAAGGGTGAACTTTAACATTGAAAAAGCCGGTAAAACACATAAACTTCAGTTGAATGAGTTAGAAAAAATACGCAATGATGCGTATGAAAGTGCTAAAATCTCAAAAGAACGAATGAAACGAGTTCATGACCGAATCATCCGACGTAAGGAGTTTCATTTGGGACAAAAAGTACTTCTCTAAAACTCGAGGTTACACTTGTTTCTTGGAAAATTGCGGTCACGATGGTCAGGTCCATTCATTGTGAAGGAAGTATTCCCCCATGGAGATGTTGAACTAGAGGATCAAAAAGGGGGAAACACATTCACGGTTAACGGACAACGTCTCAAGCCGTATTTGGAAGCGGTTGTAATGGAAGTCGACACGATCTGGTTGTCGGACCCCATTTATGGGCATTGACTGAGCCCGAAAGGTGAGGTCGTCGCACCCCCGACGTGTATGGGGTGAATGTTGTGTATAGTAGTCATAGGATGTTAGGCTAGTTAGGAAGTCATAGTTGTGTGTCGCTACTAGAGGTAGGAATCCAATACATGTCTATGGAGAGTTTCGGGTTTCGATGAGAGTTTTGAGAGTGTTGAGGTCCAATTGCATTGGAGGGAGTGTCGGGTTAGAGAAATCAAGCTGAAAGTAGCCACTGAAGTAAAGCAGGAAAAAGCTGGCATTTTTAAAAACCGGATCGGTCCGGCCCTAAAAAAAGGAACCGATCCGGTATCAAAAAGAATTAAAATAAAAAAGAAATTGGACCGGTCCGGTCTGAACCCGGATCGATCCGGTTGTGCAGGCTGTTTTTCCCGAGGATTAAACCTCTTCAATCCACACCTCATTTATTTCCCCAATCCCTTCCTCTCCCTAAAAATTCATCCAACCCCTCTTCCCCATCCTTTACCTCCATACTTTCCCACCAATTCTTCCCCCCTAACCCCCATCCTCATCTTCTTCTCTCACTTTCTGTCCAGTTCTTCAGTTTCCATGGCTGCTCCCCAGAAATATAATTCCACTGAAGTCCTGTCTGATGGCAATGGCGAATATCGTTCACGTCGAGAGGGAAATTGGTGTCGCCATTTTTTCGGTCCTAGGTGAAAAATCCACATTGAGCGTCAGGTGCTTTGGGATCAGCTTCCTAATTCTGTCACTGGCATGTTCATGTCCCTAGGCTGGTTCAGATTTTTCAATGAACCATAAGAGGTCGTATGGGAAAATGAAGTGCGTAAGTTTTACGGTTCGCTCGTCCGTACCGCAGATTTCGAATCTCAAGCCTTTGTCGACTCGACACCGATACCGTTCTCGCTTGAATTGTTGGCCCAGAAACTCGAGTCTAAAGGTGTGATTACTCCAGCCCAATTTTCATATCCCAGTCATGATTCAGCTTTTTCCAAAGATGTTTGCATGTCCCAATTCGCTCCGGGTTCAGTTTGGAATACTGAGACTTTTCCTGTTGGTCGGTTACCCGACAAGGCACGTATCACTTTTCACATCGTTTATGCCAACCTTTTGCAAAATTCAAATGATTCGGCTATGCGCCCGCGTCAAGCTACTATGGTGTATCATCTGTTTGACCATTCCACTGTTATCAATTTGGCCCGCACGTTTTACAACGATATCATTTGCGCGACGTTGGACAAAAAATGGTAGGGCCCCTCTTCCTTATGGTCGTCTTATAACCTCCTTTCTTAAGGATGTCGGTATTGTTCCCCCGCAAGATCTTATTAACTTACCCAAGCCACTTGGGCAGGAATCCCGCACCCGAAGTGACAAACAAATCCAGCTGATTCGTGCACGTCGAGGTGACAGTGATACTTCGGGTGATGAGGCTGCTGCTGAGGAAGAGGCTGTTCCTGACGAAGATGTTGAGATGGAAGAAGGTGAGGAGGACGAATATGATGAAACTGCTGATCCTGAATATGTTTTGGTTGGTATGGGCCTCACCGAGCGCGTCGTTTCTCTTGAGACACGTTTTGACGGGTTCATAACCTCATACCAACGGGACACGAGTATGATGCTGCGTATGCAGGCTGATCTTTACCACCTCCAGTTGGGTCCCGAAGCCCCCCTTCCTGGGTATTTTTATGATCCTTATGACCCCAATGCCCCCGGTAGCTCCCACCACCCACCAGCCCCGTAGGCAGCCCCGTTTCTCTGGTTATTTTATGTTCTGTTATGTTATGGTGTCAAAAAAATTTTGTTTCTCTTTTGTTTCCACAGCTATGTTGTACTACACAGTTTTATTATCGTACTTTGCTTGTTTTATTTATCGCACTCCTTATTTCGTCTTATTTAGCTTTATCGTCCTTTTGATTGTGGACAATGCAAAAGACTAAGTTAGGGGGGATGATAAGTGCGTATTCATAAAACTTCGCATATATATATATATATATATAAATAAATTGAAAAAATTTGAAAAAATCCAAACATATTTTTCTTCAAAATAAATAAAAATTGGAATTTAAATTTTTCAAAAATATCACCTTTATTCTATTTAAGGTCTCAAATTGTTGACAATCAAAATTCACTAAGCCAAAATTGACCAAAGCTGGAAATTGAAAGAAAATTGACGACTTAATGAATAAGTGTGGAGATTGATCAAACCCGGTGAGATTTTGAGCCTTTGAATTTTTATGAGTTTTTAAATCAATCTGAGTTTATGATTAACTCAAAGTTCTTTTCAGCATTTTAATAAGTCGTTAATGATCCCAATCCTTTGTTTTGATCGGTTATGGGAAATGTGTGAAATGTTGTCTCAAAATTCGTGCTAAATATATCTCTAAACTTAATTAATCTCGAGATGCATATGGTAATGTGATTAGCAATTCGGACAATGAAGTAGGCCATCTTTTGTTACCAAAAAATATTAGCCATGATAAAGTTGTGAAAAAAAATTATCCCATTGCAACCCAATTTGAGCCTAATAAAATATTTTCCTTTCGTTTGATAACCCGAAAAATCCAAATAGCCCGGAATTGTGAAAAATTAGAAATTCATCAAGCAAGTCCAAATTGTGCAATAAAAAGGGGCAAGAAAAAAAAATTAAAAGAGAAAAAGAAAAGAGAAAAATGAGCAAATGCCCTAAAAAGCACAAATGGAAATCATAAGGACATTTTCCAATTCGGAACGTTCCATCCATTCCCATTTTTACCCTTTACACTTTTAACCCGGTAAAGTCCTAACTGAGTCCGAATGGTGAAATTGGTTACCGCATGGAGAGATAAGATATGAAAAGATAGTAAAAGAGATTAAAAT
This sequence comes from Sambucus nigra, assembly GCA_949130495.1. Lineage (NCBI taxonomy): Eukaryota > Viridiplantae > Streptophyta > Magnoliopsida > Dipsacales > Adoxaceae > Sambucus > Sambucus nigra. Next base: position 504,817,083 of record OX422212.1, read on the forward strand.
GGTGTGATTAAGAGACGATGTTCCCGTTTCCTTATAACCGTACTCCGATGATGAGATTTCTTTTACCTCAAATAGTCCGTCTTTCCAATTTTGTATGCGTGAATTTGTGCCCATTATATTTACTCTTTATATCATGCATACCGAGAGAAAACAACCACAATTCGAGTGATTCGTTTGTGAGTGCATTCATAAGAATTTGAATCAAAACGAATTTTCGGAAAGTAACGTAATGCTCAATCGGTGGAAATTTGAAGTTTAATTTCTGGCTTTGCACACACACACTATGGTTTGAGACATTTGAATATGAATTTATGGTGATTATTTTTTGAAAAGTTTAAATTGTATAATTTTTAAGTATTTTGATATTTATTTGAGTCAATAAAGAATTTTGTGGGTGTATTCACTGCAAACCCTCACAAGATAAAACTCATCCTACTAGGGTAACCTAGGGGTTTAAAGGCTTGTTGCATACGCTCAATGCAATCGCATGCCTGCGAAAGTGGAATTTTAGTTAAATAAAAGAAATCTCATGAATAGAACTTTGGGTAGCTTCATTTACATTTCCCAGGACGTGCAAAGTTCTAAGTTAGGGGGATTTGACAAAGCATAAATTCTTCTGAATTTAGGCCCTTAAGTTAGTGATTTTGATAACTCGAACAAAGTAATTGAATCATTTTTATCCCATATCATTGCCATCGACTATTTTTAACGAGTACCCCGAGTTTCGTGTATTTCTTATGAATTTTACAGGTATTTAGTGCAAGAAAAAAAAAAGAAACCAGAAGAAAGGAAAAAAAGAAAGGAAGACACGTCAAAGGGCAAAAGCGTAAATTTACACCTGGAGTTCGGAATTGAAGCCTAAAGGAAAGTTGAAGATCCTTATTTCACAAGAGCATCGGAAGAAACGACAATCAAATCGAAGCTCGAGATCAAAAGTTATGACCAGTCAAAGATGAAAAGAAAAAGTCAAAATGGAAGAAAATCTGACCGATCTGGTTTATCTCGGACCGATCCGAAATGACACCATTCCAGTAGACCCCGGATTGATGCCGAAATGATGGCAACCAAACCAATCCGATAGCATCTGGATCGGTCCGGTAGAAATAAAAAAGAACCGATCCGGTTACTGAAAAACGAACCGATCCGACGGGATCCGGACCGGTCCGGCTGTTCAAATTTCTGGCATTAACTATGGAGCTGAAGAGGTGCAAATCTTGGAATATCTTGCGCAACCCATCGATATTAGCTATAAATTAGTGCTAGTTGGTGTTATAAAAGTCCAAGCCCTACATCCTTCCAAAGGGAGTCGAATTTTAGAGAAGAGAGAGTCAGATTTTAGAGAGTTTTTAGTAGACAAATTTCATATTCTTCGAAAAGCCCTATTTTGTAAGTTTGAGGAACAAGAAGTATTCTGGATTCAATTGCATCTCTTTTTCCTAGTGCTGATTACAAGTATCAATTTCCCATTCTCTTATTTTATCTCAATTCTATTTTCAATTCAATTATCACTTGTTTTGTAAATTTTGTTTTTACAATGTTTCTTAGATCCATAACTACATGCATTGTTATGAATTTGTTTTCTAATAGAACCATGTCTAGCTAAATTTTCAAGGGTTGGGGTACATGAACTCATTCCAAGGTAAATTACCCATGTAGAAAATAGAGGGTAAATTAAATATTGACCGAATCGTGTATGGAAATTATACGAACATAGCCGATCTTTTAATCTCTCTTGCCCCAGGTACTTGGGATGTTTAAGAAGACTATGCAAGTGTAATTGTGCATTCACCGCATTGTATTTACCTTTGATTTCATATGATGCGGGCTAGTTCCCTCATATATGTAATGCTTAGGATCTATAAAGACTGGATTTAGTCAAGAATTTCAATTTACAATTCTAGTATTCTATACGGTAATTTACTAAGGTTTGAGGGATTGTGCACGTAGTTTATTTTTTTTCATTACCAATTGGAGATTTCAACCCATAAATCATCTTTTCTTTTCTTTTGAGAAACCATTGGAAAGATAAATAACTTTTTTCTACACAATTCCCAATTGCCAATTTTTTATCCTTGTGGAGACGATCCCGACTTGTCGAATTACTACTAACGCGATAGGCTTGCACTTGAGTCTAGAGGGAACGCACTTTTGAGACAAATTCTTAGTCGCGTCACCAAACCAAATTTTATAAAATTAAATTCTGGACATGAGTTAAATTAAACTGACCCAAATTATCCAAAGTTAAATTAACACCAAATTAAATAAGTGTGATGATTAAATCAATTTTTATCTTAATTATCCTAGCATGCATCTAAGGTGATTTTTGCAAGATAAAAATAATCACAATCACAATCACACTACACGGTGATGTACGAAGAAAATCCAAATGGAAAAAACCTCAGACGACCCTGGCCTAACAAATCCAATAGGTACGGTATGTTTACAAAGACAACGACAAGAAGACTTATAACACTCGATTCGACTCCTTCAAGCCCTGACGCTTGCTTTTCTCTTCAACCGCTTTCTTGTAGATAACTCCAGAGTCCACCGTAATCTTGGAGGCACAACCCACCGTCAACCACACATGGTGCCTTTCACCATGTGAGAAAGCCGCAGCACAAACTTCTTCCCCTTTATTGGTAGATAATGAACTCAAACTTCTCTTCTTGTTGGTGTAGAGAAAACTCGGTGCCAAAACTCTCCAAGCAAATATATATATATATATATATATATATATATATATATATATGTAAGGTTGGAATTAAATAAACATGGGTGTATGAGTGTTTTGTAGAATTTTAATCCATGATTTTACACACTCAAAACTTGAACTTTTGATAGAAAACTATTTTCTCTCATAGGCTATAATAAATATTTGTCAAAAGTTGCTCTGAATGTTCTTGTTCCCGCACTTTTTAATCAGGTAAAAGAGGTGGGAAACAAAATGGGCAAGTGGGAAGTTATTTAAAAAATTGTCAGAAAACTGCCCAGGTCATTCGAACGAGCCTTTTCGAATGACTTTTAGAAGGAAATTTCAGAATAAAAATGTCACAAACTCGTTTGAAGTTCGTTTGAACGACTTCGTTCGAACGACTTTTCTAACGAGAATTCAGAGAAAATAAGTCAAAGTCGTTGAAAAACTTGTTCGATTTCTTGTTCGAACGACAATCTCGTTCGAATGACAATTCGAATTCTATTTTTTCATTTTTAAGCTCAAAAACTTTTGAAAATAAGTTCTAAAGAGATTTTTCTAAAAATAAATGTTCATAAAACTATTTTATGAAATACACCCAATAAAAGTTCCAAGCTCCTATATATATATATATATATATATGTAACACATTCATACCTTTGGAGCCTTGGAATCCTCAAATGTTGATGACGTGAAACATGTGGCACGAAACCCGGATGCAATTTTATTTCTTGGCCTCTACGCTTCAACTTCTTCAACCGTTATAGGCTTGATAGGAACAAACTTCTATCCTATGACTCAAAAGGTTTTGTCCGGAATTAAGCCAAAACTACATATGGACTCAATTGGAAATTTGTTTCCTTATATATATATATATATATATATATATATATATATATATATATATATATATATATATATATATATATATATATCTCTGTGTGTGTGTGTGTGTGTGTGTGTGTGTGTACAATATATGCACTATATCAAAAATGCCAAACTGTCACCTTTGAGTCGGTCAGCCTTATCACGGTCATTGACCGTGACAAAAAACACGTGTTTTATTATCATCACATTTAAAAAATCCTACCCTTTCTTTTTTTCCCACCATTTCCATTCCCTCCTTTTTTCCCTCTCTCGCACGGCTGCTCCCTCTCTCTCTCTCTCTCTCTCTCTCTAAGGTACATTTTTCTCTCCCTCTCTCTTCCATTATATGTGTGTATATGTGTGTGTGTATATATGTATACGTGTGTGTAGATGTGTATATAGATGTACATTTTTCTCTCCCTCTCTATTTCCATTTTTTTGTTTGTGTGTAGGTGGGTGGGTGGGTGGGTGGGTGAGGGGGAAGTGTGTGTGTGCATGTGCCTGGGAGGGGTCAAGGGGTGGGGGGCGGGGGGGAGGGGGATGAGATGTCCAGGCATTATCCTTCCCCCCAGGCTTGGATGGGGGAGATCTTATAAACAAATACCCTTCAATTTTGAGGTACGAGCGATTTCCCTTGTCCTATCCCTTGGAATGACTCATGGGTATCAAGAAGGTGTTGTTCCTCACTTTCCTGCCCAAACTCCCACATTTATATCCCTCGTGTTCTAGTGAAAAATAATGTGGCGTGTAAAGCTACGTCGTTCTGCACGCATGTCGATTGGAGTAATATAAAACATATTATATGGATTGTGCGGGATATGGGTTCTTAGGACACATCGAGATGAAATATCCTACAGTCCTGAGAGAGCATGAGGGGATCAAAGCACAACAGCTCCTCTTTCGAGTGATGTTATGTGTGATTTGATCCCCCTCATTGTCTTGATCCCCCTCATTGTCCAGACTGAAAAGAAATAAAATATGCATGGCGTCAGTTCATGTGAGCTCCCCGTTGTCCCTATTGCTCGAAATAAAAAGAAATGTCATGTCCACCATCTCGTTCAGGTTTAAGGTTGTGTAATCGAATATTCTTGTTATCTCTGTATTGCTTGAATTTTGACCACGACTTCTACTTGTGCGGCACCTTGATCGCTTGAGTTGTATTTGGTTAATGTGGGTTGGTCAAATCCTTGCTTTTACAGTGATGGACCTTTGTAAAAACCTCTTCATATTGTGCCTTAGGCTCAAGTGGGTTTCCTATGTTGCATACCTGTTAATGATGAAATTCACTGATGTTATTGCCCCTTTTCTCCTGATGTTGCTCAAGCGGTGTTGGAAGAACCTTGAAGTGCTCTCTACAATCCATGTTTACCTTGCCATTGTGCATGTGCATGCATGGCTTATAGAGGATGCATGATCTCATAGATATGGAACCTTATTCGGGTAAGTAGTCTTCGGTCTTCGGTCTTCGATTTTTCCTAATTAAGCGTTCTCGCTTCATACGAACGATGATTGGGTTCCATATTGACTCAACACTATCAATGAGGAATGCTATTTGGTTGATCCTTCTAATAGTCATATGTTTGTCTGAAAGATTAAGTCATGAATGTGTAAGTATGAACTAATTCAGACTATGAAACTACAAATGACTCATTAAATCGGTTATAGTTTGTTTGATGGTACCTACTACTCGGATAATCGTAGTAATTTTAGAAATAATACATGCAATAAACCCAAAATTTTAGAAAGGATGCATTTATTAGATAAAAGGTCGACGCGGGCTCTACCTATTGTAACGACGAAGAATTAGGGTTTGATTACAAAAAAGGAGCTTGAGAAACGACTATCATATTCAAGGGAGGCAACAAACATGCAAATTACCCAATCCTAACATGGACAAATAGTGAAAATAAGTAATAATACCAGGCGCATTGAGTCTGGTAATTGGAATGAGTACAATCTAAATCCTTTAATGAGGATCCATTGTAGGGCAAGTTTGGTTCCTGTAGTCGCAATAATTCCAACTCCAATAGCATATATTTAATTTGTTACATTTAAAAAGCTCATATTTGGACTTTGGGATGGTTTGATTGATCTGCCACCCGTCATCTTGTACCTTCTACCGGCGATGCGATCCTAGCCTTAACTGGTTGGGTCGTGCCTCCGGCGCTGTTACTTTGAAGAAATTAGAATTCTCAAAGCAAGTAGGGAGAATTCGTATTTTATAGTCAAATGTGAAATTCTTGGATTTAGGAAAAACGAAAAATTGCGAAAGCATTTTTCAAGTATGTTTTCATTAATCAAGAATGAAAGTTGGGGGCTCAAAGACAATCATATATCGTCCTAGTCGCAACCATAAACGATGTTGACCAGGGATCAGTGGATATTGCTTTAGTACTCGACTGGTAACTTATCAGAAATCAATGTTTTGGGGTTCAGGGGGGAGTATGGTTGCAAGGCTGAAACTTAAAGTAATTGACGGAAGGACACCACCAGGAATGGAGCCTGTAGCTTAATTTAACTTAACACGGGGAAACTCACCAGATCTAGACATAGTAAGGATTGACATACTGATAGCTCTTTCTTGATTCTATGGGTGGTGGTGCATAGCCGTACTTAATTGGTGGAGCGATTTGTCTGGTTAATTCCGTTAACAAATGAGACCTCCGCTTGTTAACTAACCATGTGGAGGTATCCTTCCATGGCCAGCTTCTTAGAGGGACTATGGACTTTCAGGCACGGAAGTTTGAGGCAATAATAGGTTTGTGATGCCCTTGGATGTTCAAGGGGTGTGTGTGTGTGTGTGTGCGTGTGTGTATATTATAAATGAGTAAAATCAATTATATTGTATTATTTATTTTTGAATGTCCACATCTAGTTTGGAGTCTTATTTTATAATAGTGTCTCATATTAGTTCAATGAGTTATTAGGGAAGTTCCCATTGCCTTATAAATAGGAGTGAACACTTTCATTATTTACGTATAATTGAATGAAATGTTTATCCCCCTCTCTTATTATATCTTGCCATCTTTATATGAATTATTATCATAACAAAATCTCCTTTTAGTTTACGACTCCACCAAACTTTATCGAAATTGTTTATGGCACAAATCAAGCATATTTTTTAAACTGACGAATCTCGTACAATTTCTTACACAATCTTTATTGGTCCAAATTCATTATTATGTTAGATTAAACCATCATTACATCAAAAAGCAACTAAACTGGTAGGTTAAATTTACATGAAGCTAGTAAGATGTAATACATTCATGATTTGTGTGAGTATATATATATATATATATATATATATATATATATACTCACACAAATCATGAATGTATTACATCTTACTAGCTTCACACACACACACACACACACACACACAATTTGTGGTGTGTGTGTGTAAAGGTTAACAAATTGTTTTAGCCCACAGAGTAGGAGACATAGTCAATAGTTTCTAGGACTACCCTCTTTGCAAGTTGGTGGTTGACTTACTAGATAACTGATATATGAGATCGACCTTATCAAAATTACATCAAATCCCCATAATCAAAACAATTATCCAAGAATGAGCACACCAAAAACTATAGTCATATTTAACTCAGCTACAATAACTAAATAAACCTCAATCACATGGATCATGCGAATAAAAGAAGGATTATATATTGTTGTATTCTCAGCCATTAAAGACTTTATTCTCGTATAAGTAAGACCCACATTGTAAGCATGGCATGCATGAAATACTTGTACTTTAAGGCTTGGCTCTCAACTAGCAACTTTACATCCAAACTCGCATATCAATAAAATTAATATATGAGTTTAAAAAATACGATTCATACTACAAAATTATTATCCCTGCCATAAATTCATATAATACGATTCATACTACAATTTAAAAAAATAATATTATCCTTTAGACTCCAATAACTTTTATTTATTAAAAATGTATCGTCGTCATCTAAATTGTGATATTTAGAAGTATGATACGGATTAGAAAACTATACCTCTCCATTAGTCGCTCCATCACTGGCATCATAGGTTAAATCCTTCTTCTTATATGTACATCTCCCAACACTTAATTTGTCTATGGGCGCCTTTTGTGACTTCATCTAATTTCATAAAAAATAGAAAACATGGTTACAAAATTAAAATATATTTTAGTAAAAACATATATACTGACTCTTTTGGTTTAATTTTCGTAATTGACGTTCTCCAAACTCTATGGTGGGAACAAAGATATATCCGACTAATGACACTTCTAGCTTCCATATGTCATGAGAGAAAATAAATAATATTAAAAATGGTACCCCAATTACAAGAAAATTTTAAATATACCAACATGTATGGAACCGTTTTTTTAAATGATTGATGGCAATGGAAAAAAACATAATTTTGTATCTAATGTACAATTTTATGATACCTTTACTTATTCCTAACCCCCAACATTTCACTAAGACTTTCCACTGATAAGATCTGACTTTGGGGGGCATACATGCCTAATGAATTTCATACGTGTTCAATTTTGAGTTTTTCTTTCTCTTAGTCTCATAATTGAAGGACCCCCATTGAATTCCTATGTTACGTCAACAAAGATTTTAGTAACTGTCTAGAGCATTAGCATTAATCTGAGAACAAAAAATGTATTGATTAGAAATATTGATAATTCTATATAATCATTTTAACTAACACAAACTTAATGTACAATTAATTCACATGTTCCCAAATAAAATTAAGTTTTGACTGATCCATTTTATTCCAAGGGGGAAAAGTCAAAGGAAACAAATCTCCTTGACATGCATAATAATTGAATTGACTTGCCAACTTCTTTTCATATGGTCCAATCGGTTGGCAGTCTTCTTCCCAGACTAATCTCTTCTTCTCACCCTTATCCTATTCATCCCATGGTTTGGTACTCCTTCTAACTTTACTCTCAATAGAGGTGATTCTACTAGTTCCACCTATTCAAATTATATGAGTTTGTATGTATAAACATTGACAACTTTCTTTCATAATGTTTAATAATCTATTAGTATATAATATTATGTGAGATGGACTGCGACTCTTGTGTCGATCCACACGATGGTTTACCATTGATACTGCCTATGTAAAAGGCAATATTACTACATATAGATAATAATGTAATTAATATATACGAATGTAACTTAATAATTACCTGATTTGTTGTATACCCTATCCCATGAAATTTACACTCATCACTCCACCTCACCCCACCCCCCCTTGCCCTGAAATTTTATAATGTAGTGGTAGTGTCTTTTAAACATTTGGGAAAGGAGTGATAAATTTCTTTGAAACACAAGTCGGTAATCTCTTTCAGTTAATATCCCCATCTCCATTACAGGTGTTACACATCGTAAATGTAACAAGTTAAATTATCTTTTAAAATCAATGCACCTTTTCATTATTTATTTTTAAACCCTTTATATTCTTACAAAAATTTCGACTGAGTTTTCCATGTTTATACATGATTCCCAACTTGTTAAATTATCAAAAGTAATCTCAACAACCAATAATAAACCACCCATTTAATGTCCTTTACACCGATTCATATGATAAGATTCATACTACAATTTAAAAAAATAATAACATCCACTAGACTCAAACGAATTTTATATATTACAACAATATCGTCATCATCATAATATACGAAAAGTAAAGAGAACTGTAAAGAGATATTTGTTATTAATTAGTATTTATAAAAACAAAAGCAAGTTTATATATTCATAATACCCGGATGTATGATGGGGTGTAACTCGTGTGACAATGTGCATGGGAACTCTATCATAGCTCCTCCTTTCGATGAATCTATTACAATAACACAATATATATATATATATGATTAGTTATTGTATAACAAATATATGATTAATTGATTATGATAAACCATTATAAAACATAACAAATCATAGAATAAATATAAGATAAACATATGTAGTAGTGCTTACATATATATGTTAATTAACAGTTAATCCAACCTCATTCTTCATCCATACCATCCTCACCATCAGGCATAAAGGTGTCAATTATGGATCCATCTACCCTTTGCTTCACCCAATATATGTTTTGATCAAGTTACAACTCTTTCATACTAAATGGTTTGACTCAATGAACTTATAATTCTTCTTCTGCAGACAAATACATATCAAACTACTCTCTAGGTGTCATCCAAACAACTACACGCCATTATGGTTACAAAGGTTATTGCACGCACCACACTTGTTCTTCTTAGGATTATAAGATAAAAGGTTTATCACTCGATCGATTATCTTTGTACAATAAGTGGTTTAAATTTACTAATGTGAAGTTAAACTCGTCTTCTCATTTCCATGGAAGAAAACTCATCTACTCCTAAAGCTAATATACTCATAAAGTTAATCTACTCATTAACTCATTTCCATGGAAGAAAACTCGTCTACTCGTAAAACTCGTCTACTCATAAACTCGTCTACTCCTAAAGCTAATCAATGGAAGAAAACTCAATAGAAAGGTATTGGAATGTTACATGAGTGGAGGGAAACACCTGAGAAGCTAAGAAGACTCCTAAAAGCAACTGAGAAGCACTGAACAGTGGACAGAGAGAATGGTTTGGAAGTTGCAAAAAAGCTTTAGGCACGAAGGAGAAAGGTTGAAGAAGAAATAAAAAGTGAAAATTTCAAACCTATTTAAATGGTCTAATCATTATGCACATTTTCCCACACAACCATCATTAGGGCACATTTCCCACAGGCAGGCCTGCAGTCGCCATACTTGGGCAACATGCCAAACCACATAGTTGATGACAAGTGTCTAACCAATTACACTTAAAAGGAACTTTATCCAAGGGCATTGAAAGGACGCCCTTACCCTCAACCAAATTGATTTGCATCTTATGCCTCAAATATTAAAGGGTCAAATAACTATACCCCTCAGCCTTCTACTCACATTGAAGACTAAAGGCTAGGGGGTGATTGGTATACATAAGTGTGTCCTCATCCTTGATAAACCTAAGCCCGACCAATACGACCTCAGTCACTCATCAAGTCGGACAATCATAGGTCACCCTAGTGTTGTCTATCCCCACTAGTCTCATCTGCGACCACTTCTATTGTCTAGACATCGTACTAAGTTGAGGGGGACAAGACCCATCAACCGTACCAAGGATTACTTCAACAGTCTCATCTCGACCTTGTATCAGCCTGGCAAGCTGAAACCACGTTTCAACTCAACTTCATAATTATCTACATAGAAGGTTCCCTATGTCAGACTCAACCAGGCCTAGTCCTCTAAGGACGACATTTATACTACGTGTGACACAAGGTTCTAGTGTAATTAATCTATGTGGGTAGGCGGTTGCAATAGATCTTTATGAGCACATAAAAGAATATTTCATCATCATGACTTATATGTGTCAGGGACATGTGGTTGGTTCTAATTGGATACCTCATCCTGTGCACACTCATTACATGCTTGGGGGCACACAGTGCACCCCCACAACTATAAATACCGCTTAACTTCTTCCTTGAGGAGGATCAAATATTGAAACCCTAAGCTAAACTCTGTTTAGATATATAGTAGAGAGAGAAAGCTTGAGAGTTGTATTCTTAAGGCCATTAGTGCCTCATTTTATAGTGAAAACACCACCAAACACCTTACATAATGGAGTAAGCTATAGCTGAACCATTTATACCATTGTGTTATTTTATTTGCCTCATCTCCTTCTGTATTTACTTTACTGAACTCTTAACTCCATTAATATATATTAATAGATTGAGCTCCATACAAGTTTAAGTGATGATATCTTTGGCATCATCACTCATGCTCAAGTAGCACATTTCAACGTGAACTCAATTAATGAACAATCAAAGAAAGAATAGTGAGATTAACAATGAATTTAACATTTTCAAGGAGGAAAGTGTAATGTATAATATTCATAACTAAAGAAAAGCACAAAGATCACTTGGTGTAAGGGTATACAATGCAACATAATATTACCGAGTTATAAAGGCCTTAAATTAAATCAATTAAATAAGAAAATAACATGTGCTCATGGGGTTTAAAGTTTAATTTATGAAGTTTTTCATAATATCAACGATTTGAGGACTAAATCTTAATAACTTCTAAAATCAAGAACATGCATCTTTGAATTATCTACTGGATCGGGCACTTATTTAAAGATCATTGGAAACAAAGGCAAAATACCCAATAAAGGAGAAAAAGGAAAGAAAATCTTTTTGAATTTTTTTAATCTTTTTACAACAAGAGCATGCTTGGGAAGAACATGTAATCAAATAAATGAAACTACTTATGAATGGAAGAATATCCCACACCCCCTAACGTAAACCTTGCATTGTCCCCAATGTGAATTAAGAACCAAGTCAAAGAGAGGAAAATAGCGATATTACCCAAAATTGAGCGATTTACGGAAAGTACAAGTCCAAAGATTCTATAAAGTATATTAGAACTAAGAATAACAACAAAGAAAAACTAAAACTTAACTAATTACACTAGACTATAACTGAAAAGAAAACTAAACATAATATATAGAACCTGTAATTTGGACTTCTAACTAACTCTACACTAGAAGTTGAAATTTTTTAGGGCCCAAAATATAATTTGAATTTGAGGATTTAATGGCATACCCTCATTTGCATGCATACCTTCTAAAAAAGAAGAATTTTGTTTAACAATGAAAAGTATGTGTAAGAAGGATGAAAGGGACCATCACCAATTAAAAGTTTTTGGTGGATGATAGGTGGTTTAGATTGAACGAGTGTCAAGTACACATGGGATAAAAAAATATAAGTTTCTCCCAAAGATTTTTCAATTGGAATAGGAGGTCGTGCGCATGGAGGAAAGATTTCCTCCATGGAAATAAACTCGAGCAAGTAATCCTCATCGGTGAAAGGGTTAAAATTTTAAAGTTATGAACCAATTTATGGGATACTTGAAATGGTTAGATAGATGAGTTATCATCGCTCAAAGATTGAATTTAGAGGGAGATAGGATTATTTTCAATGAAACTTTCTAATTTGGTTACCAAAGAAGAAATCATTTTATTGCAAATGGATACTACATCCATTTCTTCCTCACTTTCATTCCCTATTGTACCTTGGACCAAGAGAAGAATGTTTTGTTCTAAAGTAGGCATCAATTCTTCACTTGGTTGAAAACATTCCTCAACTTTAAAAGTCTCGAAAGAAAAATCAATGTTGGATTCAAATAATGCATCCAATTATTTTTCCCACTAATGATTCTCTTCCTGATAAAGGTTTTCAAGATTTTCATTCTCAAGAGTGCGTAAGACCTCACACAACATCATAGGTGGAGGCCCGGATTCTTAAAAGAGAGAAGTTTGAAAACTATCCTCGAAACTACTATCAAAATAATTATTATACAAATTTTGAAAGCTATGGAAATTAGTTTCAACATTCTTATTATAAGAATTTTGTGGCCCACTATCGGAATGATCATTCTCAACAAAATTTCCATAATCAATAACTTGACTTTTGTAATACTCATCCAAAATCATTTTTGATGTTTTAAGTTTTTAACTTTGTGACTATTCAACAAAAGCCATAGGTTTGAAAGTATTTTGGGAATTATCATTACGATTACCGAAAACATTGAAATAAGATATGATTTACCCCAATAAGCTCAAGATAACAAAATCTACAAAGTGATGTGTGACCGGTGGATTCAAGCATTTCTTGGCGCTCTAATGTGGAAGTTTTACAAAACCAGTTAACAAAGAATAAAAATAGATAGAAAAATATAGCAAAATACTAAATCAATTACAATCTAAAACAGAACAGTCCCTGACAATGGCGTCATTTGATATACAAGGGATAATCGAGCATTCGTGTTACCGCATTTGTCGTTGTTTTCGGCTCCCACGGCTATGCGAAAATTTAAACTTTAACTACACTCTTACGGGAGTATAGAGGCTAGTCCAGGTATTGAATCCATATAGAATGAGTTCTAGATTTCAATTGATTTGTTACTTATCAATAAAAGAAAAAGGTAATGGTTTTAATAAAACATTATACTAGGCATGTATTTAAACCAAAATTAATCAAAGTGAGTAAAAACTATATATCGAGAATAATATCCCTCACCCAGGTTAATTAGAATAAATCGTTACATGGGAAGAAAAGCTTATCAAGATTAAATCTCATTTTCATAATTAAAAAAATCTAGAGTTTTCACCCCTACATTATCATAAATGCTTAATTGATTTTGGCATAAAAAAATATCCCCACGATTACATACGTAAGGTCATAAATGCGGTGCATATATGACAAACACCGTTAAATCTCCTAGGTATAAAATTAGGAACAACGTGACCTATTTAAACTAGTCTAATCCATCACCAAAGCAAAGCAACTATTTAATTCAAGCTGAGTTTAATCAATCTCAACCTAAACTATATTAACTAGAAAACATAGTAAATGACATGTAATTAAAGGAAAATAATAAATAAGCAAGTAAAGCTAATTAAAAAAGATTGTAAACTATTTAACAAGGCAAGAAATTAAGAAATACAACTTGTATATATGGAGAAGATGATGAATAGTAGTCTTACATAACAAACCATATGAGAGAGAAATGAGTAAAGAGCTCTCAAGACCAACGAAACACTAACTATCTAATCTAAAAATGAAGATCCAAAATTAAATAAACTCCACTTACTAGATTAAACAAAGAAAAATAAATTAAAAATCCCAAAATATCTGATTTATGGTGGTGAGAATTAATTCTCAAAATGTGAGAATCGATTCCCTTTGTATAATTCGGCATAAAACAGAGAGATGTGAAAAGACTGAGAATCGATTCTCAAAAAATGAGAATCAATTCCTTCATAAAATCCTTTCAAGGCCTATAGTTAGAACAGAGTGAGAATCGATTCTGAAAAAGCGAGAATCGATTCCTTTTGTAAATTTCATCTTCGAGAGCATCCGAAGGGAATTGGCATAACTTATTTATCTAAACTCGGAATGACGCACGATTAGTGGCCACACGAATCTAATTCGATGAGCTACAAAACCATATACTCCAAATTCCCAAATTCTAAAGTTTAAAATTACTATAATACCCTTAAATTTGCATTTTACGACGGAACTTCCTCGAAACGCAATCAATTGCTCCGCTAAGCATTCTAATACCTACAAAAGCTCGAGTAAACCTTGAAAAGCATATATATATATATATAAATCTCACCTAGGCTTCGCCTGGGCGCGCCTAGGCTTGAGGTTTAGGAAAAACACCCCGCTTAAGCCTTTTAGGCCTTTTTCTTGGTAAAAGGCTTAAGGCGTATTTTTTTTAATACAAAAATGCTTTAATGAAACGATATCGCCTTTTAAAGACATTTTTTTAAAAAAATGGACAAATATTGCATTCGAAACAATCAAAAGACAAATGGTATCCCAAACTTCTCTGCCTTTCGTCCAAAAAAATGAGCCTTTTTTTCTTTTTTCTTTTTGTTTTTTTCTTAGCATTTAAAAAAATAGTATTTAGTTTGCATATATTCACACATATTTTAAGGTATGTACCATTTTAGTTGTTTTAATATCCTTGTTATGGTTAAAAATGTTAAAATGTATAAAAAAAAGGCCTAAACGCCTTTCACGCCTTTTTATGCCTAAGGCCCGCCTAGGCTTCTAAGGCTTAAGGCTTGGCCTCGACAACTCGGTCACGCCTCGCATTTTTTAGAACCTTGATATATATATATATATATATATATATATATGTGTGTGTGTGTGTGTGTGTGTGTGTGTGTGTGTGTGTGGAAAACAAAGGTTAACCAATATATGAGCATAAAAAGTAGGAAATAACAGAGACAAAAGTGATAGAGCCCATAAGAATAAAGGGCGCAAATATACAATATTCGTGATGTATCATCACACTTCTCTAAAGTCTTAGTTTCATTTAGAATTAATATTCAACTATTAGGTCATGAATCCCACATTTTGTACCTGAATCCCAAGTTTGTAGTAAAACTATTCACTTGATAAAAGGACTTTGGAATTCTAGCATTGGGGAATGTCTTCAATAATTTTAGTAACATTGTGAAAGAATGATTTGTCCATCCATTAAGTTGCTTTAAGTGCAAGAGTTCAATTACAAATGAATCGTTTGTAGTTCCATTAGGACAATTTTCATACATGTAATAACTTGTATATTCTAATTTCGGGGTTGATCAAGTTTAAATATTTTAATATACAAATTTTTATAATCTAAAATATCATTCTTAGCATGTGACAGAAATATGAGATAATTGATAACTTTTCCAATAATATAAGATGCGAGATGAATAACCACAGTCAATGAAGTCCAAGCTTGCACTACCAGATCTAACAACTCCTAAAAATGCAATCTTTAACCTAAGAGGTTATCTTATAAGTGTAATGGGTCAGGCCCACCGCAAGAATACTACCTGCATGATTCCAAATATGGTAACATAAACTCGGCTATAAGTACTAAATAAAATAAATACTGCATTAGAGTCTTTTATATGACAATGACATTTAAACTTAAAATCTTTAACAGTGTCCATCAGATAATAGAAGAATTAACTATCCCAAAAACTACAGGTTCCTATTATTTACAAGCATATAATAAGCTATCGAATAAATAACAGGGTTCAATAACTAACCATGTAATACCAGTTGTCCACAACTAACTACTTATTAACTGATAATAATAACATTCCTCTTTGAAGATAAATATCATTGACCCTCGATTTATCAATCGATACCAACAATTTAATAATCTTCAATTCATTTTGTCTTTAAAATATTTTACTCACTTTCCACCTTCATATTCCATTAATAACATCATTACATATTCCATTTATTTTCTATTCAGTCAACCTTTCATTTAACACGTTAAACACACATTATCCAATTACCACGTTCTTGTCTCATTTATATCATTTTTATATCGATACCTTCACTTTAATTAACCGGCCTCTCATACGACCTCGAACATAGCATAATATAACTCACATAATATATCACAATTATAAACGAAATCTATGGACCTCTCTCATGGCCCTGCACGTTATATACACGTATCATCTCACAAATATGAATAACCATGTCACGTATATAATTGTACCAAGCTCAAAACTTACATCATCATAGCTAGTCAGTCTCACTCATGATCTTGTACATACTCGTGATGTGTTTCAAGCACATTATACAATTACTATCTATAGGTAGTCTAGATCATGCCCATGCAATATCTTTATAGTTAGACAACACTAAACTTGCACCAATATCAACGCATAACCATCGATGTCAATCAAATTAGTGAGACGGTATAAGTCCTGCACATATGATATCCATATCTAGCCGATACTGCACCCCATATTTATATAGACTCCCACATAATTATCATTTTATAAAAAAAACTTACCCATCTGAAACTCCTAGTCCCAACCTTCTTTAGACTTCATGCATGAGACGTCTCATAAATGAAATCCAAATAAGGAACCCCCCGATACACTTTTGTCCAGGTCAGATGATCGTTGAGACTCTATAAAAAAACATGTATCTCCTCATCACACACTCAAGAATCACTATTTACACAATCAACGCCTTTTAATCTCCCAACTCTTAGCCTTATCTGGACTCCGTTCATGGGACATCTGATAAAGAAAATACAAATAAGGACCCCCCAAAACACTTTAGTCTAGATTAGGTTTTCATCGAGAGTAAATGACTACTAAACTTATCCTTATACATCCTAATGCCTCTACCTCAAATCATAATTACCTACTACATGAAGACATATAATATATTCACATCATTTTTGCCTCTCTCATTCATTACTCATCAATACATCAAGTTGCCTCTAATATCTTGACATCCACAAGTATAGTCTAATCGCAAGACACACGTCCCAATAATCTCTTACCCAATACTTACAACCTAACACCCAAAATCCCAACAATACTTACTCTTCCTAGACTCCTAAATTTTAACATTATCTAGACTCCATATGTAGGACGTCTCATAAATAAATCCAAATAATGATTCCCCTAATATTAATTAACTCTTAAACATGGTTTAGTTAATATCTAAATTATAAAGAACTTACGGGGAAAAGTATAGTATTCTTACCTGAGAATTAATTCTGAAGAAATCTGAAGTCGAAACTGCGCACCTTATTGAAAATCCCACTATTTATATTCAGAGCACTCCTAAATTCCAATAAAAAGGCCTTCTAATGGAGGTTTCCATATAAATGATTAATGGAGGTTTAGGGTTTGGTTGAGGCTGCTATCGGTGTATTATAAAACGATAAGCATTTGATTGCTTAAAATAATCATGCTCATAATCTATTAAAAGACCCATAACAAGGCCTTCCTTCGTACATTATCGTTATTATGGCTAAGGATACCCATGTAATCCCCCGTATTTTTTGTGCATTATATAATTGTGGAAATTAATTGTCTGTGCTTGTTGTGATATGTGATACCAATATTTATATTTATGTGTTATATTATTTGTATTTAAAATCGGACTCAATTTACAATAATTCATTAATTAAATATCTGGAAATGAGGTAGTATTATGGGCAACTATTAAATGGTTAGGGATTTGGTATCGAGTTTTTTTTCTTTGGATTATCCCCTCGGTGTCAGGTTCCACCGATCGTGAAGTAGTTTCTTATAATGTCGTGTGTTATTAAATAAATGATAATTGGACTCATACTGAATAAATATTATAGTTTGTATATATTTTCGTCTTGACTTTTGGGACATTTAGAATGTCCATTTTGACTTAATATATTGGGTTTTAAGCCCATTGGGTTGGTATATAACTTGGGGAGAGTTTTAGACCATTTAAAAGGTTATTTGGGGTCATTAGGTTGGGGCATAAGTGAGGCCCAAGGCTAATTTCTTGGGAAGTAGGTTTATAAGATTAGAAGACTAAACATGAAACACATTTGAGGCTTGAGAGAAACCATAGAGTCTAAGGAATAGAGAGGCACACAAGGGAGAAAATGAATTGGGGATTTAAGGATTGATTCCTCAATCAATCCATATGCAAGTTTGCATAATTTAAGAATCTAATTAGGATTGTGTTATGATAGTAGTAGTTCATTGGATTATGAATTAATATGTTGATATTTTGATTTTAATCTTACCAAAACCAATTTTAGATATTATTTAATTAATAAGTTAAACCTCACTATCTTGATATTGCATTAAGATGGTTTAATGTCAAATCTTATGATTTAAACCTTGAAATCTAAATGAAATTATTATATTTTGAATCATGTTAATGAATTATGTAAAAGATCATTTATTTAATTTGAATATTGAAATAAATCTCAGATTAAATTGTTACAAATGTGAAGCTAGGGTTCTGAAGCTTAGAATCTGAAATTGGTACTTATTTTTTTATGAAATCATCTAAAACTTGTAGAGATAGATTGGAGAGTGATCTATTAGTGTTTTAGGCCATATTTGGGTATATTTGAGGTAGTATAACCTCGGTTCAGGCCATTAGTTGTGATATCGGGGTATGGGCTCGTAGCAGGGACTCAGGGTTGAAGAAAGATGTATTTTGGAGATTTTGGAATTGGGGTCGTGCACATGCTAGTGTTTTGGGGACGTGCGCATGGTTGTGGCAGACAATTTTGGTTTTGGATGTTTTATGGGTGATAATTGTTAAAGCTTATGGGAAATCCTAGAGGCAATAATAAGGGACTGTTTAAAACTAATAAGTGGAGTTTTAGTTCAATCAATGTATGTAAATTTGCAGAGTAGTACTTACTAATCGAATATATTAATTTAGAACTTATGATACTCTTAGTAATTTGTGAGTATATTGAGTTCATATTGCTTAAGGACCTTAAGTATAGGGCCGAGGGTTGAGATTCTTTATGATAATATTATATGTTTAGTGATTGTGTAAATCACTCGTTATTCTAGAATATTTTATACAGTTTGACCCAGATAGAAGTGTATAGGGGGTGCTTTATTTGGATTTCTCTTGCGAGACGTCCATCGCATGGAGTATGGGGAATCTTGGGAGCTTTTAGTAATTGCTTATTATCAATCGCTAATTAGAATGTGTCTGCGACCCATTGAGTCGGGTAGTTATAGTATTAAGATATTTATTGTAAAAGTTGATGATACCTATATCTGGAGAGCCTTGGGAGTTCGGGCCAGTGTTATATATAATGAAATATAGTTAGCATACGTATTAACCAATATTAAAAGAGACATTATGTGTAGCCCGTTTATGTAGGGTTGTATGTATTTGTTTAAACCCAATTGCCAAGGGTTATGCTTATTTGTATTTTTATGTGCAAAAATACTATATGTGTGTGCTCATGAGATATGTACTATGGGGATATCCTTATAGTGTGCGTGCGACATTGACAATGCTGGTACCTCGGTGATAGAGACGGGGTTTACCTTGGTCATTTTTACCTTACACACTATGTAATGAAAGGATGTGTTGTATAACGAGAAGATTAACGGGGGTATCCTATCATATAGCCTAGGGTATGGGGCCATATGAATGGTATGAAGACGCAGTAATTATCTCTTGTTAATGCTTTGAGGTTATAAGTGTGGGATAACCTATAACTATACCTAGAATGCGCGAAGGATCCCCGAAGTCAATAGGGATATGCCTTCATTATGTGCGGTCTAGAGAGTTGCCCATTTGTAATGTACATGATTGGGATCGTTTTTACATGGAGGTTAGACATAGAGATTATTTTCCTCAGATTTATGTACTTTAGTGTTGCGGTACTTAAGTTGGTTGTACTGGTTTATATCTTATACTAGTGGTGTATATGATTTATACTAGAGATGTATAGTTATAAGCTTATAATCATACATTTATGTAACACATATACTAGAGACGTATATACTACATTAGTGGAATAATATTACTATGGACTGATAAACTTAAGACACGTGTTTAGTATCCTACCTAGAGACTTTTAGTGATACCTTTTATTAGCTAGAAAGATGCATTTTCAATAAGATATTCTCATAAAATATATGATTCTTGATACATGAAATTAAATTAAAAATGAGAAAGTAAAAAATATTGAATTAATAGATGAAATTTATTCACATGAGTCACATATGGGTTTGGAATTAAAACAGCATGTTTATTTTAGGTTGTTTAGGTTAGGAAACTTAAATGACTTAAAATGGGAAGAAGATGTATTATTAGTAAACTTGTTGTTTACATTGTTATTGAATCTTTTTTTCATAGGTCTTAGGCTGTCGTTGCTACCGTAGACTTAGGATGAACATTGGAGACTTATCTCTAGCGATGTTATATTCATCATTCCTAGGATGTAGATGTCAACTAGTTTAGCTCTTCTAATTCTTGTATTTATTTATGTTTTAGTAGGTCGTGTATTTATTTTAATTTATCCTGAGTCAAATGTTATACAAGTGGTACTTTTATATTATGTAAATGAGATTTCTATTCTATAGTTGGATGTATTTGTGTTGGTAGTTTAATGGTATCAGAGATGGATTTTATTCCTTATGTATTTTATTTTCTCGCATTATATTACTTGTTTAATTTTATTTAATCTGCTATGCTGAGAATGTTACCAAATATTTTTTTTTATTCTGGTGATTTTTATATTAGACTGATCAATCTATTTATGAATTTTACAGGGTATCAGAACCCCCTGTAGCGGTTTTAAGGGTCTGCTATAACAGGCTCTTTGTTGCCTCCTTTTCTCCTATGTTTCCGCTTCTCTTTTTCTTTACTCTTCAACATACTATTATGTACCCTCATACACAAGAACTAATTCTCCCAAGGCCTAACTTAACCCTTAAGATAAACCAAAAGACCCTTATGCCCCTAGGGCCTCCACTTAATTCCCACAATGTATCTTATTTAAAATTTGTTATAAATTAAACTTTATTCACTTAGTTAAATTTATTAAATCATAAATCATTTAGATTATATTCTCATAAGAAATTTTATTATTTAAAATACTAATTAAAAGTTACAGGGAATTATAATATAACTCCATTTCTAGCTTTTCAAGCACCAAGTCTTCTACATCATGTTCATCATTGAAAGTATTTTTCTATGTGTATGGAACCCCCTTCCCTCTTGCACCATCACAATCATATTCACCCATAAGCTTGATTCGACCGATATATCATCACCAAAATCACATGTGTTATCACCTAAAGCATCAACCAGATCCCCATGATAATAGCTCATTTTAAACCCATGCATTTCTATGTGACCCTTCACAGTTTGTAGGTTATGATAGACTCGGTTTACACATTTACTACATGGACATTTGAAATATGATGTTTGCATATTCTTATTCGTACATGCAAACTTAATAAACCTTTTAACCACATCTTAGTATTCTTTTGAAGTTTAATCACGCGATTCAATCCAACTCTTATCTGCTTAAATAAAACCTTCATCATATGTAAAAAAAACTATATTAGTTAATGGGAATACCGATGTGAGTGCAAAGAAAGAAACATAAGGTCTAGATCACACATACTTATATTTGTATGTATACATATAAATTAAACTCAACGACATCAACAAATAAAACCAATAATTTAAACATACAACCTAAATCAAATAATATTTTGTGATCTTTAGTTCCAATTGAAGTCTAAAAGGGTAGTCATATTTTTGTTAGTATTGTCACCACAACCAATTTTATTGTAGTGCATTAAGTAAACTTAAAAAGCTTAATAATATAAAATTTACCATCAAATCACAAAGGCATATAACTATAAATCTTAACACCGTACATTGTAGGATTGGATATATTATGTCGGCAACTTCAACAAGTAGTGAATTGTAGGAAAATATGAACATACATGTTTTTACTCAGACAATAATATGTTAGGAATTGAAATATAAAGTGGTAAAACGTAAAATAGATATTTCATTTAAAATGGAGAATTTATTTTCACCTTTTATCCTTTCTCTAACCTCAATATTAATTAACCGTTGGATATACCCGAATGATTGATGAGTACAAGTGTGGAAACAATAATATTTTGTTGAGTGTAGGGTGAACAAAATCTGCATATGCTTCTCCAATGTTATAAACTATGAAATATAACTATATAATTACTATGCTAGCAAAATAAATGGATCTAAAGGGGAAATGTATCAAGTGTATTTTGGAAGGAAATGAGTGACACGTATTACCATATAATAAACAGACAATGTGTATAAAGATTAAAATAGTTAAAAATTATTTTGAAAAGAACAAATTGTGCATCAAACAATGTCCAAATGTTAGATAAGATTGCGATTGGTGATTAAATAAGGATATAATTATTAAACTAATATACCAAAAAATTTCTTTCGAGTAAGTTCCAAAATCAACTACATTTATAGCTTCCAAATCTATGTTATATTTACACTATACACATACACATAAATACATGTATACACACATGATTATAAAGAAGGATAATTTTCTAGCAAAGATCACTTAACTTTGTTAATCAAATAAAATACAATTGACCAATTATACTTTCTTTATCATGTGGATCTAACTAGATACAATTAGTACTCTCTCTCTCTCTCTCTCTCTCTCTCTCTCACACACACACACACACGTGTGTATGTGTGTATGAATACATATATGTATATATATATAATTTTATACATATGCACATACACATACATATAAAACGAGAGGCACATAGAATTTTGCTTTTACTATGGATGTTATAAAAATAAATAAAAATTAACGATTACCCATTATATTAATATTTAGAAATATATCATAAAAAAGATTCATAAACAAATATTTTCCATATTCTTTGAACTTGTGGATATAATAACTATATCTTAATCTAAAATCCAAAACACATCTAACAACTAAACATGTCCATGCAAACCAAATAACAAAAGCCATGAGATTGTTCATAAAATATACATTCATTTATCAATCTTAACAAAATGTGCTTGAAAATTCAACACATTTATAATAAAACATATATATACACAAATGGTACATATACACTTGGGCCCACTAGTTATTCACCGTCACCTTGACATGACAATAGCACCACAAATCAGAACCCCCGAGAACATGTAAATTTCATGATCATAATATTACACAATCCCGAAGCTAAATCTGTCTATCTTGTTATTTGGATTTCAGCCTTTTCACAAACAATGTGAAAACATATTGAAAATATAACATAAGAGAAAACATCTATACAACACGTAAAAGCAAACAAAAAACTTCACAAGATTTATATGTATGAGCGAGAGAGGGAGAGAGAGAACTTGCCCGTTGACTTCAATTATGATGTTGCGCTTGGTTATCTTTAGTTGTCGTTATTTTTGCTGATGACAACTGTGGTAGAAAAAAAACTCATCCGTAGGGGGGTGCCCAATCATCACGATGCATGTACAATTATAAATAACAGAGAGATAAAGATTTACGTGGTTCGAACATGAATGGCCTATGTCCACGAGGTTGCTACTGTGTTCTATTAGAATAATGAGAGAGTTTACATGAATGTGTTTCTCTAGTCTCTAAGACCCCTTTCATAATGAGGGGTTTCCCCTTTATATAGAGTTAGGGGTTACAAATGGATAAGTCATATCCTTATAGAGTTTGATTTGAATAAGATACCGCTCCTCGGTCTTCTAGTTTATTAAGGACTCTAGTCATCCTTATCTTGTTGGAGCGTCTGTTGCTCACCATATTGATCGGGGTGCTCGCTACGTGTCATGCTATTATGTAGGCATAATTTTTCCTCCCACAATAGACCCATAGTTTGCAGTTCAGTTGAGTTGATTCCGAGATGAGCTAGGAGCTGGTCTATAATCTCTTTAAACGTTTGAATTTGCCGATGTGAACTGGATTGGTGTTCTTTGAGTTGAGAGACATTCAAATGATATGGGAACCAGACTCGAGAGTGTCGAGATGCCTACATACCCTCATGGGATCAGGTTGAACGTAGTTCATTATTTGATTTTATTGCATGGTCCAATTAGTGAGGTCGACCACAAGCCTATCAGGAATTCATTTGTTGAGGCTTGCCCGAGCGTGCATCAAGTTTCGAGCATCTCCCTGTATTTTGATTTCGTATGATCCTACTAGTGAGGCCGATCAGAAGCCTATGCGTTGAGCCTTGCTCGAGCATGTACCTTGTTGGGGTAAAACCCAATATTAGGTTTTATATATGGTCTAATTGGAGAGGCCGACCAGAAGCCTATGCGCCGAGCCTTGCTCGAGCATGTACCTAGTTGGGGTAAAACCCAGTATTGGGTTTTACACATGGTCCAACTGGAGAGGCTGACCAGAAGCCTATGCATCGAGCCTTGCTCGGGCATGTACCTAGTTGGGGTAAAACCCAGTATTAGGTTTTATACATGGTCCAATTGAAGAGGCCGACCAGAGGCCTATGCACCGAGCCTTGCTCGAGCATGTACCTCGTTAGGGTAAAACCCAGCATTAGGTTTTATACATGGTCCAATTGGAGAGACCGACCAGAGGCCTATGCGTCGAGCCTTTCTCGGATATGTACCTAGTTGTGGTAAAACCCGACATTAGGTTTTATACATGGTCCAATTGAAGAGGCCGACCAGAAGTCTATGCATCGAGCCTTGCTAGGGCATGAACCTAGTTGGGGTAAAACCCAATATTAGGTTTTATACATGGTCTAATTGGAGAGGCCGACAAAAGATCTATGTGCCGAGCCTTGCTCGAGCATGTACCTAGTTAGGGTATCAACATGTGTTAGTATTTTTATATTTGATATGTAACCAGTACGCTTATTGTACTTGGGCATTTCCTGCAAGTGAATGTAGTACCCATCTTGTTTGCATTTTACATTTTGTAATGCCTTGCTTGTAAATATCCGTCATTCTTACCTTTTAGGTTATGTCGTCACACTTCCTTAAGCCTAAAAGACGATGGCAAAAAATGCACCTGGTTTAAGGGCCATCCACCCGTTTAGGATTTTAATCGACCAAAAAAGTTGGCGACCAACCTCAGTTGGCTTTTTCCCTAGGGATCCCCCATAGGGCTTTTATTAGTGTCGGGGGAAACTTGTGAGGCCATTTGTGTTTGGTGATGACAAAGACCCGAGGACTCTCTTAATTTAATTGAAACAAGCAAGATAGTTATTATAATTGAATCAAGCTTAATCGTGATCAGCATTTGAAAGACTAATGCCAATGTTAACCATGTTGGTGACCACCCTCAGTTTGTCTTTTCTATTTCGTTTTAAATGTTGTGGTGAATCTGTGCACGTGTCAAAGTTTCCATGGAGCCCCCAATCGGGCTGTGAAGAGAAGACTAACTAAAGATAATTCTCGACCACCCATCGGGTCTTTCATTCAGTTTAATGTCGATCATTTGAATAACTGAGATGATAAGTGTGCCTGACCATTCCTCGGAGTTTTATTCTGTTAATAATAATGCCGCGTCGATCATTCGTCGAGCTGGATATAATTAAGGATTATCTTTCCCATATAGCTCCATGTAATGTATTGTTCCTCGAGGCGCACTTGTTCCCCAACCATGCATGATTGTTCCAGGATGCTACTAATATGTGAAAAACTCCATATAGCTCGTGCATCTGAAGAAATTGATATGAGTTTAAAGCATCTTTGTGCAAAAATGCGTTAATTTGATATGGCATTCAAGAAACCTTGTTCCTTTGGAGTGGATATCTTAGTGCTGATGACGCCCTTTCGATGTCGATAAGTGAAATTTCATTGCCTAGTGATTGTCGATCACCATGGGTTGTCCGATGATGTTGTTGCTACATTGAGGGTGGTCTAGTGTTACTATCAACATGTTCTATTTGTCGCACGTGAAATACCGTCGCCCAGTAAGGGCAGACCCAGACGCAGGTCGAGGATGATCAGACAGAGAATTAGGAAGAATGTTTGGGCGCTTAGCTGTGACATCCCCAGTTCGCAGGTCGGTGGGCCATGTTGCTGCTACATTCAGGGTGGCCTAGTGTTGCTATCAACATGTTATGTTCGTCGCACGTGAAAGAACATCGACCAGTAAGGGCAGAACCGGACGCAGGTTGAGGATGATCGGACTGAGGATTAGGAAGAATGTTTAGGCGCTTGGCTGTGATAGCCCCAGTTCGCAGGTCGGTGGGCCAAAATTCTTAAGTCAGCAGACCACAAATCAGGTTGGTGGAGATGAGACGTGAGTTATTCATAAACCATGAGATCGTTGGTCAGTGTGGACAAAGAGGAGTCCGATGATGCTAGGCTTCAATCCTTAGCAACCACAATTGATTTTGACCTTGATGGATATGTGACTTCTTACATGTTGGATTCGTTCTTGTTGATAAATATAGTTGATCGTTGCACTCCATACTACTTTATGTGTTATTGGACCTTTGTTATACAAATCGCCCAACTTCCCATTCGCCGAGGTTAAATTAAATAAGAATTGCATTATCCAATCGTCCATTGGAGCTTGAGACATGATCACATAATGTCGACTATCAGTCAAAGTTGAGGCTCCGTCGAGGCAAAATTGCAAAGGATCTAGTAAATGTTGTGAACGATCCATGCTCGAGCATCTGTCGGAGCATTGATAAGATAAATGATGCCGGAGCATCCGTCGAGCAAGATAGGTTCTAAAAAACGCGGGGCGTGATTGAGGCGTGGAGGCCAAGCCTTAAGCCTTAGAAGCCTAGGCGGGCCTAAGCGTAAAAAGGGGTGAAAAGGCGTTTAGGCCTTCTTAATATATTTTAATATTTTTTAACCATAACAAGGCTATTAAAATACAAAAATTGCACATATCATAAAAATATGTCTGAATATATGCAAATTAAAATACTATTTGATTATTTTGGATGAGATAATGGTCCGATTTGTAAATAAATTCTTTAAAAGGTGACATCGTTTCACTAAAGCATTGTTGTTTTTAGAAAAAAGTGCGCCTTAAGGGTTTTACCAAGAATAAGGCGTGAAAAGCGTAAGGCAAGGCGTTTCTCCCAAGCCTTAAGCCTAGGCGGATTTTTTAGAACAGTGAGCAAGATTATCAAGGACCGAGCAAATATTACTACTGATCCTGCAATGTTAGTGAAAAATAGATTTCCAAATTATCAATTAGGGTTGAATCATAATGATAATGATAATGCCCAGCAATCCATTGGGGTTAAATTGTGGTGATCACATAATATAAATGCCAACCATCCGTCGGGGCATTTTAAAGATAATAAGTAGTGCCTGAGCATCCGTTGAGGAGAATTTTTAGAGGACCGAGTGTAACACCCCACAATTTTGTGCATTTAATACTTAATTAATTTGGGAATTTAAAATTACGTGTGTGTCGTAATTTTAATTGAATTAAGTATGGAAAAATATATTTAAATATTAATCGAGGAGTGAATGGTTAATATTTAGAAAAATTTATTTACTAAGTGAATACAAATAATTTATTTACGCCATTTCGGGTATTAATGACGGGGCATGTACTTATCTCAGTCGGGAGTCGGTATAGACTAATTTGGGTGTAAGATAAGGATTTTTATAAATTAATTCGGATGCCAATTTTGAGTGTACGGTTGAGTTCGGATGGGCCGAGATAGTCGGAAAAGCGTACCCGGGGGTAGTAACCGGGCCACGGGACGTTTTTAGGCATAGTCGGGCCCACACGGGGGCATTTGGGTCACTTGGGCTTGGCCCGTTAGGCAAAAAACGGGATTAAGCCTAATTAAACAATTATAAGAAAAGGGGAACGACTGAATTGAGTTGAGAAAATTCTTAGTGGGTTAGGAAAACCCTAAGAGCAGTTAAAGGCAAATTTGGGGGACAAAGGAGAGCCAAATCAAAGGAGTTTATCATCAATCTTAGGCATTCACAACTCCAAAATCAGACACTACGAATCATAAGGCAAGTGGTTAACTTACTGTAGCATTTAAATTGTATTTCAATTCATATTTTTGTGATGTGTGAAATCAAAGAAATTCGTTTTGGGATTTAAATGGTATAAACATGGGGTTTTGTGAACCATTATTCTGATTTCTAAATTGTGTAGAAATTCATGTAAATTCTGAGATTAGCACATATATCTGGTATGATGTGTAAACCGGAGGAATTGGAAACGAATTTGAGATATGGATTTGATGTTTAAATGGGTTAAATATTAAATCGAATTTTTTCCCCAATTTGTGAAAACATTAGATAACAGAAATTAACTGGTGTTTGTGGACTTTATAGGGGTCCCTGATAAGGTTTTTAGTATATTTTGTTGATGAGAAGGCTTGTGATTGCTGGTGGAAGAAGTTAGGGTTTTTAGAATTTCGTCCATGGCTGAAACAGGCAACTCATAGAAGATGATGACCTGCTCGATTGATCAATCGAGGGTTGGGGGTCGATCGATCGAGGGTCGGTAATTTCTGGCAGTACGGCCAGTTTGTATATATAAGGGAAAATAACTTTTAAATCTTTTCCTATGCCTTATGTAATGAGAAACCAACATGGGGGTATAATCAAATTAATTGTGGGGAAGAATTAATTGGGATTTGGAGGAAATTTATGTTTGACACACTATGGTTAAATTTTGAGAATAACATTTCAAAATAATTAAATACCGATTGAGTGGACAAGTCCGGGGATATTGGTTGAGCGATACCAAGAGGTTAATTTTATTTAGAGTAAAGGCTAAATAATTTGGAGTCGGGGATTTAGACTCGGGTATAGTTTTATTTTGGGCCATGAGAGTAAGTCCAAATATATTGGTTGGAATGACACCAAAAGTAATTTAATTAATTAATGTGTGAATTAATTAATAATTAGAGTTGGACCATAAACTCATAATAATCTGAATAGGCTTGTGTTACGGACTTAGTACACGGTATAGCCGGGGTAATTTATATATATATATATATATATATATATATATATATATATATATACAGTGTGCGATAGTATATATATATGGTGTGTGCATTAATATCAGTGGCTAGATATTATTATTATATACTCTAGTGCTATAGGGGGAGGTTGCGCATAGTGGATGAATCCCCTAGCTTGAGGATTAGGGCGAGTATATTCCCAGGTCATAGCGTCCGTTATATGGGTGAGGGGCATCTCACTTTCAGGGAAGGAATATGACCGCCTCCAATTATATGTTTTCACCAAGTTAGTGAGCGATTCTGACTTAGGTAACTAGGTTATGTGAATATACCTAATGGATAGCACTTTAGAGAATTTACATCTGGTGAGTTATTATTCGGGAGGATGTTATTATTAATTATTATTTCAGCATGTTTATGAGTGTTGTAATATGATATTACGTATATAATGAGATAAATAATTATATACGGGTACAATTAATACAGGTTGTGAATTGTATTACATATAATGGGTGTGAAAATTATATGAACTTAAAAAGGGAAATGATTAATCAAGTAAATGTTGAGAATAACTTAGAAATCATAATTGTGGCACACTCGGTTAGAGTAGGGTGGTTGCAAGGGGTTATAAAATTATCTAGTTATGAGATATATAACTAGGGGAAATTTATTAAGGCGTTGGTAGTGCACATTAAAGGAGGGGTGAGGATGTCCTCAAGGGAGTGCGACACTAACTAAAATATGGAGAGCATGCATATTTACTTATTATTGCAAGTTAATCATTTGCTAAATCTTTTCCAAATATTTTGGGTACTAACCCTTGCTATAAAAACTTTTAAAAACCTTTTAGGTGTCCAGCCACAGGGACGCCGGGCTTGACTCATTCCAGGGACCCATTGCTGCAGCATATGTGGATGTTGCGAGAGTTTGATAGACGCATTATTCCTTTTGTTTCTAGTGTAGAAATTTCCTATCAGTTATTCGAGCATGTTGCTCACTGCTTTATTCAGCACTTATGTTAAACTTGTTGAGATTTATTTACTTGTCTTTATTTCGATTGGATTTTGAACCGATGGTTTATGCGGTCAGTTAATTATTTGTGAAAGGTTGAATTCAGTTAATTGTGATTGTCATATTATTTTTGTTTCCGTATGAGTATTTCATTTAAGCTAATGAAAGATAAAACTTGGCACCAGTCTAATATTCTCACTTAGGTGGTTAGTAATTTAAAAGGCGACAGTGATGCTAAGAATGAACCAACTGAGAAACCTACTCTAATTTAATTTAGGACTAATCACTCGGGGTTAATTAGGTGGGGTGTCACAGATGGTATCAGAGCATCAGGTTCTAGTGTCCTTAGGATCTGTGCGGCTTAGTACATTTCAGCGTAGCATTCGGTTGTTATAGAGCCCTATGATTAGGACTGTTGATTCATTTTCGCTGTGAGATATTGTATTTCTGCTATTAGTTTTTGTATAAATTGTGTACTTATACAATTCGATCTATTTTCAGATGCCACCGAAAAGGCAAAGAGCATAGAGGGCTGAGGCTAGAGATGAGCTCAGGGAGGCTCATCAGGAGCCACAGGTACCACCACCACCACCACCACCCGAGTTAATCTCCACTACTCAGGTGGCAATGATAGTGGCTCAGGCAGTCGAGACAGGGATGCGGGCTATGACAGCTCATTTCCCATATCCCCAAGCACCACATCCAATGGCACCAGTAGCTCAGGCTCCAGTGGGGCCACCATCTTGGCAGCGAGTTAGGGAGACCTTTCAGAAGGGTCACCCTCCCAAGTTTCGAGGTAGCATCGATGTAGTAGAGGCTTATGGATGGAAGAAGAATATTCAGCGCCATCTGCGCATGCTGGAGTGTACCGATATGTAGAAGCAGATGCTTGCTACCTTTCGTCTGTCGGGGGCAGCCTTACAGTGGTGGGAGTCAATTACCACCGTAGAGGAGAGGGATTTGATGAAGATAGCCGAATTCTGGGTGCGATTCAACCGCAAATACTTCCCACCAGTGATAGAGGCTGAGATGAGGAAGAAGTTCAGTGATTTAGTACAGGGTGACCGGTCAGTGGCAGACTATGAGGAAGAGTTCACCCATTCGGAAAACTTTGTGCCAAATGAGGTGAGCGATGAGGAGCGATAAAAATCG
This sequence comes from Sambucus nigra, assembly GCA_949130495.1. Taxonomy (NCBI): domain Eukaryota; kingdom Viridiplantae; phylum Streptophyta; class Magnoliopsida; order Dipsacales; family Adoxaceae; genus Sambucus; species Sambucus nigra. The sequence continues at coordinate 504,848,642 of OX422212.1, forward strand.
AGATTTATGGATGGCTTAGCCTGACGGATCAGGCAGCATTTGATTGGGAATTCGACATTAGTGACTTATACAGATGTCGTTAATGCCGCACTTGTACATTGCTAGGATCATCGCTTCCATGCGAAGGGGAGCGAGAGATTAGGGGAGTCGAACCAGCAGGGCAAGGCAGTTACTAGTGGTGACACGAGTGGTACTCAGCAGTAGACTGGCAGTCAGTAGGGGAATCATGCTAAGAAATTTAGGCCTGGTGGGTTTCGACCGAGAGGACAGGGGTTCAGGCAGGGGCAACCGGACCCAAATCAGCAGCAACAGGTTCCTCAGGGCCTTCAGGGCCAACGGAACAATGGGGGAGGCTAGCAGGGCCAGCCACGTCAGGGGCAACAGGGGAAGATTTCGCCCATAACACCAGCTCCACCCGCCCCACTACAGCAGGGGCAAATGCACTACGGGTGTGTGTATAACATCTGAGATGTTCCCAATGCTCCAGCACAGCAGGCACCGCCAACAGTTAAGGGTACGTTTATCATTCATGGTCATGAGGATAGTATTATTTTTAATACGGGAGCATCACATTCATTCATTATATCTAATTTTGCTAAACGGTTCGGGTTACTAGAGACCGCGGGTAGTCTTCGAATGTGTGTAGATTCGCCAGTAGGTAGCGGGGCATTGATTCACTCGATTTGTCGGGGGTGGACATTTTGATTGGGAGGCTTAGTTTAGCAGAGGACCTCTTAGTGTTAGATATGGAGGGGTACAATGTCATCCTGGGTATGGATTGGTTGGCAGGTTATCGGGCAACTATGGATTGTTACGAGAGGACAATCGTGTTCTCCATTCTAGGACAGGAGATTCTCTTGATAGCGATACCGTTACCTGAGGGAGGGTCACGCACACACATGTATTACAGCGAGGAGGAAACCTCACAGGTGGTGGCGATTTCGTTGGACTCAATCCCAGTAGTAAGGGACTTTGAGGATGTGTTCCAGGAAATACCGGGGTTGCCACCCAGCAGGGAAATCGAATTTGTAATCGATTTAGCACCGGGGATAAGGCCGATTGCTCGAGACCCATACCGTATGGCCCCTTTAGAGATGCACGAGTTAAGAGAGCAGATTCAACAGCTTCTGGGTCAGGGTTTCATTCGGCAGAGTACATCGCCATGGGGTGCACCAGTGTTGTTTGTGAAGAAGCGGGATGGTTCACTTCGGTTATACGTGGACTATAGGGAGATGAACAAGGTGACGATATAGAATAAGTATCCATTACCTAGGATTGATGATCTATTTGACCAGTTGAGAGGGGCGTCTTACTTCTCCAAGGTCGACTTGAGGTCAGGGTATTATCAACTACGTATCCGAGAGGAGGATGTTTCTAAGACCGCTTTCCTGTCGCGGTATAGATCTTACGAGTTCAGGGTAATGCCATTCGGGCTCACCAATGCACCAGCAGTGTTCATGGATCTCATGAATAGGGTTTTCAGGGAATATCGCGATCAATTTTTCATTGTGTTCATTGATGACATCCTAATCTACTCGCGCATCGAGGAGGAGCACGCAGAGCATCTGCGCATGGTTCTACAGACACTGCGGGATCACCAGCTCTATGCCAAATTCGGGAAGTGTGGATTTTGGATACGGGAGGTACAGTTTCTTGGCCACGTGGTGTCAGACCGGGGTATTGCGGTGGATCTGAGTAAGGTGTCGGCAGTGAGGGAGTGGGGATAGCCCACGACACCGACCGAGGTGCGTAATTTTCTGGGATTGGCTGATTATTATAGGCGGTTCATAAAAGGATTCTCAAAGATTGCGGGCCCTTTGACGAATCTGACCCGGAAAGGGGTGCCTTTCACTTGGAGTGATCATTGTCAATCAACTTTCGACGAGCTAAAGGACAAGTTGACATCTGCACCCGTACTTACTTCATCGAGGGGAGGACTAGAGTATCAGGTTTACACTGACGCATCCTTACAAGGACTTCGGGATGTGCTTCAGCAGGAGGAAAGGGCTATAGCATATGCGTCCAGAAAGCTAAAGCCCCACGAGAGGAATTACCCCACTCACGACCTGGATCTAGCAGCGGTCATTTTTTCTTTGAGGATATGGAGATAGGCCTGTCAATGGGTCGGGTCTGGACCCTAACCCGACCCGAACCCGATTCGTATAATAGGGTCTGAGCATATTTTTTTGGACTCGAGACCCGAATACCCGAATACCCGAATACCCGAATACCCGAAGACCCGTTTATTAAACGGGTAGGGTCTGGATCTTATACAAGACCCGGACCCGAAGACCCGACCCGAATTGTACATTATTATTTTGTATATATATACATATATACTATAAATTTATATATATTTATAAATATATCTTATCAATATAACATGTAAGTATTATATATAAAAATATATATTTATGTATATAATAAATATAAATAATATATGTTTTATTTATACTAATAATATTCTACAATACATTGCAAAATATTTTAATTTAAGATTAAATAATAAAGAAGGGGGATAAAATAAAATAAATATAAAATAAATGTACATATTTGACCAGACCCGAACCCGAGACCCGAAGACCCGAACGGATCCGGGTCTGGATCCAATATTGTAGACCCGATGAAGACCCGATTATACGGATCTGGATCTACCTAAACCCGACCCGTCTCTGACCCGTTGACAGGCCTATATGGAGACATTATCTTCTAGGAGAGCAGTTCACTTTATTCACGGATCACAAGTCACTTCAGTATCTCTTCACACAGAAGGATCTGAATACGAGGCAGAGGTGGTGGCTAGAATTCGTGAAAGACTACCAGTTTGATATCCAGTATCATCCTGGTAAAGCGAATGTGGTAGAAGACGCATTGAGCCGGAGACCAACTGGGGAAATATCAGAAGTCTGGAAAGCAAAGTGGAGAGAGCTTCGATATGAGGATGATGTGTCCAGGGCCTGCATGTCAGCATTATCCATCACACCTGAGATCATTATGAGGGTTGTGAGGGCTCGTGCAGAGGATCAAATCTGTCGGGATAGGGTGAGCCAGTTGTTAGCTGAAGGAGTAGAGGGTTACTCGATCAGCTCGAAAGGAGGCCTACGTCTTAGTGGGAGGTTAATTGTGCCAGAGGATGAGGAGTAGAGGCACGCTATTATGACAGAGTACCATGGGTCGAGATTCGCGGTACATCCCGATGGGGATAAAATGTACCAGGATATGAGGAGGCAGTATTAGTGGGTAGGAATGAAATGGGACATAGCAGAGTTTGTCTCGAAATGTGCCACGTGTTAGCTCGTGAAAGTTGACCATCAGAGGCCATCAGGGATGCTACAGCCGCTAGAGATTCCCGTGTGGAAGTGGGAAAGCATCTCAATGGACTTCATTATAGGGTAACCCGCGTCAGAGAGGGGTCACTATTCCATATGGGTCATTGTGGATCGGTTGACCAAGGTGGCCCATTTCCTGCCAATTCGTACAGACTTTGAGATGATATGTTATGCTCAGCTATTCATAGAGGAGATTGTTAAGCTACACGAGGTGCCGATAAATATTGTGACTGACAGAGACAAAATTTTTGTGGCCCACTTTTGGCAGAGCTTTCAGGAGGTCATGGGCACAGAGTTACGTTTGAGCACAATCTATCACCCACGGACCGACGGGCAGACTGAGAGAGTCAATCAAATGCTGGAAGATATGCTCAGAATGTGCATATTAGACTTTGGGGGAGGTTGGGAGAAATATCTTCCTTTGGTAGAGTTTGCGTATAACAACTCTTACCAATTCACGATCGGCATGGCACCGTTCGAGGCACTAAATGGGAGACCTTGCCGTTCACCTGCTTGTTGGTTAGAGGTGGGGGACAACAAGCTGTTGGGGACGGAGATTGTCCAGGAGACGACTGCCAAGATAGAGTTGATCCGAGGGCGGATTCAGATAGCTCAGGATAGACAGAAGAGTTATGTTGATGCTTCACGAAGACATGTGGAGTTCGAGGTTGGGGACCAGTATTAGTCCGGGTGTCCCCTATGAAATGGGTGATGAGGTTCGACAAGAAGGGTAAGTTAGCACCGAGGTACGTGGGACCTTTCCCTATTATTGAGAGGGTGGGACCGATAGCATATAGACTGGGATTACCAGAGCATCTTCAGCGAATACACGATGTGTTACATGTGGCATGCTGAAGAAATATCGAAGGAGCGAGAGGGCCTTCTGGCACATTCCACTCAAGAAAATTGATTTACAGCCAGACATCTCATATGAGGAGAGACCGGTGGCTATTCTGGACCGTAGTGAGCGGAAGTTACGATCCAAGGTTGTTCCACTATTTAGAGTAAAATGGGGTCATCACAACGTTGACGAGTCTACCTGGGAGCGGGAGGAGGATATGCGGGAACAATATCCAGAGCTTTTCACCACAGGTACGACCTAATTTCGAGGACGAAATTCCTTTGTAAGTGGAGGAGTATGTAACACCCCGTAATTTTGTTCATTTAATATTTAATTAATTCAAAAATTTAAAATTACTTGTATATCGTAATTTTAATTGAATTAAGTATGGAAAAATATATTTAAATATTAATCGAGGAGTGAATGGTTAATATTTAGGAAAATTTATTTACTAAGTGAATACTAATAATTTATTTACGCCATTTCGGGTATTAATGACGGGGTATGTACTTATCTCAGCCGGGAGTCGATATAGACTAATTTGGGTGTGAGATAAGGATTTTTATAAATTAATTCGGATATCAATTCGGAGTGTACAGTTGAGTTCGGATGGGCCGAGATAGTTGGAAAAATGTACCCGGAGGGAGTAAACGGGTCACGGAACGTTTTTAGGCATAGCCGGGCCCACACGGGGGCATTTGGGTCACTTGGGCTTTGCTTGTTAGGCAAAAAACGGGATTAAGCCTAATTAAAAAATTATAAGAAAAGGGGAACGGCTGAATTGAGTTGAGAAAATACTTTGTGGGTTAGGGAAACCCTAAGAGCAGTTTGTAATACCCCGTATTTTTATGCTATATTAATTTGGGGATTTATTAAATTTAATGTGAATTAATTATTTTTTTATGTGAATTAATTATTTAATAAAAATCCGGAAATTAATTATGTTATAATTATAAACGTGATGAGAGTTAGTAATTATGGTAAATTTGTTGAATATTACTAATGAGCAAAGTAATATATAATATTGGTTATATTAAATGTCACGAGTGAATAAAATGACAATTTTGAAAATTTGAGTCGGGACGCGCCCGTGCCGCGTCGAGACTAAATATTGATGAATAAAAGTGAATAAATAAGTCACCCGTATGGTCATTTCGAGTGCGCCAAAGTGTCCGGAAGGGTCGAGATAGCCAGAAAAGTGTACCCGGGAGTTTAGTTTGGGTCTCGAGGCGTTTTTAGGCTTAATTAGTACCCCGAGAGGGCATTTTGGACATTTCGCATTTTTGGGTAATTAAACCCACGAAATTTCAAGGGTTATATCACATGTCTAAGGTTACCTTCTAGGGTTAAAACAACTAAAAACTTTAGAACGGCCATAGGAGAGGGAAGGAGGAAGCTTTCCAAGCAATCCCAGGCCAAAAAGTCACCCGATTGCACCGCCACCACCACCAACGCGTAGATCGCGCGACGGGGAACGCAACCACACCAAATATCGTCCGCAAATTAGAATTCTGAAAATCCCAGGCAAGTATTTATCTTGCTTATTTTCGTTAATGCATCATTCATGTTAGCCTAGGGTGATTAGTATGAGTTTTATAGAAGAAAACCCACGTTGGAGATAGGAAAACCGCATGTAGTTATGATTTGATTGATAATCTGGAAACCCCTTCATATGTAGAGGCTTAACCACGAATTTATGATGCATTAGGGGTAGAATTCCAGGGAAAAGACTTATTAGAACCATGTTAAAGAGATTTCTAGGGTTCTTGAGATTTACATGAATTTTGGCATGTTAATCCAGGGTTATTAATGGAAATTTGCATGCTTTACGTGGGAGATGTATGATATGGGTTTAAACTCTTAGTAGTATAAATTTTTGGGCGATTGGGAATGAAAAATCTGGATTTGGATGAGGTTGTGTGTTAGAACCCGTAACTGGTTAACTGTAGAATTTGACATACCTGCTTGATCGATCGATCGAGCCAAGAGCTTCGATCAATCGAAGGTTCGTTCGATCGAGCCCCTGCCCTCGATCGATCGACCCCTCCTGGCAGACTTAAATTCCCCTTTTAAAATTGTTGAATTAATTCTAAATGAATAATACTCCTTAGACACCCTTATTAAAATATTTTGGGAGATAAAGATGACCAGTAGGATTTATTAATGCTTAAGAGACCTTTAATGTAAGGCGAAATTTATATTGTTGGGATATTTACATATAAGGGACGATGAAATTATGTATTAAGGGGAGAGACGCGTAAGATAGTTACGTTGGAAATTAGATGAGTACCTACTGAATTCTACACTTGGAGGATAAAGTCCATGTGTATTACGTAATAAGTTGGAATGATCCCTCAAATTAAAGTAAGAAATGAACGGTTATACGTGAGAACTAAATAATGAGAAATAAGGACAAATGTCGTAATTATGGGATTTGAGATGTACCTAATTTGATATGGTAATATTAGTATAGTTATATGATTGTGTTTATGCATATACTATCTATGTGTGAAAATCGTGCCCGCGCTACTTGTTATCCCTGAGGTTATCGCGCTGGGGCAGTCTTATCTCGATGGGACCTTTATGAGGGATATTGACTCGTACCCTAGAAGATAGAAATCCTTGGTACAGGCTATCGAATCGATAGTTCAGACGGTCCTAAGAGATGTGGGGGCATGTGCTATCCTCTTAGAGACTTGGAATCTATGCTTCGCCTCAATATTGTTTGTGTATGTGTTAATACAGTTCGAGAGTGATTCCGAATTTGTATTTCCCTTAATACGAGTGATACGGGGATTGGATAGCAGAGTATGCCCGCACCATAGTTTTTATGTGGGGTGCAGTTAGAATATATATATTATACGAGTATTTAATATATATATATATGAAATTCTGAAATTTGGAACTGCCTACTGTGTTATGGTAAGTAAGACATGTATAATGACTCAAATTGGAAATACTTGTTTTGAAAAAGTATAATATGACACTGGAAAACTTTATTAATAAATAAAGTTAAAATGAGAGATTTGTTACTGAATGAAATTTTCCTCTTAAACAATTATATTGTTCAGTTTTAAATCTTACGAGTAATCTAAGATAAGTTAAACCATTGGGAAGTTTAGTGCGATATAAAATAAGATAATCCGTTGGGAAGGTTAGTGCGATAGGCGTGCACATTAGAAGAGAGGTGAGAATTTCTCAAGAGAGTGCCGCACTAATATGTTATTGCATTGGCCTATTAACATTTTAAATACTTGCTAAACAAATTTTAAATCATTTACACTATCGGGCTCTGACCCGTTTCTATTTCTCTTTCTCTCTTGTATATATATGTATATATTACAGGTGCCCAGCCACATGGGCGTCTTGCGTAGGATCCTTTGGAAGGAACGCGCTGCAGCTTAGGTGGGAGTTGCCAGCCTCTTGCTTAGACGACTTCATTTATTTAATTCCACTCCTAGCATATTCATTTAGTGGGGCATGTGTCGCCCTTTCCATTATTCAGTTGTTTTATTGGACATCGTGATTCAGTTATTTCTAGTATTGTCACTTTGGGATTTATTACTGTCTGGATGTTTTACTTTAAGTTTTAAATGTTGGGATTTAGTTGTTGAATGTTTAAATTATTTGGATTATATGTTCCAGGATAATTGTGGTGTGATTCTTTAATATTGAATTATTGTAAACATTTAAATCTTGGTTTATAAAATAAAATTTGGAAAGTAATGTCTAAAAATAGTTTTGACACTTAGCTTAATTAATTAGGGTGTTTAAATTGGAAAAGTTATTTTTTTCGACAGTGATGCTAAGAATGAACCAACTGTTCACCTTGATTTAATTTAATAAAGGAGTGATCGATCTGTATTTAATTAGGCGGGGTGTCACAGGTGGTATCAGAGCATCAGGTTCTAGTGTCCTTAGGATCTGTACGGCTTATTTCGCTTTCAGCTTAACATTTTTGCTATAGAGCCCTATTTTAGGATTGTTGTATTCCTGCTTTTATGTTTACGTCTTCAGCTATTTGAGATTTGATAATAAATGTGGACAAATGAATTTCTTCACATTTTAGATGCCTCCGAGACGTGCACCAAAGGATAGGCTTGCCCAAGTCGAGCAGCCAGCAGTTCCGGCACAGGGTACGATGAATGCTAATGAGGTAGCCGCTATTGTTGCTCAGGCGGTGAATGTTGCGCTAGTGGTGGTTCAGCAGGCTACACCCCAGATTCAGGCAGTGGCGCCAGTACCTGCACAACTTCCATCTGTGTGGGAGCGGGTTAGGGATGCCTTTCAGAAGGCGCATCCCCCTGAGTTCTCTGGTAGTTCAGATATCATCATCGTCAGCCAATGGAAGAAAGATATCCAGCGGCATCTTCGTATGTACGAGCGCACAGACGTGCAGAAATAGTTTTTGGCTTCCTTTAAGCTGGTGGGGGTAGCTTTGCAGTGGTGGGAGTCCACCACCACCTTGGAGGAGAGGGATACGATCTCGATTCAGTCATTCTGGGAGCGGTTTGACCGCAAGTACTTTCCACCCGCCGTGCAGACTGAGATGAGGCAGAAATTACTGAACTTGAAACAAGAGAATTCTACCGTTGCCGAGTATGAGGAGGAGTTCACGAGACTTCTCACCATAGTGCCAGATGAGGCACCCACCGAGGGTAAGAAGATAATGATGTTTGTGGACGGGTTAGCTTAAAGAATCCGTCAGCACCTTATAGGGAATCTGTCTTTGAGTACTTTCACTGATGTACTCAATGCTGCTTTACTACATTGCCAGGATCACCGCCTCCATCTGCAGGGAAGCAAGAGAGCAGGAGAGTCCGGCCAGCAGGGCAGGACCAGGGGTAGTAGTGCTAGTGGAACACCGACATCTCAAGGACAGACTCGTCAGCACGAGCAAAGTTCCCATCAGGGGACCCTGCTAAGCGATTCCGTTCAGGTGATTCTAGACAGGGATTTGGGGGTTATAGGCAGGGCCAGCGTAATCTGCAGGGCCAGCAAGGCCAACACCGACAGCAGCAGGGTCAGCAGCCGGGACAACAGTGTTTTTATCAGGGCCAACAAGGCCAGTGGCGGGGTGGTAACGGCCAGCACGGCCGTGGTCAGCAGGGTCAGAGGGGAGGAAATTTCAAAGGGCGATGTTTTGGGTGCGACAAGCATGGCCATAGGCGCCAGGATTGTCCAGAGGGAGAGAGGGCCCCACAGCAGCAGGGTGCTCATAATGAGCCACAGAGGCCACTTTTTCCAGCTGCCCTCCTAGCACCAGCACATGTACCAGCCCTACCAGCCATCCCAGTAGCTCCAGTGCAGCAGGGGCAGTTACAATACAGACGTGTCTATAACGTCCACCAGGCAGCAGCTCCACAGGCACCACCCGCGATTGAGGGTATATTTCCTATCCATGGTACTATGGGTCGAGTTTTATTTGATACTGGGGCGACGCACTGTTTTATAGCTACCCATTTTGCTAAGGCCTTAGGGTTATTAGCCACAGCAGATAGCACTGTGACGTGTGTAGACTCACCACTGGGGAGTGGGTCGCTTATTTTCTTTATATGCCGGGGAGTGGGGGTAGAGATTGGTAGCTTGGTATTACCTGCAGATATGTTAGTCTTAGATATGCATGAGCACGATGTTATTATCGATATGGATTGGCTCGCAGCTTACAGAGCCATGATTGATTATTTCGGTGGGAGTATTGTCTTTGCCATTCCGAGGCAAGAGATGTTTGTAGTGGAGATGCCTCGCCCAGAGGGGGGCTTGACCTCTCATTTATATTATATAGAGGAGGATACCTCTAAGGAGGTTGTGATTCCCTTAGACTCGATTCCAGTTGTTCGTGAGTATTCCGATGTATTTCAGGAGATACCAGGCCTACCCCCCAGTCGAGAGATAGACTTTGTCATAGATTTACCGGATACTAGACCGATAGCACGCGCTCCATACCGTATGGCTCCGGCAGAGATGCGAGAGTTACGAGATCAGATAGAGCAGCTGTTAGGTCAGGGCTTCATTCACAGGAGTACCTCACCTTGGGGCGCTCCAGTCTTATTTGTGAACAAGAGAGATGGTTCACTGAGGCTATGTGTGGACTACCGGGAGTTGAATAAGGTCATGATACGGAATAAGTATCCGTTGCCTCGAATCGATGATCTGTTCGACCAACTGAGGGGAACAACTTTCTTTTCGAAGATAGATCTGAGGTCGGGGTACCATCAGCTACGTATTAGGGAGCAGGATGTTTCAAAGACTGCCTTCTTGACGAGATATGGGTCTTACGAGTTCAGGGTGATGCCATTTGGCCTCATAAATGCTCCAGTCGTATTCATGGACTTAATGAACTGAGTGTTCAGAGAGTTCTTGGATCAGTTTGTTATCATCTTCATAAATGACATTTTGATATATTCACACTCCGAGGAGGAGCATGCCGAGCACTTGAGACAGGTTCTTCAGACTCTACTAGAGCATCAGTTGTGTGCTAAGTACGAGAAGTGCGAGTTCTGATTGCGAGAAGTACAGTTCTTAAGGCATGTTGATTCTGAGCAGGGGATAGCAGTTGACCCGAGTAAAGTGTCAGCGGTGAGGGAGTGGGGACAGCCCACGACACCGACGGAAGTGCGAAGTTTCTTGGGGTTAGCCGGATATTACAGGAGATTCATTCGGGGATTCTCTAAAATAGCGGGTCCATTGACGAACCTGACTCGCAAAGGGGTTCCATATGTTTGGGATGATGCTTGCCAATTGGCTTTCGACGAGCTGAAAGACAAGCTTACTTCAGCACCAGTCCTTGCGTTATCGGGTGTAGAGTACCTGGTTTACACCGATGCCTCTTTACGGGGACTTGGGGGAGTACTTCAGCAGGAAGAGAAGGCTATAGCTTTTGCCTCCCGCAAGCTTAAGCCACATGAGAAGAATTACCCCACCCACGACTTGGAGTTAGCAGCGGTCGTTTTTGCATTGAGGATATGGAGACACTACTTATTGGGGGAGAAATTCCGCTTGTTCACAGACCACAAGTCACTGCAGTACCTATTCACTCAGCGAGAGCTGAATATGCGTCAGTGCAGATGGTTAGAGTTTGTGAAGGACTATCAGTTCGACATACAGTACCATCCGGGGAAGGCCAACGTAGTTGCTGATGCGTTAAGTCGTATACCGATAGACGATGTAGCGGATGTCTGGAAAGCAAAGTGGAAGGAGTTAGGCCACCAGGATGCAGTAGCCCGTTCTTTCATATCTGTTATGACAGTGACACCCGAGATTGTTACGAGGGTGATACAGGCATAGACCGCATACCCGTTTTGCCAGGAGCAAATCGTATGACTTTTAACCGAGGGTGCTGAGTCATATTCTGTTAATTCTGATGGGGGTTTGAGGTTTAATGGGAGATTGGTGGTTCCAGAAGGAGCATAATTACGTCATTCAGTGATGACCCAGTCTCACGGGTCCCGATTTGCAGTACATCCTGGAGGAGATAAGATGTACCAGGATATGAGGCGGCAATACTGGTGGAGTGGGATGAAGAAGGACATTGCTGAGTTCGTGTCCAAGTGTTCTACCTGCCAACTGGTAAAAGTGGACCATCAAAAACCATCGGGGTTGCTTCAGCCATTGGAAGTACCCGCGTGGAAGTGGGAGAGTATTTCCATGGACTTTATTACAGGGTTGCTTACATCACAGCGGGGCCACGACTCTATCTGGGTGATTGTAGACCGTTTGACCAAGGTGGCTCATTTTCTGTCGGTGCGGACAGACTATACCACGGGTCAGTATGCTCAGTTGTTCATTGTTGAGATTGTCAGATTACATGGGGTGCCCCTGAATATTGTGTCAGATAGAGACAAGATTTTCGTGTCGCGATTCTGGGAGAGTTTTCAGGAGGCTATGGGTACAGAGTTGAGGTTGAGTTCAGCTTATCACCCACAGACAGATGGGCAAACAGAGCGTACTAATCAGATGCTGGAGGATATGCTACGCATGTGTGTTCTTGATTTTGGAGGAGGTTGGGAGCCACATCTTCCACTAGTAGAGTTTGCTTATAATAACTCTTATCAGTTCACTATTGGCATGGCTCCATTCGAGGCTTTGTACGACAGGCCTTGTCGTTCCCCAACTTGTTGGCTCGAGGTGGGGGATAACAAGTTGCTAGGACCAGAGGTAATTCAGAAAACCTCCGCGAGGATTGAGATGATCAGGAGTCGCATTCGAGTAGCCCAGGATAGGCAGAAAACCAACGCCGATGCGAAATGGTTCTTTCGGGAGTTAAATGTGGGGGACCAAGTGTTACTGCGTGTATCTCCTATGAAAGGAGTGATGAGGTTCGGGAAGAAAGGGAAATTGGCCCCGAGGTACGTGGGACCATTTCTCATTATCGAGAGGATTGGGCCGGTAGCATACAGATTGGGACTCCCAGAGCATTTACATCGCATTCACGATGTATTCCACATCTCGTCGTTGAGACGATATCTTCGGGATGATATGGCCCATACTCACATCGCGATAGATGAGATAGACTTACAGCCTGACAGCTTTTACGAAGAGAGACCGGTGGCTATCCTAGACCATAGCGAGAGGAGATTGAGGTCGAAGGTAGTTCCACTTGTACGGGTCCAGTGAGAGCATCATAATGTGGAAGAATCCACTTGGGAGCGCGAGGCAGACATGCGCGAGAGATACCCAGATTTATTTTTACCAGGTATGCATTATATTTCGAATTTCGGGACGAAATTCCGTTATTAGGGGGAAGTATGTAATACCCCGTATTTTTATGCTATATTAATTTGGGGATTTATTAAATTTAATGTGAATTAATAATTTTTTATGTGAATTAATTATTTAATATAAATCCGAAAATTAATTATGTTATAATTATTAACGTGATGAGAGTTAGTAATTATGGGAAATTTGTTGAATATTACTAATGAGCAAATTAATATATAATGTTGGTTATATTAAATGTCACAAGTGAATAAAATGATAATTTTGAAAATTTGAGTCGGGACGCGCCCGTGTCGCGTCAGGACTAAATATTGATGAATAAAAGTGAATAAATTATAAGTCACCCGTATGGTCATTTCGAGTGCGTCAAAGTGTCCGGAAGGGTCGAGATAGTCAGAAAAGTGTACCCGGGGGTTTAGTTTGGGTCTCGGGGAGTTTCAGGCTTAATTAGTACCCCGAGAGGGCATTTTGGACATTTCGCATTTTTGGGTAATTAAACCCACGAAATTTTAAGGGTTATATCACATGTCTAAGGTTACCTTATAGGGTTAAAATAGCTCAAAACTTTAGAACGGCCATAGGAGAGGCAAGGAGGAAGCTTTCCAAGCAATCCAAGGCCAAAAAGTCACCCGATTGCACCGCCACCACCACCAACGCATAGATAGCGCGACGGGGAATGCAACCACACCAAAAATCGTCCGCAAATCAGAATTATGAAAATTCCAGGCAAGTATTTATCTTTCTTATTTTCGTTAATGAATCATTCATGTTAGCCTAGGGTGATTAGTATGAGTTTTGTAGAAGAAAACCCACGTTGGAGATAGGAAAACCGCATGTAGTTATGATTTGATTGATAATCTGGAAACCCCTTCATATGTAGAGGCTTAACCACGAATTTATGATGTATTAAGGGTAGAATTCCGGGGAAAAGACTTATTAGAACCATGTTAAAGAGATTTCTAGGGTTCTTGAGATTTAGATGAATTTTGGCCTGTTAATCCAGGGTTATTAATGGAAATTTGCATGCTTTAAGTGGGAGATGTATGATATGGGTTTATAATCTTAGTAGTACAAATTTTTGGGCGATTGGGAATGAAAAATCTGGATTTGGATGAGGCTGTGTGTTAGAACCCGTAACGGGTTAACTGCAGAATTCGACATACCTGCTTGATCGATCGATCGAGCCAAGAGCTTCGATCGATCGAAGGTTCGTTCGATCGAGCCCCTGCCCTCGATCGATCGACCCTTCCTGGCAGACTTAAATTCCCCTTTTAAAATTGTTGAATTAATTCTAAATGAATAATACTCCTTAGACACCCTTATTAAAATATTTTGGGAGATAAAGATGACCAGTAGGATTTATTAATGCTTAAGAGACCTTTAATGTAAGGCGAAATTTATATTGTTGGGATATTTACATATAAGGGACGATGAAATTATGTATTAAGGGGAGAGACGCGTAAGATAGTTACGTTGGAAATTAGATGAGTACCTACTGAATTCTACATTTGGAGGATAAAGTCCATGTGTATTACGTAATAAGTTGGAATGATCCTTCAAATTAAAGTAAGAAATGAATGGTTATACGTGAGAACTAAATAATGAGAAATAAGGACAAATGTCGTAATTATGGGATTTGAGATGTACCTAATTTGATATGGTAATATTAGTATAGTTATATGATTGTGTTTATGCATATACTATCTATGTGTGAAAATCGTGCCCGTGCTACTTGCTATCCCTGAGGTTATCGCGCTGGGGTAGTCTTATCTCGATGGGACCTTTATGAGGGATATTGACTCGTACCCTAGAAGATAGAAATCCTTGGTACAGGCTATCGAATCGATAGTTCAGACGATCCTAAGAGATGTGGGGGCATGTGCTATCCTCTTAGAGACTTGGAATCTATGCTTCGCCTCAATATTGTTTGTGTATGTGTTAATACAGTTCGAGAGTGATTCCGAATTTGTATTTCCCTTAATACAAGTGATACGGGGATTGGATAGCAGAGTATGCCCGCACCATAGTTTTTATGTGGGGTGCTGTTAGAATATATATATTATACGAGTATTTAATATATATATGAAATTCTGAAATTTGGAACTGCCTACTGTGTTATGGTAAGTAAGACATGTATAATGACTCAAATTGGAAATACTTGTTTTGAAAAAGTATAATATGACACTGGAAAACTTTATTAATAAATAAAGTTAAAATGAGAGATTTGTTACTGAATGAAATTTTCCTCTTAAACAATTATATTGTTCAGTTTTAAATCTTACGAGTAATCTAAGATAAGTTAAACCATTGGGAAGTTTAGTGCGATATAAAATAAGATAATCCGTTGGGAAGGTTAGTGCGCTAGGCGTGCACATTAGAAGAGAGGTGAGAATTTCTCAAGAGAGTGCCGCACTAATATGTTATTGCATTGGCCTGTAAACATTTTAAATACTTGCTAAACAAATTTTAAATCATTTACACTATCGGGCTCTGACCCGTTTCAATTTATCTTTCTCTCTTGTATATATATGTATATATTACAGGTGCCCAACCACATGGGCGTCTTGCGTAGGATCCTTTGGAAGGAACGCGCTGCAGCTTAGGTGGGAGTTGCAGGCCTCTTGCTTAGACGACTTCATTTATTTAATTCCACTCCTAGCATATTCATTTAGTGGGGCATGTGTCGCCCTTTCCATTATTCAGTTGTTTTATTGGACATTGTGATTCAGTTATTTCTAGTATTGTCACTTTGGGATTTATTACTGTCTGGATGTTATACTTTAAGTTTTAAATGTTGGGATTTAGTTGTTGAATGTTTAAATTATTTGGATTATATGTTCCAGGATAATTGTGGTGTGATTCTTTAATATTGAATTATTGTAAACATTTAAATCTTGGTTTATAAAATAAAATTTGGAAAGTAATGTCTAAAAATGGTTTTGACACCTAGCTTAATTAATTAGGGTGTTTAAATTGGAAAAGTTATTTTTTTCGACAGTGATGCTAAGAATGAACCAACTGTTCACCTTGATTTAATTTAATAAAGGAGTGATCACCCGGTATTTAATTAGGCGGGGTGTCACACAGTTAACGGCAAATTTGGGATACAAAAGAGAGCCAAATCAAAGGAGTTTATCTTCAATCTTGGGAATTCACAACTCCAAAATCAGACACTATGAATCATAAGGCAAGTGGTTAACTTGGTGTGGCATTTAAATTGTATTTCAATTCATATTCATGTGATGTGTGAAATCAAAGAAATTCGTTTTGGAATTTAAAGGGTATAAACATGGGGTTTTGTGAACCATTATTCTGATTTCTAAATTAAGTAGAAATTCATCTAAATTCTGAGATTAGCATATATATCGGGTATGATGTGTAAACCGGAGGAATTGGAAATGAATTTGAGATAAGGATTTGATGTTTAAATGGGTTAAAGATTAAATCGGATTTTTCCCCCAATTTGTGAAAACAGTAGAGAACGTAAATTAAACGGTGTTTGTGGACTTTATGGGGGCCCCTGATAAGATTTTTAGTATATTTTGTTGATGAGAAGGATTGTGATTGCTGGTGGAAGAAGTTAGGGCTTTTAAAATTTCATCCATGGCTGAAACAGGCAACTCGGAGAAGATGATGACCTGCTCGATCGATCGATCGAGGGTTGGGGGTCGATCGATCGAGGGCCGGTAATTTCTGGCAGTATGACCAGTTTGTATATATAAGGGAAAATAACTTTTAAATCTTTTTCTATGCCTTATGTAATGAGAAACCAACATGGGGGTCTAATCAAATTAATTGTGAGGAAGAATTAATTGGGATTTGGAGGAAATTTATGTTTGACACACTATGGTTAAATTTTGGGAATAACATTTCAAAATAATTAAATACGGATTGAGCGGACAAGTCCGGGAATATTGGTTGAGCGATACCAAGAGGTTAATTTTATTTAGAGTAAAGGCTAAATAATTTGGAGTCGGGGATTTAGACTCGGGTATAGTTTTATTTCGGACCATGAGAGTAAGTCCGAATATATTGGTTGGAATGACACCAAAAGTAATTTGATTAATTAATGTGCGAATTAATTAATAATTAGAGTTGGACCATAAACTCATAATAATTTGAATAGGCTTGTGTTACGGACTTAGTACACGGTATAGCCGGGGTAATTAATATTATTTATATATATATACGATGTGCGATAGTATATATATATGGTGTGTGCATTAATATCACTGGCTAGATATTATTATTATTATTATATACTCTAGTGCTATAGGGGGAGGTTGCGCGTAGTGGATGAATCCCCTAGCTTGAGGATTAGGGCGAGTATATTCCCAGGTCATAGCGTCCGTTATATGGGTGAGGGACATCTCACTTTCAGGGAAGGAATATGACCGCCTCCAATTATATGTTTTCACCAAATTAGTGAGCGATTCTGACTTGGGTAACTAGGTTATGTGAATATACCTAGTGGATAGCACTTTAGAGAATTTACATCTGGTGAGTTATTATTCAGGAGGATGTTATTATTAATTATTATTTCAGCATGTTTGTGAGTGTTGTAATATGATATTACGTATATAATGAGATAAAT
Organism: Sambucus nigra; assembly: GCA_949130495.1. NCBI lineage: Eukaryota > Viridiplantae > Streptophyta > Magnoliopsida > Dipsacales > Adoxaceae > Sambucus > Sambucus nigra. The sequence goes on from OX422212.1 coordinate 504,866,124, forward strand.
AATTATATACTGGTACAATTAATATAGGCTGCGAATTGTATTACATATAATGGGTGTGAAAATTATATGAACTTAAAAAGAGAAATGATTAATCAAGTAAATGTTGAGAATAACTTAGAAATCATAATTGTGGCACACTCGGTTAGAGTAGGGTGGTTACAAGGGGTTATAAAATTATCTAGTTATGAGATATATAACTAAGGGAAATTTATTAAGGCGTTGGTAGTGCACATTATAGGAGGGGTGAGGATGTCCTCAAGGGAGTGCGACACTAACTAAAATATGGAGAGCATGCATATTTACTTATTACTGCAAGTAGATCATTTGCTAAATCTTTTCCAAATATTTTGGGTACTAAACCTTGTTATAAAAACTTTTAAAAACCTTTTAGGTGTCCAGCCACAAGGACGCCAGGCTTGACTCATTCCAGGGACCCGTTGCTGCAGCATATGTGGATGTTGCGGGAGTTTGATAGACGCCTCATTCCTTTCATTTCTAGTGTAGAAATTTCCTATCAGTTATTCGAGCATGTTGCTCATTGCTTTATTAAGCACTTATGTTAGACTTGTTGAGATTTATTTACTTGTCTTTATTTCGATTGGATTTTGAACCGATAGTTTATGTGGTCAGTTAATTATTTGTGAATGGAATTCAGTTAATTGTGATTGTCATATTATTTTTGTTTCCGTATGAGTATTTCATTTAAGCTAATGAAAGATAAAACTTGGCACTAGTCTAATTTTCTTACTTAGGTGGTTAGTAATTTAAAAGGCGACAGTGATGCTAAGAATGAACCAACTGAGAAACTTGTTCTAATATAATTTAGGACTGATCACTCGGGGTTAATTAGGCGGGGTGTCACACCGAGTAGCTACTATGAATGATCCATCTGTTAGGGATAAAATGCAACATGTGTGGCAAGTATCTTTGGGACTAATTATATAGAAATATTTTTCCGATCATTTGTCGAGATGAACTTTAAATATGATTGATTATCCTCCAGGTTAAGAATCATAGAGCCATATGATCAATACTGAAATTGAAGAAATATTAATGCACGAGCATTCGTTGGTTATTACAAATAATCTTGCCCAAGCATTTTTTGGGTCCAAAGCGTTGTAACGTGCTCGACCATCCGTCAGAGCATTAATAAAATAAATGGTGCGTGGCTAGTCTGTCGAGACAAAGTTGTACAGCTCCTAGTAAATATGGCGAGCGATATGTGCTCAAGCATTAATAAGATTCCCAAGAGCTTAAGACTATAGCCTAGCATCCGTCGGGAATGAATCTTGTACTTGTGGAAGTTAATAAATTGCCCGACCATCTGTTGAGGCTAAATCAAATAGAAGTTATCACGAGAATTATTTGTTATGCCAAGGAATATGTGATATGCACTCGCTTGCCCATGGGTCGAGGAAAAATTCATAGTATCGTATGAATGTAATGTATGATCCAATGATTTTTATGGTAAAATTTCACTAAGATAACCGTGCCCGAGCATCCGTTAGGGCTGCGCTAAATATCCAATAATCTTCTTCTGGCAAGATTAAATTGTTGTAGCTAGATGTTAATATTAAAAATTAAAATGATCGAATAAATAACATGAGTGCTCTATAATTGTGCTCCACTATTTATGTGAACAAAATAATTGTAATAAAGTCGAATAAAAAATGCAAAATTTGTCAAATAAATTTCTATAAATACTCAATTGTAAGTTGGTTTCAAAAATAATTATTTTCACAGAAAATTGTGTAGTGACAATTGTGAAGTGTAAAGTATAGATAGCCCCATGCTAACAAATTTATGATGATAAAAATCGTGAGCATAATTGTGAGCAAATAAAATATTATGAGACAGAAACGAGCAATGCACAAATAAATGCGCGTTTCCATCAATTGGGGATAAAATGAGACTTGTGCGGTAGATATCTTCGGGAAAAAATACATGAAAATATTTTGTCGATCATTTGCCGAGATGAATCTTGAATGTTCCTGACCATCCTTCAGGTTAAGAATTATAGAACCCGAGCATAAGTCGGAGTAATAATATTTTGCCTAAGCATTTTTTGGGGCTAAAGTGTTGTAGCGTGCTTAACTATCTTGGAGCATGAATAAAATAATTGGTGCCTGGCTAGTCCGTCGAGGTAAATATGTATAGTAACGAGTATATATAGAGAGCGATGCGTGCTCGAGCGTCTGCCGGAGCATTGATAATATTTTCAAGAACTTAAGATTGCAGTCGAGCATCCGTTGGGACTGAATCTTGTACCCGTGGAAGATAATAAATTGCCCGACCATCTGTTGAGGCTAAATCAAATAGAAGTTATCATGAGAATGATTTGTTCAGCAAAGTACATATGATATGCATCCGCTCGGCCATTTGCCGAGGAAAAGATTCATAAAATTGAAAGAATGTAATGAATGAACCCATAATTTTTATGATAAAATTTCACTAAGATAACCGTGCTCGAGCATCCGTCGGAGCTGCGCAGATTACCAGTAAAAATATTACACCGACCATCCATCAGTATAACCATCAATTTCCTTTCGCTGAGATTAAATTGCTGTAGTTGGATGACAATATTAAAAATTAAAATGGTCGAATAAATGACATGAGTGCTATACAAGTGCGCCCCACTATTTATGTGAACAAAATAATTGTATCTCTGTAATGAATGTAACAAAGTTGCATAGTCCCACAATTTTTTTTCCAGAGAGAACTGAGCAGTGCAAGAATTGGTCAAATATATCCCAGATTTAGGACATAGTATTAGACTCGGAATTTTTGCAAAAATTATTTGAAGCCCAAACAAATAATGAGTTACACAATGGTTTCCAAAATACGTTCTCACATAAAGATGTGAAGTAAGAAAAAATAGGGAGATGGGCCAATGCAAATTGTGCTCTAGTAAAGTTAAATTGGTCTAAAACCCAGGCCCAAAGTCATCTCGTCCTTGTTAATCAACGCATAGGGCATGTTGAACTGAAGGACGTGCTTGTCTTCACCGCCGACCAGTGATTTGGTCCAGTGGTGATCTCCGCCGAGTAGCTCGTTGTGACACCCCGCCTAATAAAATACCGGGTGATCAGTCCTATACCAAATTAAAACAGGAATCACAGTTGGTTCATCCTTAGCATCACTATCGAAAACCTTTTTAAAACTTACTAACCACCTAGTATTCCAAAAAGCTGGTGCCAAATTTTATCTTGTTAATTAAACCCAAAAGTACACGCGGAAATAAATATAAACTATTCACACAACTGAATTAAATCAACTGAACAAATAATAGAACGACATGCCGAATAAATCATCGGCCACCAAAGTAAAATAGTCCAATACAAATATTCAACGCCCGAATAAAATAAATTTGAAAACTGTACTGAAAGTCTGGGCGACATGCCCTAAATAAAACTGAAACTGATAAATGATTCCTACTCTAGGAATGAATGAACGACGCGTTTAATCCAAGCTCCTGCTAGCATCCACATATGTCGCAGGTTCGTGTCGATGGAATAGAATATCAAGTATGGCGTCCCTGTGGCTGGACACCTAAAAGATTTTGAAAATAATTTTATAGTAAGGGTTAGAACCCAAAACATTTTAAAAATATTTAGCAAGTGAATTAACTGCAGTAATTTAAAATATATGAATGCGCTCCATATTTAACTTAGTGTAGCACTCTCTTGAGGACATACTGACCCCTCCACTAATGGGCACACACCTAACGATTTCCTTAACCCCACCTAGTTGTACTACCCCGTCCAACTAGTCCTGGTATAATCTCCCATTGCCATACTACTCTAACCCGAGTATAGTAATTCCTGGATTAAAATTTATCTCACCAATTAACTTAATTAATTTCTTTTAAATCATAACAAATAACCGTGACACAAGTTATATACATCATATACATCACGCACTTTATTATTCCCTGCATATAACATTTACTACCATTATATACGTACCTCTACTAAGAACAACCACACACACACACACACACACACACATATATATATATATATATATATATCCATCCCTCCGAGTATACCCTCACCGGATGATTCCCTCTAAAGTGCTATCTTACTAGGTGTGCTCACATAACCTAGATATCCGAGTTGGAATCGCTCACCAACTTGGCCCAAAATATAAACGTAGTGGAGGCGGTCATATTCCTTCCCTGAAAGTGAGATAAAGCCCTCACCTATATACCAGACACTATGACCTGGGGATATACTCACCCTACTCCTCAAGATAGGGGATTCACCCACATCGTGCAACCTCCCTTGATAGCACTAGAGTATATAAATTAAATAAATATCTAGTCACTGATATTTAATAGCACACATAATATATACACACATATATATATACTATCACTACACTGTATATATATAATATAAATTTCGGCTTTACCGTGTACTCAAAAACTCGTAACACTAGCCTGTAATTTCTCGAGTCTGTGGCCCGACTCAACTTAATTAATTTTCTCACCTAGTTATTTTATCATCTCCCCGAGTCTATGGTCTGACTCTAATTTATTCAACTCACACGTCAATTACTATAATATTTCCCCGATTCTGTGGTCCGACTCTTATATAAATACTTTGCACATTAATTTATATAATATTTACCCGAGTCTATGATTCGACTCTAATTTAATTAATTTACACAATAATTGATTACCAATTCGAGTCTATGGTCTGACTCTAAATTAATTAATTTACATATTAATTAATTACCAATCCGAGTCTATGGTCTGACTCTAAATTAATTAATTTATCCCTTAATTAATTTATTACTCTGGTGTCATTCAACCCGTATACCCGCTTACTTGGTTCGTAACCTAATATTTCCCGAGTCAACATTCCCACTCAAAATTAATCTACTCCTCTCAGTAATTAATTTAGCACCTTGGTGTCACTCAACCAATGTACTTGAACTCATTCATTTTGCCCGTATCTTAAATCTCATAATTTAATTCCCAATATTCTCCCATAATATGTCACGCGTTCATCTCTCCCAAATTTCCTAATTATATTTACCTATAATTACCAAGAGTCACGACCCTAATTAATTTTCATCATTTAAATCAACCCAAGAATGTTCCCCAATGAAAATCTCCCTTACAATTTAAAACTGGCGTCACTGCCAAAAATCCTGTATCATCGATCGACCGATCCTCCTTGGTCGATCGATCGATCGACACGGTCATCGTCTTCTCCAGCCTCCTGTTCGGCCATGGATGAACGCTTAAGCTTTTATTTTCATTCCAAACTCTTACCCAATCACAATCAATATTACCCCCACATAATAAAAGGGTCTAAACATCCTGCACACCTTAATTCATCATCAAATTCATACATAACCCTAAGTATATCCGATTTGGGTTTTTCACCCGGGTCTCGTTCTATCGAATTTAAGCTAACCATTTTCATTCCATTTAATCACTAATACATATTGTAATCCACTCTACAATTCAATCTTAACAGTCCCAAATCATAACTTAACCTCCATTGAGTAGTTAAATCTGTCCATTACTCTAAATTCAGAAAACTCAATTTTAATTATGGTTACACACCCAAAACGAATTTGCATATACACATACTATAATATGAATTGGTTATCACCTATTTTAAGAATCACAACAGTTAACCACTTGCTTGGAATGATTTGTAGAATCTGATCCGTTGTTGTAGAGAATGGTTGACGACGAACCCTCACTTTTGTCCCTTAATTTGGCTCCAAAAGGTCCCCAATTGCCTCTTGATTTGTTTCCTCTGTGTCTCTCTCAAACCCTAGGTTTAGAGTTGTGTTAACTGCCGTTCCACACTTTTCAAATTATGATTAAAACTCCTAATCCCGTTTTTAGCCACATGGGCCTAATTAAAATGGCCCAAATCACCCCGTGTGGGCTCGACTATGCCCAAAAATACTCCGAGACCCGATTACTACCCCCAAGTACTCTTTTCTGACTATCTCGACCCATCCGGACTCAACTGCGCACTCAGAATTGTCATCCGAAATACTTTATAACATTCTCCAATTTTGACTTCAAAAATGCGACACACAATAATTCGAACAATTTAATTTAAAGTCGCCAATTATAAATAATTCTTCCCACTCAAATAAATTCTCCAAATCATAAATTTAAGTTTCTCCAAATTAAATATTTTTATTTCTCCCAAAAATAATTAAATACTAAATCCTCAAAATTACGGGGTGTTACATACTTCCCCCCGACAAAGGAATTTCGTCCTCGAAATTAAGATAAGCCTAGTGCTCCAAGCTTCAAATATCGCTCTCTAGTCATGTGCCTCTAAGTTCGCTATATCTATCTCTCCCTCTTCTAACTATAATTTACACAAATATGCATTTTAATTAACTAGGGCACCCATACACCCTGTACCCGTGCTTGATCGCACAAAAATTATCTTAATTAACCCGGGTGCCCATACACCCTATCCCTGTGCTTTACTGCACAAAATTTACCCGACTATGCTAGTCGTGACCCATAATATAGCTTCCAACCCGTAGTCATATCACATATATGAATAATAACCGGGGTACCCAACCCATGTACTAACGACCAAACATCTCCCCACTTCCAACGTTGCGCTAAGTTTCATGCGTGGGACGTCTCGCAAGCAAAATCCAAACAAGGAACCCCCTCGATACACTACTACCTAACATTATCGGTCGTTGAGATCTGTTAGACCCTCCTCAGTCTATAGTACGCACTCCCAAATACTTGTCTTTTAACACAAAAGCATACACGCCTACTCTTATGCTACAAAAGACAACATAAAATACCGCGCCCTTACTATCACTAGCTCTTGCACAAAATAAACCCCGAGCTTTCTCTCCCTGCTCGAAAATAAATTTAACCACCCTGATTCACTTCAGTAGACTCCCTTACTTACCGGGATAAAATATGAGAACATAAGACCTCACTATGTGTTTATCGCACCACGCAATACAACGTATATACACATGTATAAAATAAATATATATATATAGGCTAGATGCCCTCTCAGGTGGTACCTATTAAAAATCATTCATACCCTGGTGTCGCAAACATCAAAACTTACCCCCACTATTTACAATAGTTCAAATCCATCGCTATCCAGACGATATAAAAATTTTCTACCCTACTTCCATAATTCTCGAAAGTAGTAACCCCTCGCATAATATCAATCTCTGTGCATTCCCCCACTCTCTCGTGGTTAACACTAAAGAAATCCATTATCCCAAAGAAATACATATGTAATATGGCTGCTATAGCCAGCACACCCACTAAATTTGACTTACCTGCGAACTCTAGTGAAATAATTCTTATATTGTGACACCCTCACTGTCACCCAAAATGTACCCCATGCTCATAGGAAAAAAAGATAATTACCTCCATACTCTAGCTGCAATGGCTGATCCTCTAGTTCTTGAGCAGCTTCCCCCTGCCCGAAAGCACCCATGCCTTATTATAGTGGCTGCACATCCAGGACCTCGTCCTGTAGTTGACCCCTTCCTCGCTGAGGATAATATCTCTTCACGTGTCCCGCTTCCCCACAAATGAAACACCTCCTAATAAATTCACCCTGCCACTGATCATTTCCTTGTTGGCCTTGTCGGAAGTCCTGGCCATCCTGTCGATAGCCTCCAGACCTAAATCACTTGGCCTGATTCCCCTGTCGGGAATCCTGCCCCTGATGTCCCCCTGTCTGCTTTTGGGATACCCCACTGGTACTGTTCCCTCCCGCTTTATCCGACTGGCTGGGTTCCTCTCCCCTCTTGCTTCTTCTCACATGGAAGCGATATTCCTGACAGTGTAGGAGTGCTGCATTTATGACGTCTGTATAAGCTACTAATGTGGGATTACCAATCAAATATTGGCTGATCCTCCAGACTAACCCGTCCATGAACTTTGACTTCTTTCTTTCTTCATCGCGTACCTCATCCGATATAAAATTTTCCAACGAGTGAATTCTTCCTCGTAATCAGCCACTGAACGGTCCCCCTGAGTCACCTCACTAAATTTTCTCCTCATTTCAGCCTCGACTGCTGGAGGGAAATACTTGCGGTCGAACCGAACCCAAAACTCTGCAATAGCTAATGTATCCCTTTCCTCAACTGTGGTGATCGACTCCCACCACTGTAGCGCTGCTTCCACTAACCTAAAAGTGGCTAGTATTTGCTTCTGCACCTCATTGTAATATACCATGCGTAGGTGATGTTGGATATCCCTCTTCCACTGACACGCTAGCACCACATCTGAACCCCCTCGAAACTCTGGTGGGTGGCCCTTTTGCAAGACCTCTCGCACTTGCTTCCACTCTGACTGCCCCTGGTGGACCTGAACATTCGGTACCACTAACGCCTGTGGCTGATCTTGTGGAAAGTACCTTGCCATTGCGATCATTATGGATTGAACTGCCTGTGCTACTAATTCAGTTACCTGTGCCGCCGAAATCATCTCTGGCAGTTGCTGCGATAACTATGGCTCCTGATGAGCCTCCCTAGTCTCACCTCTCCCTGCTGCCCTAGCTGCTCTCTCTCTCCTGGGCGGCATCTGAAATGAAAATCGAATTGTATGAGTTCACCCTCAAATATAAAGTAATTGGCAGAAGAACGTAAATGCGTATACGTATAAGAATACAACAATCCTATGATAAGGCTCTACATCAAAGGACGCTAAGCTGAAACGTGAAAAGTCGCACAAATCCTAAGGAGACTAGAACCTGATGCTCTGATACCATCTGTGACACCCCGCCTAATAAAATACCGGGTGATCAGTCCTATACCAAATTAAAATGGAATTACAGTTGGTTCATCCTTAGCATCACTATCGAAAACCTTTTTAAAACTTACTAACTAGGCCTGTAAACGGATCGGATTCGGACTGGATAAGGCAAATCCAAATCCAAATCCAAATCCAAATCCGTTTATGTTAAACGGATTCGTATCCGATCCATTTATTAATCGGATCGAATCAGGCAAATCTAAATCCATATCCGTTTATGTTAAACGGATTCGGATCGGATTCGATTATCCGACTATCCGTTAATGTTAAACTTGATTTGCAACATTTTTATTTTCAACTTTTATTTCATAAATTTATTTTGTAAATGTTCCAAAAAAATACATATTGAAATAAAGAACTATTATAATAAATATTTAAAAAATATATTTAAAATATTATTAAATACAATATATATTGATTAAAAATATATTATATATAATTTACATAGATATTAAAAATACTAATCGGATCGAATTATTAACGGATCGGAGTATATGAATCCAAATCTGCTCCATTTAATAAACGGGTAATCGGATAATCGAATTTTAGGCATGATCCATATCCGCTTAAACGGATCGAATTTGGATTCAGATAAAATTCGATCCATTGACAGGCCTATTACTGACCACCTTAGTGTCACTCAACCAATATACCCGAACTCTTTCACTTAGCCCGTATCTTAAATCTCAGAATTTAATTCCCAATATTCTCCCATAATATGTCACACGTTCATCTCTCCCAAATTTTCTAATTATATTTACCTATAATTACCAAGAGTCATGCCCCTAATTAATTTTCATCATTTAAATCAACCCAAGAATGTTCCCCAATGAAAATCTCCCATACAATTAAAAACTGGCGTCACTGCCAAAACTACTGTATCATCGATCGATCGATCCTCCTTGGTCGATCGATCGATCGACACGGTCATTGTCTTCTCCAGTCTCCTGTTCGGACATGGATGAACTCTCAAGATTTTATTTTCATTCCAAACTCTTACCCAATCACAATCAATATACCCCCACATAATAAAAGGGTCTAAACATCCTAAGGACCTTAATTCATCATCAAATTCATACATAACCCTAAGTATATTCGATTTGAGTATTTCACCCGGGTCTCGTTCTACCGAATTTGACCTAACCATTTTCAGTCCATTTAATCACTAATACATATTGTAATCCACTCTACAATTCAATCTTAACAGTCCCAAAATCATAACTTAACCTCCATTGAGTAATTAAATCTGTCCATTACTCTAAATTCAGAAAACTCAATTTTAATTATGGTTACACACCCAAAACGAATTTTCATATACACATACTATAATATGAATTGGTTATCATCTATTTTAAGAATCACAACAGTTAACCACTTCCCTGGAATGATTCGTAGAGTCTGATCCGTTGTTGTAGAGAATGGTTGACGACGAACACTCACTTTTGTCCCTTAATTTGGCTCCAAAAGGTCCTCAATTGCCTCTTGATTTGTTTCCTCTGTGTCTCTATCAAACCCTAGGTTTAGAGTTGTGTTAACTGCCGTTCAACACTTTCTAAATTATGATTAAAACTCCTAATCCCCTTTTTGGCCACATGGACCTAATTAAAATGGCCCAAATCACCCTGTGTGGGTCCGGCTATGCCCAAAAATGCTCCGAGCCCTGATTACTACCCCCGATTACTCTTTTCTGACTATCTCGATCCATCCGGACTCAACCACGTACTCATAATTGTCATCCGAAATACTTTATAACATTCTCCAATTTTGACTACAAAAATGCGACACATAATAATTCGAACAATTTAATTTAAAGTCGCCAATTATAAATAATTCTTTCCACTCAAATAAATTCTCCAAATCATAAATTTAAGTTTCTCCAAATTAAATATTTTAATTTCTCCCAAAAATAATTAAATACTAAATTCTCAAAATTACGGGTGTTACACTCGTCTTTGCACACTGTTCGCTGACCTCGCATGGTGGTTCCAGGAAGAGATTAAAAAAATGGTATTAGACTTTAGTCGGCCCTGTTCGTGAGTTACCCCCGAAGGTTGTGCTCGGCAAGATGCATATCCAGGTCGTAGGGGAGATCTATTATCAGGTCGTCCCCATCGTGGATGTAAACCAGACAGGGGAAAGACGTTGCAGATGAAAATTAGCCCCAAAGAAATTTTATTCTGCATTTATCTTATGCTGTCGATGTGTGATGATGGTCGCCGCAAAGAGGCCGGTGGTCGCCGACCACCAGGGTGGCCCGTTAACATAGTTGAGGCTCTCTTCTTTGAACGGGGTTAGTCGATCAGCAAGGATAGAGTTGTCGATGATAACGATCAACGGGTTGAATGGTCGGGCCTATTTCTGCCCGGTAAAAAACACATGATAGGCTGGGATCTGACTCAGATTAGTCGGACAGTTGTAGCTGGTTGGATTAAAAATGCAATTTTAGAAAATGATCGTTGCATCATTGACCCAGGAGACCACCGAATATCATTCGTTGGAATGAAACTTGGGTTTCCCATCGACTCGTACACGAGTCTGGTTTGTATATATTAATGTGATGAGTCTTTCTCAAACACGAGGCTCTGAGAATCCGTCGAAACTAATACATAAATCGGACAGTCTATGGGTCACCGAGTCTTGGTAAGTCAGAATTACCCATGCCCAAGAATTTTTTGGATATGGGAGTCATAAGATATAACCTAGTCAACTAGCGTGTTTAACTAGGAGTTGAGAGACAATTACGAGTATCTGGGTTTTTCAGGAGAGAGAAAATTATTATGGATATTTATCTCTTCTTATATTTCAGTTGAGGAGAGAAAAATCAGGTGAGTGATTGTGCGTCTCCTACAGATGAGAGTCAATATAATCGAGGAGTCTTTGTTTAAAGATCTTGGTTATGATATTCATCCAAAAATGATCTTTTCTTTTTATGAAGACTCATGTGAATAATCAATATCCAACACACAATTCATGAGTATAAATATATGATAATTATGTGATAATGAAACTGTGTACGTAAAAAATATGTAATCGTTTATGCAGAGAAAGACGTTTAAAACTTAGCTCTTGATGGGATTTCGTGCATGTAAACCATTGCGTCGCAATATAAATCTTTATCTTGTTAACAAGAAGGAAAGACTTTTTATGTCGTTTCCCACCGACGGCGCCAATTATGGTAGCAAAAAACCTCATCCGTAAGGGGTGCCCAATCACCACGATGCATGTACAATAATAAATAAAAGAGAGATAAAGATTTACGTGGTTCGACCATGAATGACCTACGTCCACGGGTCTGCTGCTGTGTTCCATTAGAATAATGAGAGTTTACATGAATGTGCTTCTCTAGTCTCTAATCCCCCTTTCATAATGAGGGGTGTCCCTTTTATATAGAGTTAGGGGTTACAAATGGATAAGTCCTATCCTTATAGAGTTTGATTTGAATAAGATACTTCTCCTCAGTTTTTTAGTTTATCAAGGACTCTAGTCGTTCTTATCTTGTTGGAGCGTCTGTTGCTCGCCATCTTGATCGGGGTGCTCACCACATGTCATGCTATTATGTAAACATATTTTTTCCTCCCACAACAACACGCAAAAACCGATCGAAAGATGGAACAAAAAAATGAAGAGTGAAGGGGAGGAACAACGTTATACCAGACAACGTTGCATATGCATGTCATAAAGTCCATCAATATTTGCTAGACCTTGTTGTCGTCTGGACCTCCCCAAACAATGCCATATTAGGAATCATATGGATCCACACCATAATGGTTGTTATTTCCTTGCTAAATCATTAATTGATGTTCATAACTGATTAAGGATTATATGAGACATATGGTGACCGGTTAGCAGGTTGATGTTTCTTTATTGTAGCCATTAAGTGGAAGCAAGCCTTCTCATGTAATGATAAGGAAAATGAGGATTTCAAGGCCAATCAAGATTAAAAACAACGAAAGATATCTTAGACTAAGGTTGAGAAAATAAGAGTTCCTTGAGTATATTAATTAACGGAGGACCTAAAAATGGTTGCTCTTGATCCATTACATCTTAACAAGTTTTTTCTTATTGGCTCAACACTAATAGATGAAGAGGTTGAGCAATTGATCACTTTCTTTAAGAATAATGAATACGTTTTTTCTTTGAAGCCATATGACCTACCTGGGATCATCCGTGATATTTCTTACCATCGGATGCACATGGATCCTGATAGCTCACTAGTCAAGCACACGTCAATAAACTTGAGAGATTCAGAACACGTCAATTAATCTAATCACGTTTTTCCAAACTACACAACGCAAAAATAAGTATCACATAAGCACGTGTTCAACAAGTTTGATGCTTAAATACAAGTAAAACATATAAAGATACACCACACAACATGATTACATATACACACACAAGGGTGAACATGTATAATACACAAAGTAACCACGCGAAGCCGAACACCTACCTCAAACGAATAAAAATCCACAAAGCCATAACGATATAAAATTCTAAAATCTCCCATCTTCTAATTATGATCTTGAATCCATGTTCTCCTCGAAAATCTGATCAATATTCCATCTCGAAGCAATCCCAAATTCCCAGTGTAAGTCCCTTCAATGGAGGTTTAAATGTGTATGATAATAGAGATATATGGTTTTAGAGGTAAGGGATGAAGTCTAATAAAATTACTGTAGATTTGATTTAGAGAAAAGGTAAAAGCTAATGAAAAATATGAGTAAAGGCCTCAAATAAATAAGACAACTAAAGCACCCTTGTGTCTGGATCATGGACTAGCCGCAAGCCATACGACCATGGTTTCATAACATACCACTGCAGTCGTGGGGTCTGAGGCTGCAATCACGCCTGAAACCATCCGCAGTTACAAGCCTTTTTTGAGGGTTCCAACTTTCTTATCTTTTTTATGGATGTTAAAACCCTTCCTTATCATAACCCTTCGCAATCCTGACTATTTACAAAATTAACTCCTCTCCAAACCCCAACCCACTTTCCAAGCTTAACCAAATGAAAAAACTATCCTTTACATTTCACACTTATTCTAACTTAGGCCAAGTCCAATTAAAATATATAAAATTCTAATTAAATCTCAAAAAACCTCAATAAATCTTTATAAATAAATCCTAGAAATACGGGTATTACAACTTGACTCCTTAGTAGTGGAGATCAAATAAAATCATGCCCAAACAAACCTCCAAAAGAGGTTATACATAAAACTCCAGAAAAGGTTGTGAATAAAATATCCACACTCTCTAAAATGCTAAAAGAGGTTATTGAATATGAAAAGACATAAGTCCCTGAAGTGATTATAAAGTCCCTGAAATTGAAAAAGATATCTAATAACAATAAGACGTATTTATCTTATAAATACACAAGAGAAATGTGAGATCTTCAAAGATCATTATCAATGACTTATTTATATATATGTTGTAGCTACATAACTCAAAGGGCAGTGATAATAAAAATCCACGTGCTATAATCAAATGTCACATAAATTATAGTGGCCAAAATAAGAAAATTCATGATTGCATAATTCAAGTTTCTTAATGTATGTGGTTTATTCTGACTTATAATACAAACCCCATTAGACATTGACACTGAAGTTTATGAATGAGTGTTTAGAAGAAAGCGGAGTAAGAAAATTACAAAACAATACATGACTTATGGCACAGGGTTTCCTGTAGAAATCATTTACTAAGCAGTTATGACCATAAATATTTTCAAATATCTTACTAAGTAGTTTTGGAAACATATTATATATGAGACTCATAAATATTAAGGATTCGTTTTTCTTGAAGAAAAGCCAAGGAGTACGTACTTAATTTAAATAAGACTTTCATTGTATAACTTGAAGTAATCCAAAATGATATAGGTACAAACGTTTTAACAAATACTTTTTATGGAAAATTTAAAAATAACATGCTAGTGTGTCATTATATAAATGTCCTTAAAATGACGTCCTCCCAAAGATATCAATCGAAATGCAAAATACCGAAATAAGGAATTAAAAAATGAATGACCTTAGGTAATTAATTATTCTTTCAGCCTGCAGATCGAGAACAATTTTGGTTAAACACTGATCCATTTATTAAATTGATTGGAAACTATTGCAATGCTTAAGCATATATTAAGCACATCGGGTTAGTCTACTCGTGATCTTTGGTCTTTTAATATTATAATTTTCATATTGTCCTAAAGAGGGTGATAAAATAACTTTGGTTCAGAAACACCATATTTGTATGTTATTAGGGTATTGTTAAGTTTGGTCCAGAAGTACCATACTTGAACGTTAGTAGTATGTTGCTATACGTAGCACAATACATGAGATCAGACATAATGTTGTCACTCAATGTCTTGGCAAGAAACAATTATCATTGACTTACAAACAAATGACTAATATCAATCATATTACGTAATACATTTGTGGGATTATTGATGTGATAATTTTAAATGTAATCATTCACGTCTAATTAGTTATGTAGATGTGTGTTATGTTTATGATCCTCACAAGGAACAATCAAGACATTTATGATTTGCCTCAAATAACACATGTTATTACCACCACTTTATGAAGATAATAGTTCAAGTATAACCCAAATTCAAAGAGGTTATATCACGAGAGATATGATTGACACATTTTTTTTTTACATATATAAACTCTCGAAGAGTCATAAAATCGAAGCCAAATAGATTAGATAAAATGATATTTTTAACCTTCTTCACTAAAGACTTAAGTTGAGCTTCAGGAGAGAAATGAGATTGAAGTAATAACTTATCTAATTTTTTCATAAAGTTAATGCTAAAAGCAACATTCTAGAAACTTATATATGTGATAAGAATGCGTTGATTCAATCATCAAACAAATGAATAATCCGGGAGAGTATCCAATTATGAGGAGAATTGAAAACCATGATGTTTTGAAAATGTGTATAATGTTGTATTCTTATATATGAGATAAGAGTATTGTATTTTTTTCTTCACTTTGATTTTCGTACGTAAAAGTTTTTTCTTGACAAGATTATGATAAAACAATATTAACTGATGTATATAATGTCTATTTATTGAGGAGTGTTGTAAAATATGTATAACAATAAATATACACTTGTATCCACAATAAAATAGTCTTTTGATATATCTCACTTAGCATTATAAATAAAATTAAAAAAATTATCCCTTTTATTAATTTTTCTGTCACACTTGAAACGTTTTAAACAAATAAAGGCCATTTATAATTTTTTATTTTGTTTGAGAAGGCTACCTCCAATACCTACTTTTGACTCTCGTTGTCATGATTAAGCACCGTGACCGTTGCATTCATCATTAGCTCAGCTTTCTTAAAATAGATGTGGGGTTATACGTTTATAAAAATTATAAAAAAATGTACGCCGTTGCCGGGGATCGAACCCGGGTCACCCGCGTGACAGGCGGGAATACTTACCACTATACTACAACGACATCTTGAATGCTCAATACTCGTCGGGCTCGTATAACAGCAGTGTATTTTACAGCGCCGTCAAAACTATCACGAAACCGAAACCATTTCTGTTACTTTACAAGAATATCTCCTCCCTCAATCAAACTACGCCTTCTATTTCTACATCATACCAAATGAATTCACCTTTTCTACATTCCACATTTTAACCACCAATTTTGATTTTCTCTCTAACTCAATTCCTCTCTTTCCAGAATCTAGCGCCAATTCAATTTTGATTTCGCTTTCGCTTACACATAGGTATAAATATAGATACATATCTCCCTGTATATAATTATAACTATAATTATATATGGATCGTCGGAGAACCGAGAGTCCGGTTTACGGTAGACAATGGAGCGGAGGTTCGAGCAGCACCGGTTCATCATCTCCGGCGAGGTCGCCGGCTCATCCTCAGTCGCGGTTACCGCCGGCGAACGGAATATCAAACATTAAGAGGACGCAAAATTTTGCAGCGAAAGCCGCAGCACAACGTTTGGCGCAAGTTATGGCTTCTCAAACGACGGACGATGACGAGGAAGATGATGATCTAGGGTTTCACTTTGCCGCTCCTCGTCCTTCTGCTTTATCCAGAAATGCTAATAGTAATAGTAATAGTAATAGTAATTTGTCTGCTGTTTCTCTTGCTAAGCCCACTAGATCTCCCTCACCTGCGGTAAATTTTAACAACTCTTTAACTTATTATGTTTGATGTCATTTCAAAATTTAATATCTGATTTATTATAATTGGTTTAGCATTTTTATATCAGGTCCAAACTAATTTTTTTTATTAATATCGGTTTAGACTATTTGTAAAGATCTTTTAAGAAGAATGGGGCCAATTTGTAAAGATTCATTTGCAGGTTTTTATTTTTTTAGTTGTTGGATCGATTGTGACAAAACATAGACATGAAGAGGCATGAAGATAGCTCATTAAAATTTGAATTTTAAATAATAGAGGCAGTTTGAGGTGGTTATGGGACAAACAGTTTGAATAAATATTGGATTGGTGCCTGCTGAAATTTTGGAATTGGGACTAAAACTTAAGGACTAAAAACAAATTTGGATTATTTTGGATCCAATCCAATCTTATTCCCACAATTGCTATATTCAACAAGAAATTCAGTAAATTGTGGAAATACTGCGATAAGAAACACAAAATCTCCAAACCAAACATGTGGTCTAGGTCATTGTGCAGTAATATCATGTAATAGCAAATAAGAATGTGACACATGGTGCAGTATAAAAAGTTGTATTGGTTAAAACCTCAAAATCGAAAATTAATCCAATTAAACAGATTTTTAAAATTTCAAATCCAATTGGGTCAAAAGATTTAAGTAAAATGAATTGGAATGTATTGGGCCATCTGTTTGGTTTTGAATTTGAGTGCCTCCATCTAAAGCTTGCGTATTTACTACGTGAAAAGCAAGTTTAGTCCTTTACATGTCACCCTGCTTGGAAGAGTGCTCTGCTAATTTTCATGGTACAAGATGATTTAGATCTTGGTGTTTGTAGTAGAAAGAGGAGGCTTTGGGATATCCGAAATTTTATTCAAATAAAAATTTGAATATAGCATTGCGTTTTTCTGCAAGCCCTTCTATGTATCTGCTAACATGTTTCTTTAAAAATATTTCTCAGTATTTAAAAGTTAGGACTATTTATGTGGCGTAAAATTTTAAAGACTTGCATATTGTTGTATGTAGTTAGGTAGGAACTTTATGGATCACATTCCTTCAGTTCGGTCAACGTCCACTGGAAGATCATCAATGTCTGTTCGCTCAACACAGGCAGTGGCACCTAGTAGACCATCATTGAGAACTTCGGTTTCCACTCCACAGCTAGACCCTCCTAATAACAACAGACAACGAGAAAGAAGGTGACAGATTTTCTTACCTACTCACAACTACTACTATTGTTATTATTCTTAGCATGATTTCAAATCTGTTTTTGTTAAGGTGAATGTAGTTTTGATGCATAACATGCCTTTTTGGTATTTCCTACCTTGATCCTTCTTAAAAGAGTTATCTTTAAACTCATTAATCAGTGGACACTCACCATGTGAATAGGGTGGTCACAAGTCAATTTTCAATATAATTATGATCAAGCTCTTATTTGAGACTATTCACATCAAACTCAAGATTGCCATTTGTCTAATGAGGTTGAGGGTAAAAAAAGTCTTTATGGTGCATTAAGTATAAGTTAGATTACTGGAATTTTATATTCTTCTAAATATATTGTAATACCAAAGTAACAACTTCGAAGGAATAACAGCAAACCATTAAAGTTAATTGGATGTGTTCCAAACTGCTTAATTGTTAGTTAAAATGTGTGATGATTCATTGCTTTTTGTACTTTATTCTTTTTCATCTCAAAAGAAATTGATACAAGGGAACGCATTGTTATGATGTCTAACATGTTTGTATGTCCGAGGCTCCATTGTTGTTGTTGTTGAGCTATGTCAGTCCCCTTCTATATTCTTTGGCTCCGTCCAATCTATTTACTGTACCCGATAGTTACTTGATCCAACTTTTTCAGACATAAAAACACATATGGCGCTGTTGATCTTTATTTATTTATTTTTATTTTTTATTTTGTTTGTGTTTTGTTTTGATGGTTGTTTCGGAGGGTTAATCATTTCATATTTCTTATCTAGGCTGCGTTTGTTTTTCTTGTATGAAGTCTGAATCTGAAATCTAGATTCAAAGCCTGAATCTGAAAAGTAGATGTGTTTTTATGTCTGAATAAACCTATGAAAGGATTAAGTCAGATTTAGATTCATTGTTCATTGTTCAGATTCCCTAGTAATTTTACCTCTTAACCATTCAGAGGCTATTATAGTCATTGGCCTCTTAGTATTTAAATAAAACAAACATTATTTAGTACCTCTTAAGCCTTGGTGGTTTAGATTAAGACTTAAGAGGTAAAAACAAATAATCCCTTCATCTGGATTCCGAAATTGTCAAATTAGCATGAAGCTAAGTTTTAGGGCTAGCACATCTCTGACTTGCCTAGATTCCCACAATTACAATTTTGAGAGAAAATTTAGGGAGGTCCGAATGGCAGGTTAGTCCAACCTTGGCACTTAGCATTTGGCATTATATATTTTCTGGTGGTTTTATTGATATTTGTTTAGAAAGATGTAACTCCTCCTCCTCCCTCTCCTTGTTGCATTTTTTCCAATCTAGTTTTAAGTTGATAAATTAGTAGTGGATTTTCGCTGAGGCATAATCGAAGGTTTTATGCGTTGAGGACGGGTTTTGTAGTTGGCTCATCCTCGCGGGATCGTGACTGCGGTACTAATTTGGAAAACTAGCAGTGATATGCAAGAACAAACAATTATACAATTCTGCGAGAAGGAAGTTTGTTAGTCTACAGTTTTATTATCAATCTCAAATAGCTGAAGACGTAAATTGTTCAGATAAGAATGCAACAGTTCTAAAAATAGGGCTCTATATCAAGGACGCTAAGCTGAAAGCGCAATAAGCTGTACAAATCCTAAAGGATACTAGGATCTGATGCTCTCATACCACCTGTAACACCCCGCCTAATTACATACCGGATGATCAGTCCTTTATTAAATTAAAAATCAAGGTGAACGGTGTGGTTCATTCTTAGCATCACTGTCGAAAACAATTTTTCCGTTTTAATCACCCAAAATAATTAATCTAAGTGTCAAAACAATTTAAATGATTTTATGTATTAAATTTCGTTGTAAAAGCCTTTTAAGCATAAACTAAATTATGAATACCACAAATGATAAAGATACCAATCATCCAATAAAACATACCAACTAGATTACTCAAATCCAAATAAATGACCACAACCACTGACAGTGTGATAGATAAAATAATCCCAAATAAAAACAGAATACTGAAATGATAGAAGTGTATGCAATCCCTATCAAGTCTAAACAAGAGTCTGGAAATGGGCGACACATGCCCTAACTAAAAGAACTAAATAGAAATCTGAGGAGCCAAAGGAGGAAGCGTCTACTGTTTATTCTCGGCCATTGTCTTCAAGGTGTTGGTATGCTCGGTCTTCAGGTTGGTAACTTCGTCCATCGATTTCTGCAGGGCCGACTCGGACTTTTGAAGTTCGTCCTTTAGATTATTCTCAGTCGTCACCGCATCTCTTCCCTTTAGAATCAAGTGAAATTTCTTGTGGAACCAGCCCCCCATCCGATAGAGGGAGACCACGCTCTGCAACAAAAAGTACAGACAGATAAATCAGTATGAGATGGGACTGAAGAGACTACACTCTGACAAGTTTTATGAAATACTTGAACAGCCCTGTGGATAGAAAACTCAGTGAGCAGAGAGATGTTCAGGGACTGAAGGAAACGCTTGTCACCCTCAGAGACGAGGCAACCGACACCATCCATGGTCTTTTTAGCATTGCCTACGACGCTCTCATCGTCTAGCTTCAGTTGGGAGAGACAAGCTGCCAAAGTCTCGTCGGTAGAAATTGGGATTGCCCGCTCAGGCCGAACTTGTTTTGGTGGATGATGGGCAGTGGTGCCCTCGGCTCGTCCTTTTCTCTTTTTCCCAGCATCGTCGGCTAGGCTGGGGCCACCTGCAGTAGATTTCTTGGTGGGGGGAACAGGAGCATCATATTTCTTGCTGTGTTTGCCAACAAGTTTGCTCAAATTTGGGGCCACCATTTCCCAAAGGCCGTCTGGTACGTTTTCTGGGCGTTCTGTAAAAAATGAACGAAGTTAGCAATGAGCAACTACAAGGTACGAGACAACAGTTTAAGAAAAATCACTTACGCGGCTAGGGGGTCAATCCCCAGACCTGTTTGAATGACTGCAAAACTTTCTTCGTAGACTTCCTAGCTACGAGGTGATAGTAGCCAGACTGAGTCTTGGAAGACGAAGGCAAGCCATAAAAATGTTAACTGGAAGATCGGTTTCGTGAACAATCTTCCAGATGGAGATAAAACCAAAAATAACTCTCCAAGCATTCGGAGAAAGCTGAGAGGGGGCAAGTCCTAAACGGGCTAAGATGGCTCGGACGGTTGGGTGAATAGTTAGTCGGAAGCCGACCTTAAACATTTGCTCATAGACACAGACCTCACCATGTCGGCCATAAAAGGCTCTTTCATCTCTTGAAGGCTTCCTCATAGAAATGGAGGGTCCCAAACCATAAAGATGTCTCCAAACTAAAAGGTCGGCCTCAGAGATAGTGCTCTCATAAGATTCAGCAACTGAGGCGTCAAGCTCACTCTCCTCACCACTATCCTCTGGAGACTTGGCCTGGGGATTGTTAGGATCGCCACTTGGGAATTTTTGAACAAACTCAGCTCTCGTCGCGGCCGTAAGAGGAATAGCATCTATTGGAGGTGGAATGGCGACACTAGGCTAAAGTATTTGGATGAAGTCAGAGTGATCTGATGTCTCGGCCCCTTGAGCGGACGAGACACGATAAGAAGCCTCGTCTACCTCAGACCCTTCAACCTGGGATGCAGTGTAAGCCGTAAATTCCTCATACGAATTAACACTCTCGGCCGACGAAGAGATGGATATATTGTCGTCCGCAGAAGAAGACGACTCAGACATGTCACTCAGCTCAATAACTGGGGGACGAATAACAACCAGTGGGGGAGGATATATGGGACGAATGGAAATGTCTCGGCTTTACGCCTCTTGGCCTCTTCAACCTCTATCCTCCTAATTTCTTGAAAATACCTCTTTCTGAGGCTGGGAAATTCCGCAGCTAGTTTATATAACTGCCCTAACATCAACGAGACGAGACTCAACTTGGCAGGAAAATAGAAAAGGGGGACAAATAAGATGCAAGTTGACTATTGTTCACCTAAAGATCAAAAGCTGGAAGATTAATCGTTTTTACTCGAGAACAACCAAGAACAGGAATTAAAGCTGCCGGAGAAGATGACCGGATTTACGCCGGAAAAGCTCCTAAGAGGGATAACTACCGGGAAGGGGGGTGAGAAACCCTAAAACCACTACTAGTCTGCCACAAACCACCCCCAGTAAGAGCTGTGACCATCGGAGGGGGTCGCTAAGAGTTCTAAAAAACTCGCCGAAAAAAGCAAAAACAAAGAAAACCAACCTTAAAACAATGGAAAGATGCACATGGGGAAGAAAGGAGGTTACCTGTTTGAGTACCTTGCCAGAAAGAACCTTAAGAAAGGATGAAGAGTGCCTGCAAACAAGAAAGAAGACTGGTTGCTGGGAATCAAAAAGTTTTAGAGAGAGATGGCAAATACGCGCGAAATGAAGGAAGCCACAAAAATGGGGGTTGAACCGTATTTAAGCTTGGTAATGATTAGGCGCGAGTTCCAAGGCCCATCATTAAGGGCACAAAGTCCTAAACGCTCAGCCGTCAATCCAACTTAGGGCAGGCGACATCTAATCAAAACTGAGACACGTGTCACTCTTAACATCTCATCAAAAGACTGGACCTACTCGTATCCCCAGTCACCTCTTCATATAGATGGCTGAGGGGTAGGGGGTGATTCATATGACCAAGTGTGACCTCGTCGTAGGACGAGGGACATCAGTGTCCACAGTCGAGTTCCCAAAGGACCCCATTTAGGTCGTACCCAAGACTCGTCCAGATAGGGGTCAGCCTCATTATCCACAACCACGGCCATCTTGTGGGCCGAGACCACAGGGGAGCACTTCATCGGCAAGGACATGTCTCGTCCTCTACTCCGGTTGACACCTGGTATTGGCTTGTATAGCACGTCTCGACCTGTCGCCTTCGGCCGAGACCACACTTGTCACTTGCCAGCATGAATTCCTGCACTACATCAACAGCCTCGTACTCATATCAGCGACCTCGTACTCGGCCATACCGAAACCTCTCCAGACGACATCTACAGTACGAGCAGTACAAGGTTCCAAGATGGCATGTCCCATGTGGACAAGTCTGTTACAACAAGATCATACCCTCACGTGAGGGAATATTGCATCATAATTAGTTACATGTGTGAAGGAGAGGTGTCAACTAGCTATTGGCAGCCTTCTCATGAACATGCTGATTACATGCTTGGGGGTACATTACACCCCCAAGGCACTATAAATACACTTCATCTTCTACATTGTAAAGGATCGATAATTAGCAACCCTAGTAGAACCCCCCCCCCCCCTAGTGGCCCCGTGAGCGGTGTCAACACCTCGCACTGGACCAATGTAACTCCTAGGAACTGATCGCGTGGTCACAAGACCCACGGTTTGAGAGCACGATGATAATTTAAGAAGTCAAATTGTTTAGTGAGAGAGAAAAGCTTGAATGTTGTATTAGCAGTTCATTCGTGCCATTGTTATAGTGGAAAATCACCATTCACGCTGCACAGTGGACGTAGGCTCCGGCTGAACCACTTAAATGCTGGTGTTGTTCCTCCTTGCCTCATCTCTCTCTCTCTTTACTGTTATATTGCGTACTTTCTGGCATTGTTGTACTGGTATAAACTCACTTATTACTTTGACCTGGTGGTACCAATTCTGGTATCATAAAGGCTCATAATCAATATAATTGAAACCTTTATTGTTATAAGGAAGGATGCTGAGTTATAACTTGCAGGGTCGCATTGGCAGCATGTTTATATCATATATCATTGTCAAATATTGTAGGTTTACATCAGATATGGGGCGTCTTGACTCAAAGGAAACAGGAAATCAGCATGAGGCTTCTGCACTTCGTGACGAAGTATGGCCCTCTTACACTACTTTTGTTATTATTAATTTTACAGTTGACTTTGGAAACAGAAAGGCGAAGTCATGTCCAGGACATTATCTTGATGCATTTTGGGCTGTGATATAAGTAGATAAGCTTGGTATTACGTGGAATTTTGCAATTCTGTCCTTGACCTGATAGTTAAATGGATGCATGCTTATTTGCAGCTTGATATGCTACAAGAGGAGAATGAAATTATTGTAGACAAGGTGAGCACCTCCCTCCCCACAATACACACACACAATGAAACGTAACTTAGTAACATACAGAAAATGAATAAGTAGCTTACATACATAAGACAGGCTAATATGAGCAGTTGTGAACATTATGGCTGATTTGAGCTACAGCTTCGTCGTGCAGAAGAAAAACGGGAAGAAGCAGAGACCAGGGCAAGAGAGCTAGAAAAACAGGTAAATAATTTCAATTAGTCACTAGTCTTACATCTTAAGTGTCTATAGGTATGATTTGTATACGAAGAGGCTGTCTGGCTCTCCCTGTGGAAGAGAAACCAGTTGCATGCTGCATCTGGGTTCCACTTTCATGTTTCGTTAAAAGTTGCATTGCTTTTTTCCCGTCTTAAAAATTGGTGCTACTAATTACTATCTCTGGAATCTGGGCATTTGTCTCAGCATATCATCCTTAGTATTATGAGGCTACATGTTAATAAAAGATTTTCTCGTGTGTTGAGATTTTCTAATCTGATTACAATGCCATGCCCGACAAACTTATCTGTCTTGTAATCACGTGGTAAAGTTAAGACAGCTTTCGGTTATCTGCCATCATAATGGTTGAATTGTGTACTACCATATTTCATGCTTGGACCAGCATAGACTTCTTCATGATTATTAGGGTCACTTTTGAGCCACTTCTCAAAACTAGAAAAAAATCTGAGTTGCACCCCAACTGAGTTTTAGTGATACTTTTTGAAGGTCTTTTTGTTACTGATGTATACGAGAGGTCTCAGGGAACTAATTGTATTTTGTTTACTTTTATTTAGGTATCTTTTTAGTTATTTTCTTATTTCAGTTAGCATGTTAGGTTGAGGATAATTCGTTTGAATATTTATTCTTAGTGTGCTCTCTTTAGTCTTTTATCCTTTTTAGGGTGTCTTTGGCCTTTAGGCTATGAATATGAATAAGGCCCTAGCCAACCATTATAGATACTTTATGATTGAGAATGAATAAATGAGCGACAGAAACATTTATTTCTAAATGTTGTTGCTTCGAGTATTTCTACCGTGTTTACATCAAAGTGGTGTCGCCAGGCGGTCACCGAAGTTGGATCCATGCATAAGGCTCAGAGGAAATGGTGGACACCAGTCCTCCAAACCATTCCCCGCCTACGATGAAGCGGCAAACCACCTCTTTTTCTGTTTCCATATCCTCGGAACCCCCTTACCCGACCACTAAATCTGAAAGCACAACACAAAACCTCCACAGGATTCCAGCTGGAACTCCCCAGCCTTTCTGACGAGGCTCATCCTAACCCTAAAAACCTCGATCATCCTCCCCCTCAAACCCTCACACCCTATACATCAAACCCTAGCGAAAACTGTCTAAAGTCGGTGCGAAACCCTAGATCCTGACTCCACCGACGACACCAACCGGACGTCGCCTCTCAGTTGCAAGCCTCTGATGACCGCTCTCGTCGGATGTCGAAGATCATTTCCTCGTTAGAGAGGCACCCAGATAATGGTACGTGCCTTGGAGGGGCTTCACGACAGCAAAGGGATGTTGAAACCCATAGGTTTGAGAGTTATGAGCACGCGTCTGTTGCCTTCTACCCTTTGCCAACCTCAGACCTAAGGCGAATCTTTCAAGCGTGGGTCGGAAGGGAACCGACCACAGGAGACGTCCCCATGCTGGGGTGCTAGTCCCCATGATGGGAGAAACAAGAAGGTTTGGTAGGGTTTTCTTTTAGTGGGCTGACCCGATTTAATGTGAGGTCCGACTCAAATGGGTTGTTAAGGGGACCAACTCCAAACCTTTTAAAACAACTTCATTATGACAGCCCCATCCCAACCCCCTATATATTTTCCACGTTACAAACTAGCCCCTTCAACTTTTATATCACACCTCCTTGGAAAAATTTACACCCCCAACCTTTCAAGATAATTACGCAATCCACCTCTCTCATCCTGAAAATCACATTCCACCCCTCTAAATTTTCAGAACTCCTCAATCCACCCCTGAACTTTCCCCCAAATCCCACTTCTGCCCCAATTCGCTACCCGACACTTATTCTCCTTCTGATTTTACGTGGGGGGAAGGTGGTGATGTCGGGTATGCGACGGATATGGAGTCTAATGCAGAATTTGAATTGGTAAGTCATGCAGCCATCCAGGAAATTCAAGATTGCATGAAATGTTGGGATCATCCAGTTGTCGCTTTTGATATATGAAGATCCGAAGTTATCACTTTAGCACCATTTTCATCGGGCATTTTGAGGAGGGCCATTGACTCCTAAAATAATGTTGCGAGGCGTTTCTTGAGATGGTGACGACACGCGATCTTTGGGTGCACGAACAGGGGAGTAACTTGGCTCAGAATTTTGATTATTTGTCCTCGGTTATGAGATCGTTTCCGGCCCTTTGTGTACGACGATGTTTGCGACCGCGACTCTATTGTGCATCATGATGATTCACCATGGATATCGAGGGACCTTCGGAGGATGGTGTGGTATGGATCTCCGGTTCATGTGGTTTCTTTTCAATGTTTAGGAGAAAGTGATGTATACAAGAGGTCCTGGGAGTTTATGATGTGAATCGAGGGCATAATTGCCATTTTTGGATTATTTTTGGGCATAACAGTATTTTACTTTCTTTTGTTATTTTTCTTTATTTTTATTAAAGCGTTTTCTCTTGTTTGTTTTAGTATTTAAAGGCTAGGAGTAGTAATGACATTTTTGTAATTAGTGCCTTAGCTTGGAGCCTAAGCTACTCCTCCCTTTAAATACCCCCTTGTAGCCTCATTGAGGCAGACCTTTGATTTTGAGTTTAGAAAAGAGTATTTCTCTCTCTAAAAGTTTGTGTTAGAGTTTTTAGGAGCCTTTTGACGGGTGGTTTACGTCAAATTGGTATCAAAGCGGGTGAGGCTCTACATCGGTGCTAGTGTATTGGTGATTTTTTTTCTTTTTTCAAATCGTACACTACCTTCAATGGCTCCCAAGAAATCCAACCAACTTAATGAAGAGATGCAAGAATATAGGCACATGGTTGAGAAACAAACCCTATTTACCCATGATCTCATCCAAAAATTTGAAGCCCTACTTCAAACCCTAAACCCCCCCGACCCAATCACCCCTACACATGTCGCCACCCTCCCCCTATCCCTCCGCCCCATCTCATCCCCCCCATCCCACCCTCCTGACCCCGTCGCAACCCCCAGAACCCAAAACCCCAGCCGAAATCACAGCAGCAGCTGCCCCGACCCAGAAACCCACCTCCCCCGGCCCTACTCTGACTTCGGACACCCCTCGACAACCCCCTGAACCCCGCGTCCCTCCCCCTGCCCTCCCAACCAATGTCCGTTCAATCCCCTACCCACCCTACCCATCCCAGCCCATCAAAGCCTTACCCAATCCATGCCGCCACCCATGGGCCACTTGCCCACCCCGGACGGAACCTCGAACACTCCCTACCCCACTCCGACCCGCCACAAATTTTTGACCCGTCTACCTCCTACCAAACTCGACTCACTCCCACTGACCCATTGTTCCCCCACCACGATGCCGAAACCCTTCCCAGGCCATTCCCCCACCCACCCGACCCACGTCGTGACCCTCACCCTTTTTCGGGTCTCATGCCAACCTTATACTCCCATCCCAACACCTACTTGCACCCCTCGACCCCACTTCACCAAAACTCTCGACCCGATTTATATCTCGATCCCCACGGGGGATTTGATTACCTCAGAGCCCTCAACCACTTTGGTGGGACTCCTAATCACCCCTTACCCTCGCCTTCACACCATGCACCCTCTCATCACGTCCTCTACCTATTACATTCGGGTTCCCCCTCATCCTCCTTCAAGTTTGGGGACAGCCACCTCAGTATTCTGGATTGGATACCTCCACCCCCACCCGATGCCTCTCGCCATGCTACATTTCGAGACCGACGCTGTTTCTATTGCAGCGAGCTTGGCCATTTGATAGGTGCTTGCCCCCACTATCCCCAGCACGGTCAGTCTCTTCATCCACCGCCTGCACAGATACCCCCCTCCTGTTGGTGTTGTTCTACCTGTGCCAGGTGACGTGATGGGTCTCGATGCTCATCAGGACGAGGGTCCCTTATCTATGGCCCTTTAGCTGCTTTCCCGGAGCCTCCACGGGGATATCCGCATTGACATGCCCATGTTTGATGGACGGTTCTCTCCAGATACCATGGTCGACTGGTTAGGTTCGATGGAGACATTTTTCGAGTACCAGCGGGTCCAAGGCCGCTCCTGTGTCCTCCTTGCAGCCACTAAGTTCCAGGGTTTTGCCCGAGTTTGGTGGAACGACCTCTGCTATCGCCGCACGGCGGCCGGGTTTCCTCCTATTCAGACTTGGCCTGAGCTCAAGGCCGCTCTCCAAGCGTCGTTCATTCCACCTACCTATGAGCGCGGCCTCCTCGCTTGCGTTCAATCTCTCAGGCAGGACACCTTATCGGTAATGGAGTATACATAGCAGTTTCAGTTCTATGCACCAGAGTTCGCCTACCCAAGAGGATCAGCGAATCAGCTGCTATATATTGGGTTTGTAGCCACATATTCAGCACGATCTGAGTCTGAGAGAGATACCGACCTTTCTGAAGGCGGTCGAGTACGCGGCCAAGGTCGAGGCTTATCACACGGCTCCCACAACTCTCCCGGCCTCACGGGCTCCGCCTACTCCGATTTTCGCCCCGGTTCCTCCTTCTGTGGTATCTTCAGTTCCTACTCCCGCTACCCCTGCTGCTCCACCACCAGGACCTCCTTCCTTCCGGTGCTACAACGGTGAGCCTCCGATTGCTCTCTCCTGTGACGCAACGCATTATTGGCGATGGATCATTTACCTGACTATTTGGACGGGTCCGAGGAGCTTCCCCAACATGCCTTGATTATAGTTTTGGAGGGTGATTCAGTTGGTCTTCCCCTTTGAGTTCGAGGACGAATTCTTTTCAAGGAGGGGAGATTGATGTGAATCGAGGCATAATTGCCATTTTTGGATTATTTTTGGGCATATAGTATTTTACTTTCTTTTGTTATTTTTCTTTATTTTTATTAAAGAATTTTCTCTTGTTTGTTTTAGTATTTAAAGGCTAGGAGTAGTAATGACATTTTTGTAATTAGTGCCTTAGCTTGGAGCCTAAGCTACTCCCTCTAAATACCCCTTGTAGCCTCATTTGAGGTAGACCTTTGATTTTGAATATAGAAAAGAGTATTTCTCTCTCTAAAAGTGTGTTAGAGTTTTTAGGAGCCTTTTGATGAGTGGTTTACGTAAGTTTAATTGTGTTTTGTTTAATATTTTTTACGTGTTTCATTAATTATTTTCCTAGGTTTAGGGTGATATTCCTTTGAATATTCTTAGTGTGTGCTTTAGTCTTTGACCCTTTTTAGGTTATTCAGGCTAGCAAGATACCTTTAGGCTATTAATATGGCCCTTAGCCAATCATTGTAGACACTTTATGATTGAATTGTGATTATGTTGCGTAGCGTTTACATCAGTACTTTTGAGAGTGTAGTACAAATGTTTTTTAATTTGTGGGGCAACTAAAAAACGAACCTAAAAATGAGGTTGAAGGTCAGAATAGCCCTTATTAATATTATTATTGTTGTCATTATGTTGTTTATTCATTTCAAATGGTCAAATTCTAATCTTTAACAGGTTGCTGCTCTTGGAGAAGGCGTTTCCCTGGAAGCTAAGCTATTGAGCAGGTAAATTGATCCTTGCACATGTACCCCATTATTGCTGAACGTTCTGGGTATGATGCCGTATATGATTATCTGCAGGAAGGAGGCAGCATTACGGCAAAGAGAGGTAAGTGAAGTCCATACAGATATAAAACTGAATTTTTATGCATATTTCATTTGTTCTTATTGGTTCTCCAATTACATGTCATTTGATTATTTACTGCAAAGTAAAATATTCCATTCTTTTAACGAGTGGATTTAGTCCTTATTGCGACTTGCTAGGGTGTTTCATTTTGTACGATAAATTTGATAATTTGTGCGAGTCTGCTAAACATTTTCTGTCACAGGCTGCTCTTAAAGCTGCAAAACAGACGAAGGATGGGAGAGATGAGGAAGTAGCTACTCTTCGAGCAGAAATTGAGGTAGTTTATACTAGCTCTGGTGCACTTCTAGGTTCCATTTTATTCTAATAATATTCTTCTGATCATTATTTGTTTGAATCAGACCATTAAAGATGAGACTACAGGTGCTGTAGAACAGCTTCATGAAGCTGAATCTGAAGCTAAAGCTCTTCGCACAATGACGCAGAGAATGATTTTGACTCATGAAGAGATGGTTGTCCTTTAAAGTTGGCATGATTTGTGAGTAGCTGTTTAAACAGTACTTTTTTATACTGAAATTGTGCTTTTTCCTATGTTTTAGGAGGAGGTTGTTCTGAAGAGGTGTTGGCTTGCTCGCTACTGGGCCTTAGCCGTACATAATGGTAAGTTACTGGATATTATACCTACTGCATTGAATGTGTGGTGAATTTACTGTTAAATAAGCCTTTAGGTCCTTCTAATAAATTTTTCTCAATTATAAAATTGAAAAATATGCCATTTCATGTTTTCCTGGAATCCTAGCTTGCATTAAGCAACCAGATACACATGGAGTTTTATAACCAATTTTCTCTGTGATTTGTATTGTGCTTTATAACAAGGCTGCGAAACCGTCCCGCTATGACTTGACCGATCTGGTTGATTGGACCACTTGTGAATAATTGTTGGCACAGATAATTACTGGTGCCTCATTTAAGGTAAAAAAATAATCTTTTTTTTTTTTGGTTACATTGGTTAAAAAATAATCTGAGTATTGAAGAAAGAATCAAAATTCAATTCCTGAAAATCCCATCAATAATATATTATATAGGAAACTGGAATGGTTTTTCAAATGTTTGATTCAGTTAACTTGATGTGAATGTGAGGTAAATTAAGGTTCTTTATTTCCAGATCAGACGCCCGCCGATTAAAAAAAACTTGTAGGAAATGTCAGAGATGTATTATATGGTATTATAATTATTTAAGAGTGATTTGAAAGCCGCAATTACCTACTTTCCAATCGCATGCCCTCATAAGATAGAGAAAATAAAGCAACACACAACAAAGAGATTGTATGTTCCTTAATAAAGAGATCAATTGGGTTCAATGTTTTCAAAAGCTCGCTATTGAGTTTAGCGGCCGAAAAACGTTACAAAGCGCCTACTGGTTTGCGGGATGTTCAAATAGCCCACGTTATTTGCTGAGATGGCACGCTATTGTGCACTTTTTTGCTCTATTGTGCATTATTTGGTGCAACATCTGCGCTATTTGTTTTTTTCTTTGTAAAACTCCTTCATTCAACAAATTTACGTCATTTTGTTTAGAGAATCAAAAATAAAAAAATAAAACCCCTTTTCTCCTCTACCTATTCCGAACCCTTTAACCCTTCGATTACCTTTTAAACCCCTTTTCCATGACCATGAGCCAACATAAGCAAACCCTGAGATTATCAGGCCAAACAGACGCTGCCGAAGCCAGTGGAAATCAGAACGGACGTCGCCGGAGCCTCTGGACCTCAAAATCGAAATCAGTTGAGATGGATTAGGGCGATCCAGCTTTAATAATCTGAAAAATCAAAGTTGCTGGGGCATTGTTTCAGTTAAAAATGTCAGCATACTTATGATTTTCAGTTCAAAATGTTGGTTATTTACGATATTATTCTCTGAAAAATGTTTATTGATGATTTATCTGTTCAAAGTGTTTATTATTTGTGATTTTATTCTCTGAAAAATCTTTATTTATGGTTTTCGGTTTAAAATGTTGCTTATTGTGACGTAAACTACCCGTCAAAAGGCTCCTAAAAATATCTAAAACACACTTTAGAGAGAGAAATACTCTTTTCTATATCAAAATTCCAGTCTACCACAAATGAGACTTACATGGGGGAATTTAAAGGGGAGGAGTAGCTCAGGCTCTAAGCTAACACCCTAATTACAAAAATGCCATTACTACTCCTCACCTCTAAATAATAAAGCAAAAGAAAGAAAAATACAAATACAAAATAAAAGAAAATACAAAATAAAATAAAATGACTAATAAAACCCTAAAATATGACCCATTTCCATCACTCTCCCCGACTTCGAAATGCTTGTCCTCGAGCATAGGAGAAGAATGGTAAGAAAGTAACGCAACCATCAAATAGCTCCTCACTAGGCAGAAAAGCCGTCATCAGAAACGTCCTTTGTACCGGCTTGCAGTAAATCCCGGGAGCATAGGAACACAATAAAATTGTGTCCGACCAACAAAATCGCGACCCGAGATTTTTGCAATGAACCTCCTTAAGGCTACACGCCGCGGAAAAATTCCTCCGAGCGCCGATCAAAAGCTATCACGAATGGGTCCACATACCCATACCAAACACACCACCTCCAATATCCAAATCAACCCCAAGAGAGATAACCTCCGATCCAACCTCAACAAAATTATCATCCCCTCTCTCAAAGATTGAAAAAAAATCTCCCAAATCACATGTTTCCGGCTCGCGAAAGTGCATGCAAGTCACCCATCCATCCACATCAAATATGCCAAAAAAATCCTCAATGCACAACCCAATTTCGTCGTTTCGGTCTTTCTTGCAATCAACCGACTTGGGAGGGGAGTTTTATCGTTGATTTGACCCGATTGGAGGATTGAGGGAGGAAGAATAATTGGGTGAAGCAACCAATCTTGGACTAGCCATAGACAATTTTGAATTGAGCCTCGGGGGTGAATCGGGGCGGAAACGTAATTTTTTTGATGTTTAGGATTGAAAAAATGGGTGGTTAGGGTTGGGAATTGAGTCGGGTTGGGCACGGGAGGACCTCTGGGTACCCAAAATGCCAAAATGGGGCTGGGCAAGAGGTTGAGGCTGCGGGTTATGGTTGCTGGGTTCAGGTAGGGCTTGGGGTGGGTTGGTGGTGCTTGGGTTAAGTGCGGAAGCAGGGGAAAAACCATTTGGGACTCTTTTTTGGGGCCGACCAATAGGGGGATTGGTCGGAAGGAGCTCAGGTGGGGGGCGGGTTTGGGTCGTAGGGTTGCCGACGGCAACAGAGGTGATGCTCGGGTCAAAAACGGGCCGGGGTAGGGGGATTTCTGGGTTGGGGGGTCGGTAAGCATGGTCGAAACTAGGGTTTTGGGACAGGGCAGTTGGGGTGGGGTTAGTTTGAGGTTCGGAGGGCAGTGGAAGGTGGTCGGCAGTGGGCGGAAGGGTTGTAGGGAGGCGGGGAGGGTTAAAGCAGTTGGGGGGGGGGGGCTGTTAGGTCTAGGTTTTCACCTAATACAGTCCCGATGGAGGAGCTAAGGTGGTTGGGGGGAATGGCGGAGGTTGTAGCTGATCGGTGGAGGTTAGGATTTAATGAGGGTAGAAGTTGAGGGTTGAGATTTCTAGGGTTAGGGCTAGCGTTTTGGAAATGGGTATAGATTTGTTGTTGTGATTGTACCCACTCTCTCGTTCGTCTTTGAATCTCGTGGATTAGTTTTTCGGATCTTCTTGGAGCCATTGAAGAGTAGTGCACGATTTTGATACAATATACGCCGATACACCAACACCAATGTGGCGCGACACCCGCTCTGATACCAATTTGATGTAAACTACACATCAAAAGGCTCTTAAAAATATCTAACACACTTTAGAGAGAGAAATATTCTTTTCTATTTCAAAATTCCAGTCTACCTCAAATGAGGCTTACATAGGGATATTTAAAGGGGAGGAGTAGCTTAGGCTATAAGCTAAGGTTCTAATTACAAAAATGCCATTTCTACTCCTTACCTCTAAATAATAAAGCAAAAGAAAGAAAAATACAATAACAAAATAAAAGAAAATACAAAATAACATAAAATGACTAATAAAACACTAAAATAGGGCCCATTTCCATCATATTGTGATTTATTCTTTGAAAAATCTTTATTTTATAAATATCTTTATATGTGATTTTATTCTCTTAAAAATTCTTTATTGTGTTTGAATTTTAAGTTGGTTATTTTACAATAGTGTCAAACAAGAAAGATATTTGAGTGATGTTTTATTTTATGGCGCTTTGACTTTATTTGTTATGATTTTTAGAACTTATTTATTTATATTTTATATATTTTCTAATTATAAGATGAAATGCACGAATTGCTTACGTGATGTGCGACGCGATCCCGTAACCAAAATGGAACACCATGCACTTGCTATTTAAAACATTGGTTGGATTCAATGTCTCAATGATTGAAGCCGCTAAACTGCCAAGATTTTGTGGATTAGTTGAGTTTTGAGTGGATTAATTAAACTGGTTCGGTATGGTCCTGGGTTCTGTCCAAGCTGTCTGACTGGCTGGACCAGACCGTGTTTTAAAGCATTGTTTTATGAAGTTTGAGATCATAGAAATTGCAGCTGTGTATATAGACTATAAGAAGTTGTCAGCCAAACTATTGTTATTGAAAATTGTCAGATCCAAACTTGGTTTAAACATTCTATTGATGAGCTCTTGGTTTCTAGAAGCAGCTCAATCTCGTACATAATATATTCCATCACATCTGAGTTACTTTTTGCTGTCATTACTTTCTTCCTCACAGGAATTTGTGCGGATATAGCAGTCTCAAAGCATGAGCATTGGTCATCTTTAGCCCCTCTTCCATTCGAAATCGTTATTTCTGCCGGACAAAAGGCCAAGGAGGACTCTTGGAACAGTGGCAAGTTCGCCCCCTGCTAGCATAGTTTTAATTTCGCTTTTTGTTTTTTGCTTGCATTTCTATTACTGACCCAGTTAGGATATAATTCTTTGTGACATGGAGCAGGTGGTGATGATATAGACAGGAGCAAACTTATCCGTGATTTGAATGATTTGACTGGGGAAGGAAATATTGAGACCATGCTTTCAGTTGAGATGGGTTTAAGGGAACTAGCTTCCTTAAAGGTTTCTCTTTTATCATTGACTTCGAACTTTTTCTACTCTACTCGGTTCATGATTTTGTTTTAGGTTTTCTGTTTCCTCTTTGAAGTTTGGTATATCAAATTGGATGCCACAAGGGTGATGTGCGATTTTGAATTATTCTTTTAGAATGGTAGTATTCTAGATGTCGGCTAGGTGAAGATACAAAGAGAGGTCTAGAGAGGGTAAGGGAATGTAACCAATAATGGATATGTGAGAGTGATGGATATAGGGTGAGAGAACTGGCACTTCAGCTGAGAGAAAGTGAGGCAGGCGAAACCAAACACATTAATGAAGATTGTAAAAGCTATTTTGGATCAAAGGAAACCTCAAGGGGATGAAATTTTGGAAATAAATAGTGAAGGGAGAATGTCATTATTATCCTGTAATTAATGAGGAGATGGGTATTTATAGGAGGAATTTAGTGGTGGGTGCTTACCGAGGGTCTTAGATGAAGGTGGCTGAAACTATATGGGATGGTATGACTCTTATCAGAGCATGTAATCGACTTGAGCGCCCAATATTCAACTCAGTATTGCTATCTGGTGTGACCTACTGCGAGACACTATTTAGAGAGGCCAAATTTTTTGAAAAATATACGAAATATTATAGAAGTAAAAATAATAATGTAGATCAATTAAATAAGTACAAAACCATCATTTAATATGCATATAATTGTTTAATTGATTTTATTGACACGTTAGCTACCATATTCCATAATCACTTAAAAGTAAGCAAAACAATCTAATGAGCTATAGAACTTCATAAAGAAATTATATATTATATTTTTCATAAATGTAATGATAAAATTTTATAAATATATCTTAATTAATTTATGATACAACTTTTTAAAGATATATTAAGTAAAAAATGATATCTTATAAGGAGTAAATAATGATATATTTTAAGGAGAGAGAAAGGATGATACAATTTAACACATAAGTTGTTTTACATTTTAATACATACTAAGTAAATACGTTTAAAAAAAATAATGATAAAAAAGGTAATTAATGATACATTTTCTTCAATATATTTGAAGTAAAATCGATATATTTTGAGCAATATATGATGATATAAAAAAAGAAATAAATAATGCATGAGAGACTTCCAAAAAAAGAAGGAAATACATCCATAAAAACTAATTGTGCCCTGGTAGCCCCTGCGCAAACCCAGCCTATGCAAAACCTTGCCTAAACCTTAGATGAGAGATCGATATTGGAGAATAACGAATCTGAGATCGAAGCTAGCTCGGGAATTTGAAGCATGGCATTCCAGAGACATGAGACCGAGCTCTGTTTTAAATCCTCCTTATGTCAAATCCTTTTAGGTGCGCCTCTCCCTCTTTATGTCAAATCCTATTTGTCTTGGTTAAACTTGGTCGAAATTTGGTTAACATTTTTTTGGCCGAGTCAAAGGATATATTGTTAGTTTGAGTTAGTGTTTTTTCTGTCATTCATTGATTACTCGGTTTTGGATCGGTGGCTTTGATACAGAGTCAATTTGGTCGACACTGAGTTGACTTGAGCAATATTTTGAACCACGTGAGCAGCTAATGTTGTCTCATAAATGTAAAGCGGTTGGGATTGACAAACCCAATAAGACCTTGCTCTCTAGCCTCCACACCGATATCCGTGAGACGATTTTTAGGGGAAGGGGCTTTGAACTCTGCCTACTTCAAGCTACGTTAGATAAACAAACAGAAGATATAAGGAACAAGGATATAAACACTTGTAAGAATCTACAGTCTGTAAGAATGTGTTTCAATGCTGCCCCATCTCGGTTATGCCTTCCTCTTTTTGTGGTTATTCCTCTCTTTCGCGAATGCCCTTTTATCCAGGTCTCGATTAGCTCCTCGGGGGTTGTGCATTTCCTCATTCGGATTTGCCTTATGGGTTTGTACCATCTCAATTGTTCTCTCTCTTCTCAAGTCTTCTTAATTAGCACCCATGTAGGTTGTGCCTCTCTTCAGAGTTTGCCTTACTCATGGGGCTAACACTATCTAAGTTATACGGTATACCTTATACCTTTCCTTTTCGGGTTTGCCCTTTAAGCGTAGGGGTTTTCAGTTATACCCCTTCTACAACATGCTTATAA
The DNA here is from genome assembly GCA_949130495.1 of Sambucus nigra. Taxonomy (NCBI): domain Eukaryota; kingdom Viridiplantae; phylum Streptophyta; class Magnoliopsida; order Dipsacales; family Adoxaceae; genus Sambucus; species Sambucus nigra. Next base: position 504,903,298 of record OX422212.1, read on the forward strand.
TTTCTTATATATTGGTTGAAAAGTTTATTTATCTCATTATTTTTTTCTTTCCTTTTTATGATTATTTTACTTTTCTTTACATTCTCAATAATCTTGCAATACTTCTGTTTGAAGGTTGAGGACGGTGTTGTGCTAGCGTTTGGCCAACGTCGACGTCCAAATTTGGTTCGGCAATCCTTCACTGGTATGGTCTATATTTCATTCTAGCTCTTATGTGGTACACTATTTACTACAATTTGATAACTTCCTTATCCCAATCTATCTTCTTTTAAGCAATTAAAATTAAATAGAACAATTAAAACCTCGATAAATGAATACTCCCGGGACCTGAAAAAATTATTATCTTAGCGGGATTATTTATTTATCGATAAATGAATAAATTATTAATTTATCGATAAATTAATATTTTATTAATTTATAAAGAATTTTCTGTTTTCAAAGCAAATACATATGTGCATGTATTTTATGAAAAGCCATAGCCATAGATTCATGTACTAGTCAAACTTTCTAATGAACGTTAAAAATAAGAAGATACAAGGGCTTTCAATGCTATTCAATGTTACTACTGATGATGAAGAGATCATTGATGTGGTAATGAATACGGCTACTAGTGAGGACCATGATGATCCAGATGATAGTTGTGTTCTACCAACTTTCTTCAAAAAAGGCCTTTCAAGCAATAGTAACATTGAATAACTGCCTGCTACAAAATGAAAAGGATATTCCAAATGTGGTGTCTGCATTGCAAAAAATCATGAATGAGGTTGAGTTCAGTTTAGGTGCAAAGAAAAAACAAGCGACTTTAGAAGCATTTTTTGAGAAAAATTGAAGTTAGGTAAAAAGTCCGTCATATGCGTTATGATTTTTATTTTTTTTTGTATTTTAATGAGTTATTAATATATATATTTGATGGACCCTAAGGAAAGTTAGTAAAAAGGGTAAAATGCAAAATTAACCTTCAAATATGGGGTCATTTTCAATTTTGAACCCGATATTTCAAAAGTTGCAATGTTAACCCAGTTGTTTCAGAATTCATGCAATTGTAGCCCTCCATCACATCTTTGTTAGGAGACTTGCTAGAATAGATGACATAAGGAAATATGATGCCCAATCATCCACTCTACTATGTCTTTTAAAGCTACGTCATTGAGGGTTACAATTGCATGGATTTTTCAATATTAAGGTTAACATTGCGCCCTTTGAAACATCAGGCCCAAAATTGAAAATGATCCCAAACATTAGGTTTACTTTTGTAGTTTACCCTAGAAAAAATTATCATCTTATGCATTAAGCGAAATTATTAATTTTAATAAAAAAGACCCGAGTCGTAACCGGAGGTTTTTTATTATCTAAGCGAGATTATTACTTTATCTAACATTCATTTATCGAGGCTTTACTGTATCAGATAACGGCTTGTTCAATTCAGTGCTCAGGCGTGCTTTGTTTACATATCTTGTCCTTATTGACCTGTCAATCATTTGTCTCTTTGCTTTGCTCAAAACTATATACCCCCCCCAACAATTAGTAAGGGCTGCATTGCAATTTCTAATAGGAAAATGTTCTTATTTCAAATGAATTTCACTTCCATAAGGCGCAAGTTTGAGATAATGTACAGGTTAGGATATATGACAGCTTTGATAATATGCACTAATATAAGTATTTTTCTATTTAATTGCAGATCCCAAATCATTGGGTGACCCCAAGTATACAGAGGCATCTGGTAATGATTATATTCTAGTTTGTCGTCATTACACTATCTTCAACTTTAGAAATGCTAAGCTTGAAAATACCATCTTGTATAAGTAATTTTCTCAGTACTGTTGGCATGTGTTGTTTGGGGGCGCATTCTAGTTTATGTTATTTCTTTCTATTTATTTGCTTGCTTTATTTCTTTCATTATTATTATTATTATTATTATTATTATTGTTATTATTATTTGTTTAGTGGGCTGGCACCATTGGTGTGCGAGAAGACACCAGGAACATTGATCTTATATGTATGAGTACCTCTATGGCGATCTCCAGTGATGGTTCTAGAATTTTTGAGCTCTATTATCTGCTGTGTTGATTTGCTATTGAGATTCTCTATGGAAATGTTTGGGGTTCTATTTGGCACGGAGTTTGGACATTGTATGCATATATCAATTTATGGTACCACAAAATTCGAAAGTCAATTTTTTTGATCTATTTCTGATGAATGGGATCTTTTTGGATTAATTTAGTCTTTATAGCCTCATCTAGATCAGTGGCGTTAATTGTCTTGCTGCCTTTTGATGGTTCACTTGTACCATTGTACTAACTACCAAGTATCAACTAAAGTTAAGATGCCCATATATGAATGCATGTTGCCCGTTTCATGCTTTGAGAAGTGCATGTTAGTACCCTTACCTGGTCCCAAATCCAGTCCCAGTTCCAGTTTTTACTTGTACTTGTATTTTTATTCTTCCCTATTCGAGTTCATTTGCATTAGGGCCCTGATATATTTTTTGTTCTTCACTTCTTCTCCATCGTTCCGTTAAGGAAATTTTAATGTGATCAGCCTTTTTGTTTTATATTGCAGATTTAAGTCCAGAGGAGTCAGAAGATGTTCTTTTCAAGGAGGTCTGATTCTTTCTTGTGTAAATTAGTTTATTTTTTCATGCTACTGATGTTTCAACATATATCTCCTATCCATTCCTGATTATCTATTACCCATTGTTGTCAATATGTTATAATATAATCACTTTGTTATTGTATTTTGGAATTCATTAGGAAATTTAGCTACCTAGAAAGCTTATTTAGGCTTTTGTTAATCTTCCTTCAAGACTTGAGACTTGTTGCTTGATCCGTTGAAGGCATATAACAAACGACAGATTGGTTTTACAAAAATTACCGGCATGTTCCAAACAAAACTTTGAATTTTGAGTGGAAATGTTTATGTAATGTTAATAAGCATTAAATCTCATATATTATAATGGTAGTGCAGGCTTGGCTGACATATTTTTGGAGAAGAGCCAAATCTCATGGTGTGGAAGAGGACATTGCAGACGAGCGACTTCAGTACTGGATAAGCCGTAGTGGGCAGTCGCCAAGTTCTCATGATGCTGTTGATGGTAATCTCTTTGTAATAATTATAGGGCTTTTTTGACTTAACTCTCTGCAGCAATAGTGTATTTTGACTTAACGCCCTAAAAGATGAAAAATTAGACATAACCCCCTATATTAATGTCATAATTAGACATACCCCCAAGACTGACGAGCGTTACTTTACGTTAACTCTTATTCTTTTTGGATGAAAATATCCTCTTCTCCACTTCATCTTCTTCTCCTATTTCAAAATCAAGAACCCAAATTTTAAAACTCCAAATATTCAAATTTGTATTAATGGTGCATCATCCTACTATCTTGAAACCCCCAAACTATACCCTAGATCTGTTGTATGTAATCATTCAGTTCAAATTTGGTTCGGATTCGGTTCAAATTACATCTCAAAACCCCCCAAACTATTACCCGAATGCACCATCAGTAAGTAATCAAAGTCGGCTTTGTGAGGGTGTGTGTTGGTGGCGGGGGGCTGAGAGTGAAGGTGATTTGAAACACAGTGGAAATTATCACAAATAAACATATCTCTCCAATTTCTAAGAACTCAAAATATCATAAATGGCAAAAGTGACTACAAGGGGAGCCTATTTGCTTTATTTATAGACTACCTAAAACTCGGGGAACAAGTCTCCTAGTTAAGCTAAAAGTTTTTTCCAATTAAAAAAAACTAAACCATGGATACGTGTGGTGAGAACCTCCACATGCTCATGCTCCATCTCGTCCTCACATTCAGAAACTAAAACCGCCTTTTTCTTGTTGGGACAATCTGAAGCTCGATGTCTAAACATTCCGCAATCATAACACTTGAAGTGGACCCCTAGAGTAGTGGTAACCGAAGTGGTAGTAGGTGCTACAGTCCCTGTAACGGGTGGTTTGGTGGTCGTCCCACCTCGTGCCATAGTTGCCCCCGCCTTGAAATAATTCTCCACCTTCCTTGCATATTCGATTGCTCGACTTAAGGAACTACTTTGACGCAACCCTTGTTCCGTTTGGTACTTAAGATGGAGGCTCTGAATGTAATGCCCGATTTGCTGTTCCGCCCAAAGCAACTGAAACTGTTCTGATTATTCTACCCTGCTCGAGGCTTTAGACACGTGCAAATAGGTCCCTCTCGTAATTCTCAAGAATGAAGGTAGTCACTATCTCCGTCTTCATGTGTTCCCAAAAGGTAATTGGGTCTAAATCGTTTGGTGCCTGTCGTGCACCAATTCATCGCACTACACTAAGGCATAACCCTCCAATTTTCCGGCTACGTATTTGACCCATCTATAGCCCTCGTATTCTTTTAAATCAAAGAAATACTCCACATGTTTCAACCAATCCATAAACCCATCCGGATCCATTTTTCCGTCGAACATGCTCACATAAATACTGATATCACCATGCATAGCCTTGCCAAATAATTTAATTAAAGTATTAAGGCTGTCCTCCATTAGTCCCCCATCCCGCCGCAACACTTCCTCGGGGCTCTCATCATAGCTCGTTTAGGCCCTTCGGGGCTGCCCAACGTGGTTGTTTAGGGGGCTGATTTTTCAGGCCCGTATTATGCGATTTCCCCTTGGGCGTTTTGAAGGGACAATTGTTGTTCATATGTCCTTTATTCCCGCACCTATGATACACATGGTCGTGGGTGAAACGTAGAGGGATGGGCCGCCATACCTCACACCGTGGTTTAAATTGTCACGGTAAGTCTCCATGCACTCGACTGGCCGCTCATCGGCGTATAACGAGCGGCGGGTGAGTGGAATACCATCATCTTCGTCAGTTTCTTCCCCTTGCACCCTCAGTTTTAACGGGTCGGGTTGAATTGCTTGGATCCATTGTGACACGTCCTTTTTGGACTCCATGTAACCCCACGACACCGATTGCGGGGCTGAATGAATGAAACTCGCTTTTTCCCAGTGTCTGTTAAATTTTTGAGGGGATAAAACCCTCAATAAGGATCACTTCCTCCGTGTGCAACGATTGTTTACCCAAGGCCTTTTCCACTTGGGCTCGTTCCCAAGTCTTCATCTTCGCATTAAACACATCAATGGACTCTTTTACATCGTTTCGAAAGTCTCCGTGGTCTGTTTAGACTGTTTTTTTGCCAAATTAGCCCGTGCCTCTTAAAAAAAGTCGTTAAAATCCATTCGGTTGACCCACGGGGCTGGGCCGCCCCACCCACCTGCTGGGCACCCCTCGGAGTGGTGCGCAAAGGGTTGCGACTCCTCTCCGCCCTCTCCGGCTTGCTATAACCCTAGCGGGGCCCCGGCCTCGTTCGGCAGCCCCTTGTTGGTGGCGATGTTGCCATGATGGTGGGAGTGTGCGACGATACTGCTGGTGTGGGCCATGGTCCCACCGACTCTCGATTTTTCAAATTCCTCGTTGATGTGACTTTATTATTGTTGCATACTTTCGACTAGAGCCGTCATGTTAGATAACATCAATGGGATGTTTTCTAGGGCAGATTCTTGGACTTTGGATTGTTTCGTTGTTTTGGGAGGCATCTTTGCGTTTTGGTTTACACACACACCGGTAATACACACACTAGCGTTTGATAATCAAGAGCGAAACTGGCTCTGATACCAATTTGATGTGAAATGTAACGGATATTATCACAAATAAACAAATCTCTCCAATTTCTAAGAACTCAAAATATACCTTTTCCAATTAAAAAAAACTAACTAAAAGATAAATAATTAAAGTACGCTCGTTGAAATAAAAATAGGAAAAAGAAAAAAAAGAGAATAGTTCCCCCCGAAAGGGGAACTGTGCCACGCGTCAGAAGGGATGGGGAAGAGCTGGGGGTGTGTTGGTGGCGTTGGGGCTGAGAGTGAAGAGATGAGGAAGAGGCGGTCTGTGTTGGTGGCGGCGGGGCTGATAATGAGGGGGTGATGACTGATGTGGGATGAGATAGAGTGAAGAATGAAGGAAGAAGATTAGGATTAAGAGTTGGGTTTGGAAAAGAAGAGGAAGAAGGGAAGAAAAGGGTATTTTTGTCCCAAAACTTTTGGGGGTAAGTCAAAATATGAATTAAAGTGATTTTTTAACTGAAACGTAAGGGTGTTAGAAACTCGGGGGTTATGTCTAATTTTTCATCTTCCAGGGGATTAAGTCAAAATATGCGCACAATAGTGGTTTACTTTTCACAGAAAATGTCGTACATGGTTACACACTCTCATACTTGAAACTCAAAACTTTTGCACTTTTATATTTCACACTTCTACCTACTTTAAATTCAAAATTAATTATAATGTACCCTAAAGTTTATAAATATAACCCTTATTTTTTTTTAAAGTTATAAAATAACAATAGGAATAGGATTGTGGCGTAGGCAAGACTACAATAACAAAAAAACTATTATTATAAGTACTCTACATTATGCCTCTTTTCATCTTGTTTGAAGAACCCTCAAAACATTAAAATCTGTTGATTATGAAAATAGTGCCAAAGACATGACATTCGAGCATCCTACAAGCATAGTAATGGAGTTAATACCTGAGCTATAGGCATGGGCATCCGCTAGTTATATATATATATATATATATATATATATATATATATATATATATATATATATATATATATATATATATATATATATCCACTGAAGATTCCTATATTGATTCGTTAGTTATATATGCATATTTACTGAAGATGCCTATATTGAAAACAACTTTATATCCCTTGGAGAGAACATTGATTTATTATCAGCATAGATGCAAATGGTTTTCCAATACACACACACACACACACACAAGATGATAGGTTACTTAATAGGATATAACTTGAACGCGGTGTACCTTTCATTATCCCATATGCAGAAATTACCGCGAATAGTGTCATAATTTGTAATAATGATAAAATTTGGTTAGTTTTGATGTAGGCACATGGATATTGAACCCTTCTGTTATAGTGTATTGGTTTATTTTAGTTTTTATTTTATTTTTTTACTTTAAGACATTACTAATCTTCGATTTTAGACTAAAATACAAATTTGTTTAAAAATTAAACTTTGCCCAAAATCGTTAATAAATATGTTAAGTATAACTGCCAGGTGGCATTTTGAATTAAAATAATTCAAAAAACGATTAAAAAGAAAAAAAAATAAAAGAAAATGAATTACTAATTAAAAATAATCTAAAATTACAAAAAGTAAAAAAATAAAAATAAAAAGAAAATTTGCTTGGTCTTCAACATTCCGACAACCCCCCCAAATTCTGGCAACACCCTGCCCCCCACCAAGCCCCACAAACCCCACACCCCTACCCCCCCAGCCCCACCTCTGGTCGGCCACCCCCCCAGCCCCCACCTCTCTCAATCTCTTCTCACAGCAAACCAAACACCTCAACTCCAACCGGCCCTCTCACCGACCACACCATCGCATCTTCCAGCCCCCGCTCCCACCGCTCTCCGTCTCAAGTAAGAACCCAAACTGGTTCGGATCTCAAACGTGTTTTAGATTGGAAATTGGTTCGGATTTCAACAGTGTATACTGTGTGTTTATGAGGGAAACATTTGGAGGAGAAAGAAACTGGGGTGTTGATGCTGGTGGGGAGGGGCGGGTGTTTGCTGGGCTGGTGAGGGTAGGGGTGGGGGGTGGGGTTGCTGGAGTTTGTGCTTTTTAGGACCAAGAAAGTTTTTTTTTTTTTTTTTTTTTTGTTGGTATTTTGGATAATTTTTAATTAGTAATTCATTTCTTTTATCTTTTTCTTTTCTTTTTTAATCATTTTTTGAATTATTTTAATTCAAAAGGCCACCTGGCAGTTATACTAAACATATTTATTAACGATTTTGTGCCAACTCTAATATTTAAACAAAATTGTATTTAAGTCTAAAATCGAAGATTAGAAATGTATTAAAGTAAAAGAAACCCTTAATTTCTTGTGTATATATATCTATCTATTAATAGATTATTGTTAATAGTAGGATTTTTTCAATTTTGTTTTCTAGTTAGTTTATTGTTTTGGAATATTTAGTTACATTATTACTAGGTTGATATTATTATCCATAGGAGTATTAGTAGAGTAGTAACTAGATCAAAGGAAGAATGTGTTTATTTTAAGCTACATATTTCTTGTTACCTTGCATTCTATGTTCGTATCTCAGTAAGTGCAAGGGAAAGAAAAAATATGCTACATTTGGTTGTACCTTTAGTATGTTTTTTTCATTTTTCTCACAATTTCCTCCATACTTAATAAAATTAAAATATAGCAGTCTAGTTTCCTCTATACTTAACGTAATTAAAATATAGCAGTCTAGTTTCTTTTATGAAATTTTCTACCACAGCTTATGGCTTGCTATTTTTTTTTTGGTCACAGTTGAAAGAGGCTTAACAGAGCTGAGGAAATTGGGGATAGAACAGCAACTCTGGGAAGCTTCTCGCAAGGAAATTGACCAGACTGATTTATTATCAGTTTCTAATCCCCAAAGCGCTGTAGAGCCAGATACTTCATGATTGACATGGTCAATAAAGGTTGTTTCTGCAGTTTTCATCTTTGTTTATATTTTATGATTTAAAATTTTCCCATACTGTTTTCATCCAGGTTGCTAGGTTCTTTGGTATTTGTTATTGTTAGTTCCTCGGTAAGAACTATGAGCTCAGAAATGTATCTGTATAATTCACTGGATTCTATAGAACAAATTGAACATCGTATAGTTGAAAGTAATGAACTTTTTTTTGGATTTGATGTTTTTTGTAATCCTGTTTTGTGTATTCACACTTGCACCTCTGAAATCCTGCTAGAAAATGGATCTTTGGAGGTAGTGGGCTTGAGAGCTTCTCAGATCCTAGAGATTTATATGAGCGGTTTTTCAAGGATATCTTGTCGTATTTGGCTGGAGATGCTCTCTCTCTCTCTCTCCTGTTTTAATCCATCTCCCATCGTCCTCTCTTCTTGGTTTTGATTTTGATGAGAGTAAGGAAGGGCAGTGGCTTTAATTGTAATATTGTTAATTGTTGTTTTTTTCATTTATATTATTTTCTTATTTAGGTTGGATTATTCTTAAAGTGCTATCTTTAGTCTTTTCATCTTTTTAGGGTCATCTTTGGCTAGTAAGGTAACTTTTCTTATAAATAAGGCATTTGGTTAATCAATGTAAATACATTATATTTTAGTGAGAGAAAGTTGTCCTCCATTTGTGCTTGCTCGTGCGCCATGTGTTATGTCAAATTGGTATTAGGGCCATAAGAGCTCCCAAGTTGTAATTATTGTTGTACAATCATGACGACTTCGTACGGCACCCATGAGCTCAACCCAAGTTGAGATGGAATGCCACATGTCCGCATTGGGGAGGCCGTGGAATCCTTTGCCTTCGATATTTGCTGTGGCCTCTCTCCCCCGTATTTGCAGCGACACTGTATCACTGTAGCCCATTCCCCACCCTTGATGAACCTACTTGACGACCCAACATTTTCGTGTCTCCAAGCACCACCTTAATCAACAAAAACAAGGGTTGAAAACCCTTAGGCCTCGACCCAAGGATGCCCTTAAAGCAACATCAACGAGCAAACATAAGAAGAAAGAGAGAGAGAATGCATCCTATGGTTTGTAAACCCACTCGGTCCTTGGGGTTTCGACAAGAAGGGGGAAGAAAGATGAGAAGATTACGAGCAAAGGAGACTCCAAATTGAACAAATAGGCCATTGATATGAACCACTTTACCCTTTATGATCCAGGATGAGCGTTGATGGTAGCCACACCGTAAGACGATGGGGAAAAAATACGACCGTTTGAGTTGGCAAGGTGATGACATGGTTTTTGACCTGGAAGGACTCACCGCGACTAAGGGGATCTTACTGGAAAGGTGGTGACGAGAGACCATAAAGTAGACTATCAACGCCGGAGAAGTTGGATCATCAACGATGGCAAAGAGAGCACGAAGTTGCTAAAGGGACACGTGCAGTTTGTGTTGGTAGCATCGGTAGCCTTAAAGGTATGGGGGGTCCTTTACATTGTGGCTCAAGTTCCTTTATAGTCTATCTTTATGGGATTGAGCCAAGCCAACCCATAGTATGACTAAGGCATTGGCTATACTGCACATTCTCGAGGAGTTTAATATTCCATTACGATCTGTCCCCACCGGAAGTTGGAATGCCGTCGAGACAACAACCATTTTGCAATGACTAGTTTTACAAAATTGGATAATCACCCTGTAAGTTTAACAGTTTTCACCATTAATTTCATCCTAAAACTCAATATTCTTGTTTTAAAATTTACAAACGCTTTCATCCTCTCAAAACTGTAAATGGAAACTGTGGGGTTTGTTGTTTCGTAATTATGACCTGCATGGGGCCCAATAGGTGTGGAACCCATTATCCATAGTTATAAGCACGATTGCAAATATATCCCAAGATCTTTGATGAAATTCAAAAATATTTATCAAGAACGAGTTGATAAGTGAGTTTAGAATTATGAGGCATTTGGTATTTTGTGTTATAAATGACAATTGTCCCCCGCAATGTGGAACAAGGGAGTTTCAGAGGCTAAAACCTCTACAAGCTTTTACTCTCAAATATTAATTAAAGATTTGTGTCCGATGGCCTTAGACAATTTGTCGAATCACGTACATCCTATGTTTCTTTTATGTGTTTGATTGTATTTTTTTCTCTTTCGCATCATTGTCTTTAACCTGTGTGATTGATGATCAATCACATGTGAGTTTTGTGCTTATGAGAATCTACTCTGAAAATCAATAAGAGAAATTCGAAGAAACCCACGAAACACTCGAAAGCCAAACACAAAAGGGGAGCCACCAGAAGAAAAACTTCTTGGAGGATGAAGATGCATTGAATTGTTCAACGTGGGCAAATTCGTCAGAGGATTTGATCCATGAAGAATATAAAAAAAGATGGACATGCGGGAGAACATTGCCCACAAATTCAACAAGGATAACCAATGTTGCGAGTAATAGGACCCGGGCTTGCTCAGTACGAGGTTTGATACCATTAGCCCGACCACGATCAAATTTTGTGCCATTGTTGGCAGGGTTGAATGGGGGTTAACCACACCAATCGTGACGTGATTTTTCTTGCATACGAGACTTACAAGGTGGAGATGAGGGGCCTTTTAGGTTAATGAAGTGTTACCTTGCTCTGTAGGGTACTTTAAAATGGGAATGCTAGCACCAAATACCGTGCAAGCCACAAAAGAAAGCCATCCAACTCTGAGCCCAACCCATCTTTCGTGTCGGTCGAGGAATGTTATGTGCCTTCTATAGATGGCATGTTATTGGATGACAATGCCCTCTCGACATTCACTTAGTCGAGAGTCGAGCGACCAACTGTATGAGATAACGCAAAAGATAAGAGGAAAGACGAGAGCAACTCCTCCACCACCACTATGCCTTGTTGGTGGTCGATTTAAGGGCACGCTTGAAGTCCCTTGTGTGGTGTTATGGCCCTGAGGCAGAGGTGTCGCTGGGTTGCTGCTCTTCCTTTGTCCTCATGGTTGGTGGCCCTTAGATGCTGTTAGACATCATGTCCAGTTTTCATGAACGCTCTAGCCTAAGCCTTCGCGCACAAGGTTGATCGGATTCGTCAATTTGTTTTATATAAAAAATAAACAAACGAAGTCAAGTGAGCCCCAAAGGGCTCTTTTAGGGGACTGCGGAGATTGGGTTACGAGTGGGGAAGGTGTTATAGGCACCCCACTCATTGTTTATCTACCTTATGTGTCTGTTTATTTTATACTGTTAAATTATTGCTTATATGTAGGATATGGACTTTTAAAAGTAACTTTAGTAGTTAGACCCCAAAGACATGTATACGCTTTATTTATGCCTAAAGAAAGATTGTCCTTGAGAGGTTGAGGGGGTGGCCGTCGGATGGTGGACAACATAGTGCCTCTTGTGAGTGGACATGAGGATGTCGCTTATGTGTTTGTGTGCCTTGAAGGCGTGAGCATGTGTGCAAGATTTGGGCTCATGAGCGAGAACTTGGTATTGCGCCTATGTTCCCATTTGTTAGTAGGATTAAAGCCAACGTAGTTTAGTATGCAATTGTTGCATAAAACGTATATTAGGTGTGTGTGTGTGCAAGTGTGAGGCTTGGCATGGATAACGTGTTTGTAGGTTTGGGGTGTGCGATTTGACGCGAGGATAGATCTTTAAGTATCTCTCAACTTCTTACTGGATGTAGGGCTTGACATCGTCTGTCTAAGTGTGAAGGATGTCATGCGTAATAGATCGTGAGCTGCCTGTGAACTGTGGAAGTCATAAACATGGATTTATATATCATTTACCAGACAATTTATGACCAAGACGCCACGAGGATCCCGGACTACGTAGTTCTTACGTGGGGGTTATATAGAGATGATGTGACATTTCGTGGGTAAATGCAAGAAGTCACGGGTTGAGATATTGTGTGTTTTGGAGTGGATAACAGTGTGTCACAAAGAGATATTTAGGATATCTCGGGATGAAATACATTATTAGAACGTATTGCGAGGTGATATAAATGATATATCACAAGGGCTTGTGCTCATGATGGGGCCTCGTTATTGTGCCTATGTTCCCGTTTGTATGTGTAGTCAAAGCCTACATACTTCATACGATGAACATATCGACGTTTTCGTGTGCATCATGTGATTGAGAGATTTTAAGGCAAATATATGAATATGATGCGAGTATAAGCAATGCAAACTATTTAATAAGGTAGATACTTTGAGATATGTGGTTTGGCCAGGAATGGCTTACGATCATGAGGTAAAGGGAGGGGGCGGTGTATATTACTTGGAAAATAGTATTTGAGTGTCACTTTTTCATCATGCTTTTACTTTTCTCTAATATGAAGTTATGTAGAACTCGTACAACAACAATCCTACAATCCCAAACCCGAGAATATCGAAGGTACATTACACAAAAATCGCCATTTTCTCACGATTCGGGACCGCGACAGAATGAATTTGTCACTATCCTGAAGGCTATGACAGAAATTGACATGACACGACCCAGCACCGTGACAACGCCAGTTTGTCATGGCCCCCTTTGCACCATAGTTGTAACTAAAAAGTCGAAGTTTCATGGTTTTAAGCCGTGACAATATCTCGATTTATGGGTCAAAGTGACTAGACAATATTTACTAGTCATATATAATTAATATAATAAGATTTCAATGAAAACCACCACCACCAAATGTTGAAGTTATTAACAATTTGAATGCTATTTATATCAGCAGCTGCAACATTGAAGATTTCATATCCACTCTACTTTCCCCTCAAATTCTCTCCCTGAAGAGCATATTTATCGTAAATCCATATGTTTATACATGGATATTTTCTTTGGTTTGTGATAGATGGACCAATTGAGTTCTTGGTCATTATTCCATTTTTACTATTGTTTTTAGTGCTTCCTTGTTTATTTATTCAGCACCACCAAATTTAAGATGTTTAATGTGACACCCCACCCAATTAAATACCGGGTGATCAGTACTTTATTAAATTAAAACAGATTGTTCGGTTGGTTCGTTTTTAGCATCAGTGTCGAAAAACATTTAATACTATTAATCACCTAATAATTAGTTAAGCTAGTGTCATAAACTTAATTATTGTAATTAAAATATTATCAATTAAACCATAATTAATCCCAACAATAAAATAACTGAATTATCCACCATACTCATGAATAAAATAATACTGGATAGTAACTAATAGCTGAATTAATTAAGATTGGAATAAACGTTCCAGTTCAAACTCTTAAAACTAGTAAGCCATAATAATACTCAATCCAACTGAAATGAAATACTAAAGTAAACCGAGTACAATCTCTCTGATAAAGTAAAACTGAGGATGGGCGACACATGCCCTAAATGAAATGTCTAAAGATACGGAGTCAAATGAGGGTGGAGGTGTCTAAGCATGAGGACCTACAACTCCTACAAACGCTACAACACGTCAACCTGTCCAATCGTCTAAGCCTGACGTCCTTGTGGCTGGACACCTGATATAAATAGTATACGAGAAAAGAGAAATATACAAGATACGGGACAAAGCCCGAGTTGTAAAAAATATTTTGTTTTAGCAAGTATTTAAAATTTGCAATAAAGCAAGTATTATGTGCATCTTAGCCTTTTGAACTCTCACATGAAATTCTCACCTCTCATCTATTGTGCACGCCTAACGTACATCTAGTCCCATCTAGCTATCCGAACTATATTTTAACTAGATTCTAGACTTATGCCGCTAACTATATCTCATAGTATTAACTCGTACTTACCAACACTTACAATAAATGTTTCTACATTTATTATCTTGATTAAGTGTTATCACACTAAAGTTAAGTATTCATAACTTAAGTTATAATAGTGATGGATATATGTATACTTGTGTTATATCTACAGTGGGATAATTGTAGACTATTGAGATAATATATATATATATATATATATATATATATATATATATATATATATACTAATAAATCACCCCAAGGATACATCTGTAGTGCAATGCATACTCTGCTATCATGCCCAGGTACATCTCGTACTTAAACAAGGACAATCGGTTAGGAAGTCTCCCACGAATCATTAACAAACCAAACATATTGGAGGTGGACATAATTTCAAGCCTATAGGCTATGCACACACCTACGCACCCATATGACCGTCAACACTATCGTTCTCACAGATAGCTCATACCTAGGTTCTATGTTCTGAGGTACCAATCTAAAATCCCCCCAATGGGCTCATCAGGATAAGACTGTCCTCTATCATTTTCAAAACCTCCCGTGATAGCAAGCAACTAGGTATGTCATGCACATAATTGAACATACAATAGGTATTCACACACCCTATAAATTTATTTGACATGTTCCATATGTAGTGTATTTTTATCCCGAATAATCTACGTAATAATAATTCATAGCTTAATTCATTAATGAACACCCCCGAGTATTTCTCATCACTCGAAGGGTATCCTTAAGATTACACATCATAACAGTAGGCAAGGTCCCTATACCCTACTGGTCTAAGTTATCATTTTTCTCGAATCTCCGAGTCTCGAATTATCCTCTAAAGTAAGTATTTTCCCTGATTAATACCAATTGAGTTTAGCATATGGTTCCCACTCGTATGCCCAAGCCTAAATCCAATCTTGACCTACGATTTTATTAAACTAATTCTCATTATACTTCACAATAAATCTCGCAATTTAATATCAGAAAGGTTCTCAAGTGTTCTACGTAAGAACTGGAAAACTGCAGCAGACCGAACCGATCCGACTTTATGAAAAACGAACCGATCCGATTCTGGACCGAACCGATCCGAAGCTCTGTGAGAGCTGTTCTTCCCCCAAGTACGTTTTCCCACTATTTTCAACCTCAAATCCTCCGCAGAATTTTACCAAATCCCAATACAACTATACTAATTGATAATCCGACAAGTATATTCAATTTCTAACATCCTAGTATTATCAAGTCATCATCAATTAGAAATTAGATTTGAAATCCTCAATTAAAACCCTAGTTCTTCCAATTTCAATTCAAGAACCATCAAAACCCAGATTCGTTCATCAATTAAATCATAAATTTCATGGGTTCTACTCTACATACAAAGAGAAATCAACCTATATAATTTTCAGACCTAGATTAAGCATTAATCTTCTAATTTTCACCCAATTCAATATTAATTCATGAGTTTCTATCACCTACACTAACACGAGCATAATCATTGCTAAAGGAAAGCAAGTAATAAACACTTGCCTTGATTTTGGTGGTCTGATCTGCTGGTGTAGATGGTATGACTGCGTTCCTCGTCTTCTGATCTACACGGTGGTGGTCTCGGTGGTGGAAGATGGTGGTTAATGACCTAAATCCCTTAGACTTGGTTCTCCCTCACCTTCTGTGGCTCTCCCTTGGAACTCGTGAATGAAAACCCTAATCCCACTCACGTAACATATATATTTCTCCTCTAAATTTCGTGGGTATTAAATGCCCAAAAAATGGAAATTACCAAAATGCCCTCTCGGGATGCCAGTTTGGCCTAAAATTGCCTCAGGACCCAAACAAAGCCTTTGGGTATACTTTTCTGACTATCTCGACCCTTCCGGACACATTGGCGTACTCAAAATGACTATCCAAATTACTTATAATTAATTTACTTTTTAATTCCTTTAAATTTGTCCTGACACGACTCACACGCGCGCCCGACTTAATTACCGAAATTGTCATACACTACACCAAATCTGCCAATTTGTCAAGGTCATTGACCTTGACAAATTCACCTTATCAAGGTCAATGACCGTGACATTTCGAGGCGAGACAACTTTTTTTGTCACGGTCGTGTCACGGTCATTGACCTTGACAAAAAACTCGCGTTTTGTGTCACGGTCGTGTCAAGGTCAATGACCGTGACACGTTTGTCACGGTTATAAACCGTGACCCCAATTGTCACGGTCATTGACCGTGACACGTCCGTGACAACTTTGTCGCGGACTTGTCACGGTCAATGACCGTGACAATTCTGGGCAGAATTTTAAAAAAATCTGCTGGGCAGTATGGCCACCGCCACTGCCCAGCAGTATATTTGTACCTGTTATAGCAACGTTGTACCTGTTCCAAACATCATATATCCAACACAAACTAAAGATAATGCAAATATATATTCATGACGATATAATCCAAATATTCAAAGTAAAAACAATATACATGACGATATAATCCAAATTTAATTAAAATGGACAAACTTAAAAATAATGTTACTACATGTCTTGGATAAAACTGAGGAGGTGAGTAGGCCACACGACATACGAATTGACGCACCCACTAATATACGTCGTGCCGCATTGTTCGCGCAACCACAATAGGGAGTTCTCCTTCCCGGGTATGACATGCGTGACGAGCACCCTAGACTCCATCTCTTGAAGCACACGTCCATGGACTATTCCACCCTCGACGATATTCGGGTCCCTCAACCCCCGCCCTATCCGCTGGCCATCAAATACGTCCAATATGAACACGCTCGACCAACCAATTGTCGACAATGGTCTGTTGGAGGGCGTCAAATAGGGAAGTGGATCGTCGAAGTACGAACGTGTCGGTGATGAAGCAGCGAGGTCCACATCCTCGTCATCCTGCGCCTCGTCCTCCCGCACCTCCTCCTCCACCGCCTTCTCCTTCCCTTTCCCTTTCCCTTTACGGTCTCCACCCAACGTACGCTTCATGAATGCGTACATATCTTGGACCGTCGCCTCCAAACGGGACAGCTTCGCGTCGTGTGAATCCACCGTTCGAGACAACCCGGTGTCGCTCGTCTCCAATCCGATGATCCTAGATTTGGCCACCCGCGAGCTCACTCCCCTTGTCCTCCCTTTGCGATCAGAGCCAAGCACTTGGCTGAGTGCGTCTGTGGACAAAGATGCCTTGTCGGCATCGGACTGCGACTCATGCACTTCCTTAAGCTTTGCCTGAAACGACAAAAAGCACATGATTAGTAAAATAAGTAAACTAAAAAATTATAACGTAATTAACAATAATTAAACTGTCGGATTACTTACAATCGTGGCCGCGACGCTCGGGGACACCTCCTTGTCCTTCCCCTTCTTCGTCCGAAGAGCCACATAAGTATCGAGCCTATGTGGCTTACCCCCTGGCCCACTCCCTACCCCCTGAAATAAAATAGAGTAAAGTAAAATTAGTATCGGCCCCGTAAAGTAAAATAATATCCAATATTATATTTCTGTAGTTATAGATAAATTAAATCTTACCTGCATCCTATGCTCCACCTCAGCGTAAGAGGTCCGGCCGGAGTAGTGCACGTCCGTCTTTTTAGCCCGATTTTCCCTCCCCGATTGGCGAGATGCCAATTGTCGATCCTCGATCTCATTGTCAATGAACTTTTGCCATTGTGCCAATGAGATCGGCTCCTTGGGCGGGACGGATCCGCGCCATTGTAAAATGGACTCTCGTGTTTTTCCAAAGTACCGTGTCCGCATATTTTTTTTCCACGTCTTGTGTTGCTCCCTCAACTGCTCCAAGACGGAATCGCGTAGCTTTGGATCCAAGTTGAATTGTTCCTGTCCAACAAATACAATGTTAGTTGCGAATAAATATAAATATAAGTATAAATTGAAATATTCATATAAATATTACCTGTAGTGCCGCCCAAACAGCTAACTTGAGCTCATACGGCACCTCCTTCCAACTCATAAACCCCGGGCCGATGACCGTCTTTAGCAGCTCGAGGGATCTCGCTAAAAGCTCCGACTTGTTTTCGACGGTAATCCCAAATTTTCCATATTTGGGGAGCCTAGCGGCGGAGGAGCCCTCGTCGCCTCCGCTACCACCGAAC
This sequence comes from Sambucus nigra, assembly GCA_949130495.1. Lineage (NCBI taxonomy): Eukaryota > Viridiplantae > Streptophyta > Magnoliopsida > Dipsacales > Adoxaceae > Sambucus > Sambucus nigra. Next base: position 504,921,643 of record OX422212.1, read on the forward strand.
CCAGACGACATCATCATAAACAGCATCATCATCTTCGCCTTAACATCTGAAGGAGACATTTTTGCTGTAAAAAAAATGTTATTAGTACAGATAAAAAAAATGTTAATAGTACACATTTCATTTTACTTAATTGAATTAATTGAATTAATAGTACAGATAAAAAAATGTTCCATCTATATTATAACATATGTGTAAGTTCCGTCAATACCATTTCGTTTCAATTTTGTAATATTATGTTTTTTCCAAATATTTAAAGAGTTATTAAATGGGTGCCCCACCCCCACCCCCACCCCCACCCACCGCCACACACACACGCACACCTACGCACCTATGCACACACACACACACACACACACACACACACACACACACACACACACCCCACCTCCACCCCTACCCACCCCACCCCTACATATATGTTAGTTGATGCCATTATATTTTTACCCTAATTAGATTCTAAGGTTATCTCAATTTATATTTTAAGTTTGTATCCATTTGTGATGTTCAAGTAGTTTGAAATGTTGGGATTATATACTATTACTTTGACCGTTAGTTTGTGCACCAACTAAATTGAACATCACACACACACACACACCCCACCCCCTGCCCCCCTCCACCACCACACACCACCACACACACACACACACCCCACCCCACCCCCTACAAGTCTAAGGATGTTCTTGATTAAAAATGGAAAATCTCATATCGTTTGCAAAAAGTTCATAGATTCTTAATCCCTAGGGTTATGAATATCAAATTTATTTCACAATTATTTCTTCGATTGCGATGGGTGAAGTTCAATTATATGTTAGAACAATAGATCCTTGCAAGTTGGTCAATCATTGTGTGAATAGGTATGAGATCATAATTTGGAGGAATTCACGTCCAAGAAATAATTTGGATTGTGATACCCCTTGATAGACTTATATGTTTTGTTTACCCGACCGATGAACTATTTTATAATCCTATAGAATTAAGTTTTAGAATCAAGGAATTGATCAGATATTCATTAAAATCGGTTAGTAGAAAATTTATTTAACCAAGAGGGTATCGAAAACATAACGTGGGGAATCATAATATACCGTAATCAACTTTAATAATAAGAACACATTCTTTCGAGTGATTTATAAATAATTAAATTTGAGTGCAATCATGATTATTTAGTGGAATGAATCGTGATTAAATAAATAAAGGATATAAATTAGACGGTTATAAATTGGGATTTCCTAGTATTTACTTTGAATCCAGTTTATTTATTTATCTTTGGTCCCTAGTATAGTCATTGCCCAAGTAGTAGGAGCGAAACTCTATAAAACCCTCCCCCACCACACACCACACACACACACACACACACACACCCCACCCCACCCCACCCCCTGCCCCCTCCACCACCCCCTCCCCCACCACACACCACCACACACACACACACACACCCCACCCCACCCCACCCCCTGCCCCCCTCCACCACCCCCTCCCCCCCCCTCCTCCACCACCCCCTCCACCCCCTCCCCCAAAACACACCACACACACACACACACACCGTACCCCACCCCACCCCACCCCCTGCCCCCTCCACCACCCCCTCCCCCACCACACACCACCACACACACACACACACCCCACCCCACCCCACCCCCTGCCCCCCCTCCACCACCCCTTCCCCCCCCTCCACCACCCCTTCCCCAAAACATACCACCACACACACACACACCACCGCACCCCACCCCACCCCACCCCACCCCCTGCCCCCCTCCACCACCCCTTCCCCCACCCTGCCCCACCCCGGCCCATCCCCCACACACGCACACACATACACACATATATATATACACATACACACATAAATATACACACAAATATATATATAAATGGAAGAGAGAGAGAGAGAGAATTAAACCTGAAATGGAGAGAGAGAGAGAGCAGCGTCGCAGCGTCGAGAGAGAGAGAGAGAGAGAGAGAGGGATGGAACGGTAGGAGGGAAAAAATAAGGGGGAAAGGGTTTTTGCTGGAAAAGTTGTCACGGTCGTGTCAAGGTCATTGACCGTGACAAGAATTGTCACGGTCAATGACCGTGACAAGACCGTGGCAATTAAATTTATCACGGACTTGTCACGGTCATTGACCGTGACAATTAGTTGTCAGGGTCGTGTCAAGGTCAATGACCGTGACATAAAACGCGCGTTTTTTTGTCACGGTCAATGACCTTGACAAGGCTGGCCGGCTGAAAGGTGACAATTTGCCCATTTTGGTGTAGTGATATTTTTCACTCGCGACAATTTTCATAATTCTATAATCACGTATTACTTTATTCGCTCAGTAATATTTAATATAATGCACCTCAATAAATACTAACCCTTAACTCGCTAGTTAATATTTACTTTAATCTGGATTAATGAACAATTAATATTCCCATATTAAATTCAATTAATCCTATAATTTAAAATCATAAAAAATACGGGGTGTTACATACTTACCCCCTTAAAACGGAATTTCGTCTCGCAATTCGAAAAGAAAGGTATACCTGGTAAAAACAACTGTGGATTATTCGCACGCTTCTCATCCTCGCGCTCCCAAGTAGACTCCTCAACATTATGGTGCTCCCACTGAACACGCACAAGTGGAACTACCTTCGAAGTCAATCTCCTCTCACTGGTCTAGGATAGTCACTGGTCTCTCCTCGTAAGAACTGTCTGGCTGTAGGTTAACCTCCTCCAGCGCAATGTGAGTGTGAGTCAACACATCCCGAAGATACCGCCTAAGCGACAAAATATGGAACACATCATGTATCCGATGCAAGTACTCCGACAACCCAGTCTATATGCTACCGGTCCAATCCTCTCAATGATGGGAGATGGTCCCACGTATCGTGGTGCCAATTTTCCTTTCTTCCTAAATTGCATTATCCCCTTCATAGGAGATACTCGCAGCAAAACTTGATCACCCACGAGAAAATTAAGGATACACATCCGCAGCATATCCTCCAACATCTAGTTTGCCGTCTCTGTCTACCCGTTTGCCCGCGGGTAATAAACCGTACTGAATCGCAACTCAGTACCCATAACCTCCTGATCACTCTCCCAGAAATTGGGGCTTGAAAATCTTGTTCGGGTCGGACACAATATCAAGTGACACCCCATGAAGTTTCACTATCTCAGTGTCATTCTTCTGTTCTCCCTATATCTCTACTAACGACATCCCTATGTTCAACGGTCTTCCCTCACCATTCCATTCTGGTGACTAGTTCGATTTAATTATCACATATCGAAATATTCCATCATTTTAATTTAACAATTCACCTTGGCGCTTTCACTACACTTTGAAATTTCATTTTCGTTTGTCACTATTATGAGCCTCTCTACGGACGGCTAACGTACTTCGTCTACTAAAGATTTTTTTCCTAATATTCTCATGTGTTAACTCCCTTCATCATTTGTTCTCAACACACCTATTTTTTCATTTATTTTTAATGTTATTGGAGTATTATGTTGTTCCCCGTGTCCCTTCATTAACGATACTCTTTAGTTCGACGGTCTAGGCACTACCATTCGAACTAATGATGTATCTGTTCGTGGGAGCTATTTGCAATAATACACGACTACTCATGAAAAACTCCAAAATCTTTTAAACTTTATTATGACATAGCTCTCGTCTTATTACACCTCTGTATCGAGTGACTGTTAATTATTCTCGAGAATTTATATTGTACCTTGCTTGTACTTTCTATTGCTATAATCACTTCTTATCCTATACTCCTCGGTCTCTACTGATTTCTCTAGCTCACTAAGCAACTTAATTACCCCTATGTCTCATTCGAGTTCTACTTCAAAGCTATCCATACGTCAACGTGTATTCTTACCTTTTTTACATCCGCTCCCCGTAAATGTTATTGAAGATACGATTAACTAGGCCGCCCATACACCCTATACTCTCTGCATTTCTACACAATCATACTAGACGTGTTACATTTATCTCAAACTATACTTCACATACTTGGCAAGACTATTTGGTAAGGTTATACCCAGCCACCCTACATTTTTCACTTAATTAGCCCTTAGGTTGCCCCACCGTTCTGCTCGTGGTGTCAACGATTAGTAACATTTTCGCATTTTAACAGTATACGACTCCACCGGCCTTAATTCATATTATAACTATTTACTCACAGTTATATCTACGTATGCATGTAATAACTACGGTACTAAACCCATGTACTAAAGGAAAAACATCTCTCAACTTTCAACGCTCGCTAAGTTTCATGCGTGGGATGTCTCGCAAAGAAAAATCCAAACAAGGACCCCCGATACACTACTATCTAACATTGCTGGTCGTCGAGATCCGTTAAGCCTTTAGTCCATAACGATTTCCTTCTAATTTTCGTCTGTGGACATGAAAGTCTACCCGACCACTCTCATGTCTTTAAGATGACCTCTAACACGACGCTCTCACTATTACTAAGTTCTAAGCGCTATATAATTCACGAGCTATATCTCCCCGCTCGACCATAAATCAATATAATTTGAATCGCATCAGTAAACGTCTCTACTCACCAAGGTCGTATATAATAGGACAACGTACTTACCGAAGTCTACGATACCATACAATATATATGTAGGCTCAACCCTCTTTTAGGTGATGCCTCGTAACACAATATATTTAAACCCTGAAGTAACGAGTACGATAGTCTCATCACACAATTTACTATCGCTCAAACCCTCAGTATCCAGTCAGTACACACTAAAATAATAAAATGCTCTACCATTATAGCACCCAAAAGGAGCAAAAATCGCTACGTAACATTAAAATTTTCCTAGTGTCCACACCTGCTCCTCCCCGCATGTGGCATAAAATTCTCGCTACCCAATTGTAATTATACAAATAACAAGGCTACTGCCGCCATCTCATCCACTAAACCTGATGCACACTCGAATTTTAGTGTTAATAATAAATTATTATGACTCACCCATGTCACCCGAAACGTCATCCCCTACATAAAAGGATAAAGCAATTATTCTATCTCCATTTTCCACCTACCTTGCATGGTCAACGAGTCCCTGAGTATAACTCACGTGCCGGAACTCACCCATTGTTCAATTGTAACGGTTGCATCTCCAAGATCCTATCTTGTGGTTTCCCTCTATCTTGCTTTAGGCAATCTTTCTTCATGAGGCCCGTCACTCCATAACCGTAGCAACTTGCCAGTGCAACTCTCTTGCTTCTGGCCATGGCCCTACTAGACTCCCTCGCTATCTCCTCATCCCTAATGGTTTTGAGGAATGGGAATGTTGTGTTACTGTTGAGGACCTTGTTGGTCCACCCTGAACCCAATGATTTCTCAAGTTGATAACCTCTGGGCCTAAATCTCTTAGCCCGATTCTCCTATTGGGAATCTCTCACATACTGCTACTATGCTCCACTAGTATCATTTCATTTACCTTCCCAGTCTGACTGTTCTCACTTTCTCGTTGTGTACAGTTTAATACAGGTGGTCCTACTCACCACACATAGGACACCTTCATGTGTAACTCCCCTATCTTTGGCCCCACGAGCCATGTCGGGGTGTCCTTCTCCCGGACCTGGTAGTCTTCTCCCCGAACGCTACCCTCGTTGTCCCTTTGGCTTTGCTGGCCTGATGTGATGTGTTGCTGGCCTTGATGGCCCTGACTAAATCTACCTTCACTTGGTAAGAATTTAAATGATCTACAGTATTTAAATGGGTCCCCTACCGGGTATACCCTCTTGTGGTGCCTCACTGGTACCGTTAAATTTAGTGTTGCTCTTTGTTTAGATTCTCCAATCCTCTTGGCTCCCTTCTCTTGGAAGCATTGATATACCCTTGTACACGTACTACTTTGACGACATCAACGCTAGTCACCTTAGCCCTATCTCCCATTCGTGCTTGTGTATTCTACCCACGAGTCCATTTTCAACTTACGGACCCTTTTTATTCTCCGTATCCCCTTCTTCGGTTACGAAGTTCGCTAAACAATTAAACTTATCTTTCACGGTCAGTCTTTACCCGACCTACTTGTGATAAGTTCGTAATTCCATTCACATCTATGTCTGAACAGAAGATGGAAGATCTTATGGTTAAACCGTACCCAATATCACGTTTAATTCTAAATATACTGCTTTATACGTGGTGACTAGCTATCACTGCTCTATGCCGCTCCTATGAGCTAAAAATTTCGCCCAATATTTAATTCTGAGTGTCACTGCACTACACCATTGCCTTTGGATTTTCTCCTTCCATTGGCCCATCACACTTCATCTCTTCTTCAAATCCTTATAAGCGATTCTTTGAAAGAGTTCCCCCGACTTTCTCCTTTGTCGACTGGATGAGTCTGAATTTGCACTACTGTTATCTACGACAGGGTTTTGAAATTCATTTCTCCTGAGTGCTCGTCCCTTTTATCATCTCTCTAGACAATAAGTTCGGTGACTCCTATCGCGATCACCGTTCCCCGAATACTCCATAGCTTCTACTGTGCCTCATCTCCTGCAGTCCCTCTAACGGCTCTCGCTGGTCGTCCTATGTTACTTGGTGTACGAAGCCCAATCGAATTCGCATATGAATTGGGTTAACTATACTAAATTGCAGGAGAGCGTGAATCACATACGTAGAGGAATACAACAATCCTATAGTAAGGCTTTATATCAAAGAACGCTAAGTTGAAACGTAATATGCCGCACAGATCATAAAGACTCTAGAACCTGATGCTCTGATACCACCTGTGACACCCCACGCAATTAAATACTGAGTGATCAGTCCTTTATTAAATTAAAACAGGATGTTTGGTTGGTTCATTCTTAGCATCACTGCCGAAAAATATTTAATAGTATTAATCACCTAATAATTAGTTAAGTTAGTGTCATAAACATTATTATTCCAATTAAAATATTATCGATTAATCCATAATTAATCCCAATAATAAAATAACTGAATCATCCACCATACACATGAATAAAATAATACTGGATAGTAACTAACAACTGAATTAATTAAGACTGGAATAAACGTCCCAGTTCAAAGTCTCAAAACTAGTAAGCCACAATAATACTCAATCCAACTAAAATAAAATACTAAAGTAAACCGAGTACAATCTCTCTGATAAAGTAAAACTGAGGACGAACGATACATGCCCTAAATGAAATGTCAAAAGATACTGAGTCAAATGAGGGTGGAGGCATCTAAGCATGAGGACTTGCAGCTCCCACAATCGCTGCAGCACGTCAACCTGCCTAATTGTATAAGCCTGGCGTCCCTATGGCTGGACACCTGATATAAATAGTATACGAGAAAAGAGAAAAATGCAAGAGACGGGTCAGAGCCCGAGTTGTAAAAATATTTTGTTTTAGCAAGTATTTAAAATTTGCAATAAAGCAAGTATTATGTGCATGTTAGATTTTTGAACTCTCACATGAAATTCTTACATCTCTTCTATTGTGCACGCCTAACGTACATCTAGCCCCATCTAGCTATCCGAACTCCATCTAACTAGATTCTAGACTTATGTCGCTAACTATATCTCATAGTGTTAACCCGTACTTACCAACACTTACATTAAATGTTTCTACATTTATTATCTCGATTAAGTGTTATCGCACTAAAGTTAAGTATTCATAACTTAAGTTATTTAAGATTCCATTATCTCAATAGTCTACAATTATCCCACTGTAGATATAACACAAGTATGCATATATATCCATCACTATTATATATATATATATATATACATTACCCCAAGGATACACCTGTAGTGCAATGCATACTCTGCTATCATGCCCATGTACATCTCGTACTCAAACAACGACAATCGATTCGGAAGTCTCCCGCAAATCATAAACAAACCACACAAATTGGAGGTGAACATAATGTAATACCCCGTAATTTTATTGATTTTTATTTAGTGGATTAATTAAATTAAATGAGAATTAATTGAAAATTAATCCGGATTTAAATACTAGCGAGACGTGAGTTGGTATTTGATTATGATGATAATATTAAATATTACTGAATATATATAGTAATATATGAGTATTGAAAGTATTAAAATTGTCGAGAATCATAAATACGAAAATTTGGAAAATTAAGTTGGGACGCGCATGTCAGTCGCGTCAGGAATCAATTTAATTAGATTAAAAAGTAAATTACAATTTAATCATCCGTATGGTCATTTTGAGTGCGCTAACATGTCCGGAGGGATCGAGATAGTCAGAAAACACTAGCCGGGGGTTTAGTTTGGGTCCCGGGGCATTTTTAGGCCAAATCGGCAACCCAGGAGGGTATTTTGGTCATTTTAAAAATTAAGGAATTAAGACCCATGAATTTTAGTGTTTATTTATTTATTATTGGAAAGGCCATTAGGGCCATTATCAGCCAAAAACAAAGAGTGGGCTACGTGAGTTAGAGGGAAAGTTGCAGGAGGTTTCCAAAACCTAGCCACCAACCACCACCACCAAATCTTGACGGAATTGTGACCGAAAAGAAGGAAAGAACCAGCCCCTGGACACCAACAATGATTTTGAACATCAAACTTAAGGCAAGTGATTTGATTTCCTTAGTTTCAACGAATATTTCCTCCATGATTAGTGTAGAAATTAATATTTGCCTTGAAAGATGATGAAAACCCAATGAAATTGATGGAGAACTCTAAACCTTGGTTAGGAATTGCATGTAGATTTGTTCTGGACGAATTCAGTACCCAAAACATAACCTTTGATGAATTAAAAACGGATTAAAGAGGAGAATTATCATTGTTCTTGAAGAAAATAGAAAATTAGGGGTTTTATTGAAGTTTTGATCCATATAAGGCCAGTTGTTGATGATTTAAAGGTTTTGGAACGTTAGAAATAATGTATTTTGGTTGTATAATGATCCTATAACCTTAGATTGGAGTTTCATACCTTGTAATAGAGTTTTTGGGACAAATCTGAGACTGAAAAATGAAGCAGTCCGTAGCCCATCTGGTGCGATCGATCGATCGACATTCATAGGTCGATCGATCGACCACCATCGATCGATCGACATTCAAGGTCGATCGACCGGCCTTCCCAGAATCGGTTATATTTCTTCCTTTGTTGAATTTTAACAATTTCGACCCTAGAGAATTATTGGTGGGGACTTTGTGAACACTCTTAGATTTAAAGAAGACCAGTAGGCATGTGTGTGAGACCCGAATTATGATTAGAATTCAATTTGGGAATTATATTAAACCTAATAAGGCTCGACGTGTGAGATACTATTAGAGACTGAAAGTAAATGATTAACTTCTATATAGTTTGATAATTTAAAGTTAGTAGCAGAGGCGAGGACCTTAAGAATAGTGGATTTAAATGTGGGGATAATAGGAGACTTGGTAACCTTTTTGTGTTAGGTTTTAAGTACTTGAAACTACGACGTGAGATGTGTCGGCGGTCTATATTATATATTATCTGAAAACTTAAAAATGTACAAATTGGAATAACGGTATAGGGATGTAGAATATACCTTTATTAATATTATAAGATATCTAAGTTGTGTGAATGCTTAGTATATGGACTTATATGTGTATAACATACCTACCACACTTGCTATCACGGGAGGTCGGCTTTCTAACTGGGCCATCTAATCCTTGTGTGCCTACGGGGGGATTTAGATTGGTACCTTAAGGACATAGGGCTGTGAATGACTTATTTGTGAGTTAATAAGTCAGCTGACCATGGGAGCGTAGGTATGTGCGTGACCCATGGGTATGTGAACTATGTTCGCCTCCATTATGTGTGATTTTGCTTATTGAGACGGTTACTGAGAGATTCGGAACACTTGGTCCTTATGTATGTGATGTACCGGGATTCGATAGCAGAGTATGTGTGCACCGCAGCTTAGCCTAGGGGTGCCCTAATTGTATATTTATGTTGGGATTATACTGTTAATTGCCATAAACTCTTTATTAAAGTGTAAATGTGTATTCTTGAGACATTTTTAGTAAAGATAAAAATGAGAATTTCATACAGTAAATATTATAAGTAATGAATGAGAAATAAAAGGAAGACACGCACAAATTATATTAGAATAGACCCTTGTATTATAAAGTGAAGTCAGGTTGTGATTTAGACTAGTTAGTTAGTGGCATGACTAGGACGGGTTACGAATACGGTAGGAGTGCACATTAATTGAGAGGTGAGGAACTCATGTGAATGCACGTAACTAACATGTATTTAGTATTCACTGTTTAATGTTATTAAACACTTGCTATATTTTGAAATGTTTTCACATCGGGCTCTGACCCGTTTGCTTTCAAATCTATTTTCTGGTAAAAACCTTTTAGGTGTCCAGCCACAGGGATGCCAAGCTTAGGAGTTCCATTCCAGTGATGTGCTGTAGCTGCTGTGGAAGTTACAGGCCCTTGATGATAGACGCCTCCACATTCTATATTGATTCCATTTCAGATTTTTCAGTTGTTAGGGCATGTCGCCCCATTTCTTTTAGAGACAGTTTTATCATACTCAGTTTCCTTTCAGTTTTGGAGTTAAATTCATTTATTATTCAGACGTTGTATTTGGGACTATTCTAAGGAGTGTTACTCCAGTTTCATTTATTATTCCATTAATATTTTGTTTTGACTGTGATGTAATTGTGTTATCATTAATTGATAAATATTCGATGGATTGCATGTTAATTTAATTTAATAAAATTTGGCAACTCACTTTTTAAATATTAGGTGGCTAGTAATTGTTTAAAAATATTTTCGACAATGATGCTATGAACTGAACCAACTTGACATTTTGTATTAATTTGAATAAAGGAGTAGCTACCCGGTATTTAATTAGTCGGGTTGTCACATATAATTTCAAGCCTATGGGCTACACACATACCTACGCATCCATATGACCATCAACACTATCGTTCTCACATATATACCGTACCTAGGTTCTATGTTTTGAGGTACCAATCTAAAATCCCTCCAATGGGCTCATCAGGATAAGACTGTCCTCTATCATTTTCAAAACCTCACGTGATAGCAAGCGGGTAGGTATGTCATACACATAATTTAACATACAATAGGTATTCACAGCACCTATAAATTTATTTCACATGTTCCATACGTAGTGTATTTTTATCCCGAATAATCTACGTACTAATAATTCATAGCTTAATTCATTGACGAATGCTCCCGAGTGTCTCTCATCACTCGAAGGGTATCCTTAAGATTACACATCATAACAGTAGGTAAGGTCCCTATACCGTACTAGTCTAAGTCATCCTTTTTCTCGAATCTTCGAGTCTCAAATTATTCTTTAAAGTAAGTATTTTCCCCGATTAATACCAATTGAGTTTAACCTATGGTTCCCACTCATTGGCCCAAGCCTAATCTAATATTGACTTATGGTTTTATTAAACTAATTCTAATTATACTTCACAATAAATTTCGCAATTTAAGATTGAAAATGTTCTCAAGTGTTCTACGTAAGAACTGGAAAACTGTAGCAAACCGAACCGATCCGACTTATGAAAACGAACCGATCCGATTTATGAAAAACGAACCCATCCGATTTATGAAAAATGAACCGATCCGACTTTATGAAAAATGAACCTATCCGTTTCTGGACCGAACCGATCCAAAGCTCTGTGAGAGCTGTTCTTCCCTTAAGTATGTTTTCCCACTATTTTCAACCTCAAATCCTCCACAGAATTTCCCCAAATCCTAATACAACTGTACTAATTGATGATCCAACAACTATATTCGATTTCTAACATCCTAGTATTATCAAGTCATCATCAATCAATATTTAATTCGAAATTCCCAATTTAATCCTTTAAAGCCCTAGTTCTTCCAATCTCAATTCAAGACCATTAAAACCCAGATTTGTTCATCAATTAAATCATAATTTTCGTGGGTTCTACTCTACATACAAAGAGAAATCAACCTATATATAATTTTTAGACCTAGATTAAGCATCAATCTTCCATTTTTCACCCAATTCAATATTAAATCATGAGTTTCTATCACCTACACTAGCATGAGCATAATTATTCCTAAAGGAAAGCAAGTAATAAACACTTGTCTTGATTTTGGTGGTCTGATCCGCTGGTGTAGATGGTATGACTGCGTTCCTCTTCTTCCAATCTACATGGTGGTGGTCTCGGTGGTGGAAGATGGTGGTTAATGGCCTAAATCCCTTGGACTTGGTTCTCCCTCACCCTCTGTGGCTCTCCCTTGGAGCTTCACTCACGTAACAGATATATTTCAACTCTAAATTTCGTGGGTATTAAATGCCCAAAAAATGAAAATTACCAAAACGCCCTCCCGGAATGCCGATTTGGCCTAAAATTGCTCCGGGACCCAAACTAAACCTCCAGGTAGACTTTTTTGACTATCTCGACCCTTTCGGACACATTGGAGCCCTCGAAATGACTATCCGAATGAGTTATAATTAATTTACTTTTTAATTCCTTTAAATTTGTCCTGACACGACTCACACGCACGCCCGACTTAATTACCAAAAATGTCGTATTTTTCACTCGCGACAATTTTCATAATTCCATAATCACGTATTGCTTTATTCGCTCAGTAATATTTAATATAATGCACATCAATAAATACTAACCCTTAACTCGCTAGTTAATATTTACTTTAATCTGGATAAATTAACAATTAATATTCTCACATTAAATTCAATTAATCCTATAATTTGAAATCATAAAAAATAAGGGGTGTTACATTTAAGTACATGTCATCCAAAATTGTTTTGTTTGTAGTGAGAAAATCACATGGGATTATTATTATTGTTTAGGATCAACTATAGCTAGAAACCCACTGGAGTAGTTTGTTAGAAAAATAAATTCACCAACTAATTAACACAATGAATTTAAATTGTATGATAGAGAGATAAATAAAGATAGAGATAGCGATCGATCAATCGATAAATAGAGAGAGAGCGCACGAGAGAGAGAGCGAGAGAGATGATAACTGACATTAATGAGGTGTTTGAACCAAAATGATATGCACCTTAGATTAAAAATAAATATGCAAGATTGAACACCCTATTCATCAAATAAGGGAAAATTTAGGTGGAAGATTTTTCAAAAAAAGCACCACAAATTGTCACAACATTCTAGTTAAAAGTGGTTGCTAAAGGATCCCCAAAATTAAGCAGGGAACCCACGATGTGCGTACAAATTGTCTGTGCATTATGTCTAAAGTATAACATATGATGGTTTCCCACTTAATTTTGCAGCACCCTAAGTAGGCATCTGGTCAAAAGACATGACAGAAAATAAAAAGAAACACACCTAAACTAATCATGGTATCAAGATTATATCCATGAAAAGTATAATAAGTCACTGAAACTTGATACAAAAATAAGCAATATTGTATGCCCCTATACCAAAATTAAGGGCTTTGTTTTCATTTTTAGGTTATACCAAAATAAGAGTCAAGTTTCAAAAAAAGTATATAAAATAGCATTTTGGGGTGTAAAAGCTCAGCATCAGTTATCACAATTGAACGATAATTAACTATTCACTTAACCAAAATCTTCCAAACATCGGTCTAAATAGACCTATTATCAAAAGTTATATGCTTCATGAAACAATAACAATATTTATCCCAATAGAAAGTAGGAATAATCACTCATGTGGTCTAAAAGACAAAACTTTCAAGAAGGAAACGATGCAACATATTGTAGTCTAAAAACTTCTCAAAGTTTTGAAACCTTCCATATTAGCCTTAACAATGTTAGAAAAACAGATGTCAAACACACCTTTATCAACATGCTTTATACTTCAACCACACTAGTGGGTGTGGAGTAGCAATTTTGGGTGGTTGGAGCTGTGATGATGGGTTGAAATTCTCGGGTGGTTAGAGGTTTTCGGGTGGATATGATGCCTTTTTGGATGGTTGCGGTGAAAAGATAACAAAATGACGAGATCTTTGGGTGGTTGTAGTGGAAGAGAATACAACCATGGAAGAGAAGAGTAAAGGTGTGTGAGGTGACAAACTAGTTAGGGTTTTTATTGATGTCTTGTACATATGGAATAAGGCAAAACGACACCATTTTATGTTTAACTAAAATTTAAGGGTAACAATTCTTCATAAATATAGTCACGATCATTGTTCGTGACAAATGAGACCCCTTTGCGCAATTTAGTGACAAAATTGCATTTTTGTTTTAGTGGAAGTTATGTCAGCTGCACACGTGGCTGATCCTTAGGTGGATGGAATTTCCCACACTTCATATCTTCCAAGTAAGTAGATTCCCACATTAGTGAAACGTCTCATGTCAGTACAACAACCTTCATGTTCTATAGGTCTAATAACGAACGTGGGTGACCTATTCTTTAAGTTGACCGACCGTACCGTACCTATCATTAGTCCGCTCGATAAGGGAGGACTATGCTGATCAGTTCCATAACGAATGAGATGCTCATTAAGGCGACCAAGGGTCCGAACCATGTTGGACGATTGGATGTTCATTTAATTACACTATAATTCCCCTCATTAACTGCCCCCAATCTCTTTGCATTCATCATTTAGAATGGAATGGATTCGTTCGAAGCTAAGTGGAGTTCAATTGACCGCCTCCTTTATTTATAGAGGCATCACTTGGGTTGTGCGTCAAATGATTGCATGTTGGATGAGGCACATATTCCCGAAGTGCGCCTGGGGGTTGTGGACTGCTCCATGCGCTACACATGCATGTGTCCAACACTGATCACTTTTATTAGTTAAATCACTAACCATAGAATTCAAACGGGCTACATTTCCATCGTATAAACACTTCCAGGTTACCCCTTTATCACTTTTCATCATCCTCATTTTAGAGAACCTCTTGAGAGATTAACCACCCACTATTTTAACTCACATTTTAGCCCCTTTATTCACCAATCTTACTCACTTACTCCGCAAATACTCTCTTAGGTTTCCATTATCTTATCATCAAAAACAGTCAATCACATCGCCAATACACTTCTTTTTCCTCATTTCTCTCGTAATTTTCTTCAAGTTTGACATCTCAGGGCTTAGACTTTTTTTTTGACAAGAGTTAGTACTCATGTAGCTTGTTATCTTGACGACAACCCTTCCCTTTTCAGCTTCATCCATAATAATTCCCCATTATATATATATATAAATTGGCTTCAACCATTTATCCATAGACCTAGGTCTGAACACTTGGAGTTAGAGAGGATATTAGAAGAGAGGCATCAACGACAAGCACGCTTGACGAACATGACAGAGGTTGTTGACTCTTTTGTCCCCGAACACAATGATCGAATGGGTTTAGACCATGGGGCCCCTTCATCAGCAGGTATAAGGTCTTCCAGTTGAGCTAGGGGTTCTCAGACCATTCGTCCCCTGAATCCCTTTACAGTTATGCAATCTAGGTCACAGAACAATCCTCCTGGTCCTTGGGAGGTTGCCAATCTTCTGTATGAGATTTCTACTAAATGGGGGGAACACCTTACCCTACCCCTTTCACTTTCCATTCGATTAGAGAACAAGACTAACAAGGTTGCTACCCCCGTAAGGGTGAAGTTTTCTTTTATGAACACTTTTTCCAAGAAGGATTAGGCACCCCCTGCCAAAATTTATTCGGGACATTATTTCTTTCATTAATCTAGCCCCTTCTCAACTTATCCAAAATTCTTAGAGGATTTTGGTTGGGTCCATGGTCCATTTCCATGACACGTTCGAAGTTGATGACCCCAAAATTGTTGCCTAACTCTTAACTATTTATCGTCCATCCCCTTCTAGAGGGGTTGGTACACGCTCACTTACCGAAAGAAAGATGTCGGCTTCGTCACTTCCATTCCTTTAAATCATAACTGGAGACATCACTTTTTCTTTGTTAGAGGAGACGACTGGGAACATGATGACTAGAACGACTTGACTGGTAATTTATTCATCACTCCTCTCATTTGAAATAAATTAGATCTGAGTGAGCCTTCATCTTTTTGCTTTTTCGTGTTATAAAATTTATGTTTGATTATTGATGACCTACATTTGTATTTGCTGTAGGGATCTTCAATGAACTCCCTAACATATCTTTCGCTTAAGTGTTGAAGAGGCTCTGTCCAAAGCCCTTCCATTTAAAAAGATTTGCATCCTTGCTTGGTTGAAGGAGCTTGGGTTCATCGTGAGGGGTGACGAGGTAAGATATAGGGATGCTGCTCATTTTCGAGCAAAGACTAAAGGAGGACATATCCTTCTTACTTTTCAGAACGCCCACTTCCTAGAATTTTTAGGTATCTCTAGCTTATATTTCAATTTCTTTAATGGATGGATGTTAAGAATATTGAATGCTTTATTGACAGTTGAAGGTGCCATGTCTCGTGTCGAGACACTCTTCAAAGGGCCAACGCTAGTACAAGCGCCCCCAGGCCCATCTTTGATGCCCTTGTTGTCAGGTCTACACCACCGTCTCCAGTGTAAGAGCCTACACTCATAATCCATAGGTCTAGGAGCGAGGGGGTGGTTGAGCTCGACCCCCCCCATAGAGGAGATGACCGATGAACTCTTCCTTAAAATTGTTGGATGAACACCCCTTGGAACAATAGAGGGGAAAAGACCTGCTGAGCAGTCTATGCCACTGACCCCAGTGCAAGAGACTACGCCCATAATCCATGGGTGTAGGACCAAGGGGTGGGTTGTGATTGACCCCCATAGAGGAAATGGTCGAGGGAACTCTTCCTTGGATTTTTTAGCTGAACATCCCTCGGAATGGGTGAGGGGAGAAGGGACACCAAATAGTCTACACGTGTTGCATCTCGTCGCAGGTGGGTCGTTCGCGAAGATGTGGTTGTAGCTGAGCATACTCCCAACTCCCATTGTCTCTGTTATTTAGATGTTGAGGAGACCTATAAGGCATTCATGAATTTCCTTGGGGAAGGGGAGTTGAAGGGTATGTATGGAGGCCCGAATACCCGTGCCAAGGAGATTATTTATCTTGGCATTCTTATTACACTTCAAACCATTCGTGATTTGAGACTTCTCATTTTAATTAATTTTCTTGTTGCAAACTGGGATCTTGGTCGCTCACATGGATTCAAAGATGAGGGCCAAAAATAAGGAGTTGTAGGTCATTCCTTGTCTGGAGGACGACTTGAAGAAGGGGAAGGTATTTTGGCCAACGTCTGAATAGACCTTAATGACCGTTCAGGATGGGCTAAAGAGGGAGGTTGAGGAGAAGAATGCGACAGTGACCTATTGGGAGTTTGCTTAGTCTTAAGTGTCCCATCTTCGGGCATAGAACTTTGAGTTGTAGAAGTGTATTGAGTAGATTAATTCTCAATCTAGTCTTGTTCTTGAAGCATAAAGGTCCCTGGATCCTTTAATATGGGTCGGGTACCTTAAATCCTTCTTGATCTCTTCATATATGGGAATTCTAAAGTTCCAATCGTTCTTAGATGGATAAAAAGAGACGCAAATTGGAGTGAGAGTGGATCGATCGAACGTAGAACTCTCTCATTATGATCTAACCTTTTGCGAAGAGAATGGAGAGGACTCGATGCCTACTTCCTCCTTCTTGATCCCGAAGGGGTGGGGGAGTATCAAAGACTGTTAACTGATCGAGTCTTCATCCGAATTGATTGGTGCCGAAGACTTTAGTCTTATAATGCGTGAAGAACTTGGTGGGATCCTCCCGGACGCTTTTGCACCTCAACCCTGATCGCTTATGTTATTTTATTTATCTGAACACTACTTTTGTAAAACCATGAGGCTTATTAACCTCTACTTTCGTAAAATCCACGAGGCTTATGAATAGCTACAATTTGTATTTCCCTTTATGAATATTTTTTATTCTTGTTCTGAATTCCTTTTTTTCAATGTAAATGCTTTCTGTGAATAAATTCTTATTACTGCCATTTGTTACTTGTCAATTATACCAAGGACTATTACTGATTAAGCCAATCGGTGATTGAGCGATGACTGAGCCAATCCGTTAAAATGTTTTATCTTAGATATTGAATCCATATGTACAGTATGCCCCTCTAAGCCGATTGGATGAGTGGTTGATTGTACCTTACTTCGCCATAGGTGTAGGGCGTACAAGGGTCATGCCTTGTTTTTTTTGAATCTCTATGATCAAATGGATCAGATCTGATCGGAGTCGAACAGACTATTCAGTGATTATTCAGACTTTTCCAAGACTTAGAGTCCGATATAAATTATCCATGACTATATCAATTTTAGCTTTTTCTCAACTATAATTTTTGGTCTTTCTATTAATTAAGCATATACCAAACATATTAAGCGGATGAATTAATAATTTGTAAGGAACACAAATGAAGTGGTGAACATGCATTATATTGATATGGTACTGAATACAAACAAAAGGGAAGACAAAACTGGACAAAATTTAAAGAAAACTTTTTATTTAAAATTCGTGATGGAATGCTGGTAGTAAATCTTGAGGTTCTCAACATTCCACAGTCGAGGGAGCACTTGTCCTTCATAATCCTTCAACTCATATGTCCCTAGTTGTACTAAATGAGTGATGATGTAGGGTCCATCCAAGTTGTCTACTAAGTTTCCATGGCTTAGGTTGTTTGTGGATTGTGTTACTTTTCTTAGTACTAGGTCTTACACTTTGAATATTCGTCACTCGACCGTTCGATTTTATTACTGAGCAACGTTTTATTATGTAACATCCATCTATATGGACACCTCTTCCCTTTTTTCTTCAACCATATCCAAATCCTATTTCAACAGTTACTCATTTTTTGGCCATTTAAAGCGGTGTACTCTCAGACTAGGCAACTCCAATTCCACTTGCACGACTACTTCTATACCGTACGTTAGGGGGAAAGGTGTTTCTCCAGTTGGTACCTGAGTGGTTATTTGGTATGACCATAAGAATGAAAGAAATTGGTCAAACCTAGTCTCTTGGTGTTATCCAGATCTGTCTTCAAACCATGTAGTATCCTTCAGTTGGTAACTTTCACTTTTACATTACGTTTTGGGTGCCCAGGTTCTGAGAAGTAGAGTCCTTTAATGCACAAAATTTCAAACTGCCTCCTATTATCAGTTATGATTGCGTAGGGGATCCCATATTTTTTTTATGTTGTGTTTACATATGAAAGTATTGACTTTCGGATCAGTGATCCGTGCTAGCAGTTCAGCCTCCACCCATTTTGTAAAGTAGTTTATTACTATTAGCAAGAATTTTCATTGCCTTACTCTAGTGGTAACATGACTAGTATGCCCATCCCCATAAGGAAAATGACCATAGGGTTGCGACTGGGGAGAGTTCTTTAGCTAGTTGGTTAATAAAATTGGTAGTTCACTGACATCTATTGCATCTTCAAACATTAATCTCAGCGTCCTTTGTCATGGTTGTCCAATAGTAACCTTGACTAAGGACCCTCTGAGGGAGGCTTCTCTTGACTAGATGTCCACCTCACACTGCTTTGTGCAAACTTTTCATTATAGTTGTGGCCTCCGACAAGTGGACATAACGAAGGATCACTTCGGTATAATCTCTCTAGTACAAAATTTCATCATAGAAGACGTATTTTTTTTCCTTGGCCCAGAATTTCCTACCCTTAGAGCTATCGTCTGGGAGGGCCCCATCCTTGATATATCGAACAAACTAATCCATTCGGCTAGGTCCTTGATATGTCGAGTTTATCTCTTCAATATCTCCCACCTGAATGCTAGGTCAATCAAGAAATTCAATGATGGGGTTCCCTTCTTCTAACGATGCTAACTTTGCTACGTGATCTTCTTTAGTATTTTTTTCCTCGGGGATGTGATCGACTGTGAATGCCATCAAATGGTGCGCTAAATCTTGATAGCATTAATCTATACCACCATATTCTTTCCTTTGTCTATATACACCTCCAACACTTGGTCAAAAACTACCCATGAATCATTAAATAATTTTACTTGATTATCTTTAAAGGACAGTGTTAAACGTACCCCAACGATCAATGCCTTGTACTATGCCTCATTGTTTGATTCTTGAAAATCGAATCTCGGGGCGAATTCCATGCTAGAGCCATCATGTTTTTTGATTATGATCGTTGCCTCTCTACTAGACTTATTGAATGATCCATCCACGTGAATGACCTAAACTAATCGTAGTGCGTTCATTTAAGTTTACCATTGCTTGTACCTTGATGTCCACCATGTTTGTGCTGAATATCGAATTCTCCTAATTCTATCGACCATTGCATTAGTCGTTTGGACACTTATGGCTTGTGTAAGGAACCTCCACCGTGAAGAACTCCAAGCTTCATCGACTTACCACTCATCTCAAACTTCTCACCATGAAGGAGAAAGAGACTTTTGACTAGTTCTATACCGAGATGAACAATATAATTACCTCTATCTTTTCTTTGGGAAAGATTATTAAAGAGAACAAGATTATTGGTAAAATCTTACAGTCACTCCCACCAAGGTTTCGTGGCAAAGTGGATGTCATTGAAGAGGTTAGAGCTTTGCTTTCTAAGCCGATGCGTGTAGATAAATTGGTTGGATCTCTTCAAACTTATGAGGAAAATTTGTCTTATTTCCAAGGAGTACCTCAAAAGGAGAAAAATCTAGCTTTTATGGCTAAGAAGGAATCTCCCGATTTTAGTTCCCATGATGTTGGTGATGATGATATGGAATTTCTCACTAAGTTTTACAAGAAGTGGCAAAAACAATTTCAATCTAGAGACGCACCCAAAAACTATCCGCCTAGACTTGAGATTGCTCATGGAAATGGAGAAAAGAAAGATGAATCTCCAAAAACCATCACGTATTTTACGTGTGGTGGTCGAGGGCACATGTTAAAGAAATATCCCTTATATTTGAGTCATGATGATGGAAAAAATGATTATCAAGCCACTTTTAGTGATGATGACTTGGAATTCGAAGATGTCTCTTAAGAAAGAAATTATGTCGCATTTATGCCGAGAGAGGAATTTGATAAGTTGGATGAGTTAAAGGATTTTGATGTTCCTCTTCCGCCTAGTGGAGAAATGACATTTCCTAGACTTTATTTAAGCAATATTAAGGAAGAAGATGAAAGTTATCTTTTAGCCGACTATGCTAGGCTTTACAAGGAGTCCATAAACCTTGAAAGGTATAACATGGAACTTTGCACCATGCTAGCCAATGCCAATAACAAAATGGCTATGGTGAGTGAGAGTAGTGTGAGCTAATTTGTTGCTCCACATATGGTTATTAGTGCACCACATTTTGAGGGAAGTTCTATTAACTTTCTTCATATGGAGATTGATTTCGTTAGGATGTCCTTACACGAGAGTGAAAAATTGAGAATAGTCCTAGAGAATCAAATATATTTTCTTGAGATCGAGATACTATCCGCGACCACTTTCAAGATGAATATGGCTATTATGTCTCAAAAATAGATAATATCCTTTTTGGTGCCAAGTTTTCCACTTTGGATAGATGAGGAATCGATTTTGAAAGTGATGGCCCTATGTCCAGCCAAGCTCTCATAGGATCCCAATCCATTTTTTTATATCCCATTGGTGAGTCTTCAACTCATTCCTTACCCGAAGGAAGACAATGTAAGGTGGATTTCATGTGTTCTTTTTGCAATAAGGAAGGACATTTGAAGGAGTTTTGCTTTAAACTTAGGAATCGATAACTAAAGCGCACCGTCGATCCATCACCCTATATGTGCACACATTGCCACAAGTTAGGACACCTTAAGGAGTATTGTGTTTACTTCAAACCACGTCACACTTAGGTGACTTTGATAAGGGTATGAAGGTCAATAGGAAAGGGAAAAAGAAGGTGGAATCCCCTCAAAAGTAAAATTTTCTTCCAAAGGGAAGGGAAAAGCAAAAAATGTTTGATCGTCCCACA
This sequence comes from Sambucus nigra, assembly GCA_949130495.1. Classification (NCBI taxonomy): domain Eukaryota; kingdom Viridiplantae; phylum Streptophyta; class Magnoliopsida; order Dipsacales; family Adoxaceae; genus Sambucus; species Sambucus nigra. Next base: position 504,943,443 of record OX422212.1, read on the forward strand.
ATTCCCAATTTGGTTCCTAGATCCAATTCCTTGAGACTTGATCCAGATAGGGTTCCAAAACAAAATATTGATAGAGGAGAGCTAAAATCCCTAGTTAAACATGCCAAGGTTTGGTCCTTGTTTAAGACTAAATATGATTCCTGTGGTTTAGGTGTCTTACAGTGTTTGGTTTACTCTTTTTGGATAGGAATCTTGATTTCTCTCTATTGTTACTTGTGTTCTTTAGATATGATATTTGTTGTGTTCATACTTATAGACTTCAGCCTTGTACAATATTGGTGTTCAATGCTTGATAGGTATTATTTTATCCCACGAGCTTAAAGGCAAACCTACATGCTTAGTTATTGTACTAATGGTTTTATTTATGGATTCTAATACTCCATGCTTAAAATTTCATAGCTTGAAATGACTTGATAAATTGATCTGTTTATTTTAAAGTGTTTATCATAACTCATGCACTTTACATCGCACAATAAACTTGAGCATTTCCATGAAAAATATAATGAAGATATTTGTTTTCTGCTTCTACCAGAAATTAAAATTTTTCTGCGACGTTTTGATGAAAGGGTGTCATTGTTAATCCTTTTGTTTATGATAGTTTTTATCATCATGGTTAGGGTTGAATATATATATATATATATATATATATATATATATATATATGTTCAAAACCACGAGTGATGATGTGGTAAAGGCTTCAACTTTGGGTCATGAGAACTACCTTTGAAAAATTGGAAATAGTTTCCCACCCTATGAAATAAATAAGCGAAAGCTGCTGCATGCAAAAATTTATCAATAGCGATGTCTAAAAGATTTTTATCTATCCAAAATTGAGTAATATTCGGGATATAATACTTAAAAAGTTTTAATTGTAATTCGCAATTTGAGGAAGAAAAAATGATAGCTGAAAATCTATTTGTTATCAAGGAAAAATGAGGCTTTATTTTGATGCATAAATTCAAAATATAGTGAATTCAAACATTAATCTTTATTTTTTCATTTTATGGGTTAATGATCATTTTATTCACTTTTCTATCACGAGTTATATGGATTTAATTTGACCTTAGGCCTTTGAATGCCAAACCATTCTTTTATAGCGTATTTGGTATAACTAAGAACTTATGCATGATCTTTTCTAGGTTGTTTGGTAATTCAAATCGGTATTTTCTGGGGATTAAAATGTACATGCTTTTTAGCTAAGAATTTTATATGTAAATTTACTTTTGGTTTGTGTTGTTTTTGCACAAGTTTGGCTGGGGAAGCTGGCACAACCTCTATCGCTGGAGCTTCACTGTAGCGCTGCAGTTGCGGCTTGCGAGTAAATATCTTGCTGTAGCGACAACACCTAGGAGTGATAAAATTCCCAAATAGGGATGTTTTATATTTTTTTCCCATTTGTCTCTCAAAACCTCTTTCATCCATAAGAAACCTCCTGTCTTCCTCCCATTTTAGCATCTTGGAAATCATTTTAGGTTATCTTAGCCTAATTCTTGTGGATTAATCGTCATCTTGTCAACTTTTCATCCATAGATTCTATTTTTTACTCCTTTTTAGAGTTAGGACTTGGTGATAGTAGCTTTGGTATATTTTGATGAAATATTTTCTATGATTGATGAGTTCCTACTTGTATCTCTTGAGTAGCTTTTAATGTGTATAGTTTTGCTTTAAACTTTTGGGGTTATTCTATTCATTGTGGTAGTATAGGATCCTTTGTTTTCATTTCCATATCTTACAAAATTTATGTGCTTGTGTCTTGGTGTGTGACTTTAGGCTACATTATGGCTCCAAAATTAAGCTCACGCACCTCGACTTCCTCCAATCACTCCAGATTTGATGAACTCTTTGCCACACGTTCTGTGGATTGGGAGAGACCTGGACTTTTTTTCGACTTTCGTTTGTACAAGTTCTTGGATTAAAGAGATTGGATTAGTATTTGCTCTTAAACTGGACCATGTTACCCTAACTTCTTTAGAGAATTTTATTCGACTCTTATGGATGGTAAGGATCACTTAGAACTAGAGTTCTTTGCACCAAAGTGAGGGGAATTCAAGTAAAACTTTCTTCCAGGTGGATAAGCAACCACTATCATGTCTCAGAAGAAAACCGACCCGAATATCCTTACAAGTCGATTACGAGTGAACGTAGGCACCAGAACATTATGACTTGTTTGATCGACAACAATTGTCAGGTTTAGGATGTAATGACTTTTCCTCATGCACTTCTTGCTAAGGACTTTTACATTATGAACATAGTTGTATGATCTTGTATTTTTCCTATATACCACCCTGTGACACCCGACTAATTAAATACCGGGTAGCTACTCCTTTATTCAAATTAATACAAATCGTCAAGTTGGTTCAGTTCATAGCATCACTGTCGAAAACGATTTAACAATTACTAGCCACCTAATATTTAAAAAGTGAGTTGTCAATTTTAATTAAATCCGATTAACATACAACCAATAGAGAAAATGAAATACTAATACCACAACCACATTACAGTCGTAATAGAAAATAATGTAATAAACTGAATCTGGAGGAATACTCCTCATAATAATCCGAATACTGAATTAAACCAAATACAAAACCTGAATCATTAATTAATTACATCCACAACTGAATTAAAACTGAATAAATAAATTGTCTCTAAAAGGAAAGGGGCGACATGCCCTGCAGATGAATAAATCTGAAATAGAGTCAAGATAAATAGTGGAGGCGTCTACTATCGAGGTCCTGTAACTTCCACAACAACTACAACACGTCACTGGAATGGAACTCCTATGCCTGGTGTCCTTGTGGCTGGGCACCTAAAAGGTTTTTACAAGAAAATAGATTTGAAAGCAAACGGGTCAGAGCCCGATAGTGAAAACAGTTTAAAATACAACAAGTGTTTAATATCTTTAAACAGTGAATATAAAGTACATGATAGTGCGTGCACTCACATGAGTTCCTCACCTCTCAACTAATTGTGCACTCCTATCGTACCCGTACCCATTCTAGTTATTTTACTATCTAACTAGTCCAATACACAACGCAATGTTTCTATACTATCCACGGTTTAATTCCCGACATCTTAATATAAACAGAGAGTTTTACTTTTTATTTCTCAGAATTAATCATAATAATTACTAAGGCTTTCCATCTTTAACTCTATTAAAAATGTTACGATCATTCACACTTACATTTATAATGACAGTTCATTTCAATTATCAGTAATATACAATACTTGCACCCCGAGACTAAGCTGCGGTGCACACATACTCTGCTATCAAATCCCGGTACATCACGTACAATAGGATCACGTATTCCAAATCACTCAGGAACCGTCTCAATAAGTAACAATCACACATAATGGAGGCAAACATAGTTCACATCACATGGGTCACGCACATACCTACGCTCCCATGATCAGCTGACTTATTAACTCCCCAATAAGACATTCTCTGACCTATGTCCTCAAGGTACTGATCTAAATTCCCCGTAGGCACACAAAGATTAGATGGCCCTGATCGAACGCCGACCTCCCCTGATAGCAAGTATGGTAGGTATGTTATACATAGATAACCACATATACTAAGCATTCACACATCTTAGATATCTTATAATATTATTAGAGGTATATTTTACATTCCTATACCGTCATTAATGTAGCACACTTACAAGTCCTCGGATAATATACAAAGATATTAATTAACTCTTCTCATGTCGCAAATTCAAGCACTTATTTCCTAACCCATAGATATCACCCAGTTTATTACAAAATTATAAGTTTTAATCCTCAACGTACTCCAATCTCACAACTATGCCCACTAGTCAACAAGGGAAGGTTAACACTCAATTAAATAAATTTATTGGAATTTCGAAATAAAATCAGGCCTAAAAGGCCATTCTGTCAACTCGTTAGAAGTCTCGTTCGAACGAGTGGCTTCGAACGAACTACCAACTTGTTAGAAGGAGTACTATCATCTCATTAGAAGCTCGTTCGAACGACCTGGGTTGGTCTTCTAACGAGATGGCAGAGTACGCCCAGAAATTTCCCAACTTCGTTTTTCTTCAATTTCTATTCTAAAAAATCCATTCTAAGATCATCCCAATTAAGATTTATTGTCATTAAACTACTCTAAGTCCTCCTAGGTCACTTCTTAACATATTATCGGGGTCAAATCCTCCTAATCAACATGCCATTATCATAAATTCCCAAATTTTACCCCAAACCCTATGAACATGAACCCAGAATTTTATTATACATAAATACTCATCATTAATCCATTTTTAAATCATCAAAGTTAAGTTTTGGGACACCAATTTCTTCCATAATCATTCTACATGCAATCCCTAACCAAACTTTAGAATTTCTATATCAATCCCATTAGGTTTCCATCAAAACTTTCAAGGCCTATACAGTTTCTACACTAAACATGGAGGAAATATTCAATGCAATTAATAATATCAAATTACTTGCCTTAGATTTGTTCGTCGGATTTGTTGTCGGTGATTATAGGTCGATTCTCTCCTCTTTCTTGGTCACAATTTCTTCCAAATGATGGTGGGGAGATGGTTTGGCTTAGATCCTCCTTTAACCTCTCTTCTACCTTCTCTAAAAAACCTCCGTAGCCCACTCTCTCACTTTTGGCTGATAATGGCCTTAGTGGCCCTTTTTAAAATATAAAAATAAACTCTAAAATTCGTGGGTTTTAATTCCTCAATTTTTAAAATTACCAAAATACCCTTCTAGGTCGCCGGTTTGGCCTAAAAATGCCCCGGAACCCAAACTAAACCCCCCGGCTAGTGTTTTCTGACTATTTTGACCCTTTCGGACACGTTGGTGCACTCAAAATGACCATTCGGTTAATAAAAATATAATTTACTTTTGAATCTAATTAAATTCATTCCTGACGCGATTGACACGCGCTTCCCAACTTAATTTCCCAAATTGTCATATTTCTGTCTCGTGACAATTTTTACATTTTCAATACTCATACATTACCATATATTCTCAGTAATATTTTATTTTAACATCATAATCAAATACCAAATCACATCTCTAGTATTTATTTTCGGATTAATTTCCAAATTAATTCTCATTTAATTCAATTAATTCCTTAAATAAAAATCAATAAAATTATGGGGTATTACAAACCCACACAAATTAACTCTAAGACATGCACAATTTTTGTAGGCCCTTAATATAGGTGTTGGTATGTGTTTGTGTGATTTTATTAGGGACAAGATCTTTGATCACATTATGGATTATATGAACCTTGCCCTGTAATTGTTTGATTGTGCGTTTGCTTTTGGAGCTTGGAGTTCCTTTACTATCGGATGAAGTTAAAAAAAATCTGCAATTTGCATTAACTATTGATTCGTATCATAAGTTGATTGCTTAGCTTTAGACATACCGTGTTGTTCCTCCATCACTTACTACTTATGCCTGTACATCACAAGCATCTAGTTCACGCCCTCTGTTTGAAAATGAGCTGGATTCCACCGTCTCTCAAATATTTACTAACGAGGGTTCTAATTTGCTACCTTATTTTATTTCGACGAACTCTTCTTTCTATGATGACACCAGTTTGATACTCATGCTTAGAATGTTATGGATTCCTTACATGACGCTAACAACGAGCTTATTAATTTGTGTCTTTGGTATGTTGAAGAATAAGTGATGTAATTTGTTTTATTTTGGGCTTAGTTTATAGTTATGTGGATTTTGGTTTATATTGATATTATTCCCTTACAATCCTTGTAAACTCTTAACTTGTTAAATGCTTATCATCTTTTAGCATTACCCATATCTTTGATTGGTATAGTTTATCTTCCCATGTGTGATTTAAATTGTCGATCTTAGGCTTATTACTCACATGATTATATCTTGACTAGACTAACATGTTAATTATTCACTCATTATATTCTTCTTCTTTATCTGTTGGTTTGATTAGCATGTTTTATTCTCTTAAAATGGCTTGATAACTTAATTGTACTATGTGCTTAGTTCTTTCCTTTGTTATTTTTTGTGACAAAAAGTGGGAGACGTTTGTAGATAGGGGGAGTATAGTTATCAAAGCATATTAGATTGCTTAAAGTTATTTGTTGATATATCATGTTTGTTGAGAGGGGTTATATATTTTTGGGGGAGTTATTTTAGATAGATATGTCGTTCACGATCAATATATTATATTCAAATGTTGATATTTATCATATTTCCTTATCATATTTCTTCACATTGGTACCTTGATGAGTTTGCTAGTGTGTGATAGGAAAGTTTTGAAAAAGAGCCTATTTTTGATTCATGAATATGGTTGAGTCTCTTGTAGTTATTAGTTGCTTGCAACAAAAGTAATTTTTTATTTTTCCTTGGCCAAGCGAGTCGTAAAATGGTAAATTTCCCTCGTTTGTTTGTAATTTTTTATTTTTATGTTTTGTCTTGGAATTTGACAAAGGGGGAAATTGTAAGATTATAGAATACTCGATGTGCTCCATAAAATAGATTGTCTAAATTCCTTGACCAAAACATGTTTGAGTCTTTATGCAAGAGATCACCGAAAAACTTCATCAACGAACCAATTTCACTCAATGCTGAACATCAAGTACACCACTTAGGAAATGTATAAGACTTAGCGGACTTAGATTCACCTTGGTTAATACGTTTATATAATTAAATCTTTTGAATTAACCTTGATTTTGTAATTTTGTCAAATACACATTCAAATATATTTTTTTATATTGAAAAATATTTTTTTATAAAGAATTTCATCTTTTTATTTATTTTAAGTATGGGTGTTCATATGTGACACAAACATACTTAGAGTTTGCCTAAAAACATATTTTGAAAAATATTTTAAAGGTAAATTGGACAAAATATTTTGAACACTGGCGCAACCTGTCTCACCACAGCATCACAACTGTGACAAACTTTTTCGCTGCATCGACAATCGTGGACACCTCGATTTACAATCGGGGTGTGGGTAATTATATCTAGCCCCACCAAAAGTCATAAAGGCAATCTATCTCTAAGGGAAGCCAAAGGGGGCCAAACCCACCGTAAATTAAACCTTCAAGGGACCATGTGCAAAAATACCAGCCACAAAAATTCTTCTTGGGACCTTTAACTGTTCGGTTAAAGACCTAATGTCCTTTGACCGTTCGGTTAGAGGGTTCTTCTACTGTTTGGTGATCTCCGTCCCTGTTAATGCTCATAAAATCCAATAAAGTCTCCTCCCAACCTTCCACATATCATGCATTTTAGATCGACCATCCAGAACCTTTGACCGTCTGGTCAAAGGCCATAGATTAGACCCTATAAATAGAGGTCTCCACCAACCTTCAAAGGAACCCTAAAAGCCAACATTGATTCGGTTTTCTAATTTTCTTAGTCCCGAGAGCTTGAGATACTAGAGCTCATTTGAAAAGTCCTGAAAGAAGTTTGTACTTCAGAAAAGTAGCTTCAGTATCGAAAGAGGTTCATACTTTTGAAAAGTCAGCTCCGAAAGAAAAATAAAGTCAAACCTATGCTCATATTCCGTGAAAGTTGGCACTTCTAGATGTAGTTCTTCCCACCTCGGTCACCTCAAGTGGGAACACTCGCTCGAGAAATATTTGATTCATGCTAAAATGGTAAGGTAACTCTTCCCGCATATCGGGTCAAACACCCCCATATATATTATGATAAACTATCCATATATGTTTATCTCTTTTAGGCCGACCCCCATTTAGGGGACCGACTATACACTTTGAAACATTTATATTTTAAAGCATGGTTTTTAACCCATCACCTTTCTTAATTTACTCCCCATGGTCATATGTTAAAAAATTATAGTCAAATGCCACAATGACAAATACAAACATGAAACATACTTTTCAAAATCATTATAAGGAAAGTGCCAGTGAGCCGAGTCGGTTCAAAATTTCGTACAAGCCAAAGAATAAAATCTGACTACTTCCCCCGCTTCTCTAAACAAACAAAGCCCATCCCCGCGGTTGCACCCTGAATATTTGTTTTCATATCAAATACTTATTAAACGCCGACCTTTGATTAATGTATTTTTAACATATAAATATATCAATGCAACGCAACGAAAATGCTATATTGAGGATTATACTCTATACATATCGTAATGTTATATATTGTATACCTGGTATCCCGACGCTTACACCCATAAATATGTCCCGTTTGTTGGAACTACATTGAGTTTGTTCCCAAGTCTCCTTAGGTACATAGGAGCTATACCGAACTAAACTTGTGAAACCCAAGACTCATAATACGTCCCTCAGAGTATTATTTCTTATGGATGTATCCATATCCAGTCCAAATTCCCCCCACTTCTACCTCTACTTCCTTAACCATAGATGTTTAAAATATTGCATCCTTAGCATTACACCTCCAAAATAGTCTGAAGGATAATCCATTCCGGCTATGATCAACCGACAATCATAACAAATTATGTCGTTATCGGTTCGCTCGGGTCCACTCCTATTTTGAACCTCCACTGAAGCTACCCTCCGTACTACAGATAAATTATCTTCCTTTCCATGAAAAGTCCTAAACTTTCACACATATCACATTGGAACATGTGAACACCCGAACTATGTAATCTTTGATCTCGTGGCTATACGAGTACGTAGGCATAATGCCATGTCTTTCTCGTAAGAACAAGCCTCGACAATATGTCTCTTGATATATTGTCCCCACTCTATTATATTCCTTTACATACATACTAATGGCCACCCATCACGTAAGCACTTAGTCATACATAAGATCTCTTTGCGTACCTGCACTAGTTTAAGTGATATCCTAAACCTCTCATTAATATCATTTTCCTACCTAAGCAAATATCTATGTTTAAGGGATTCTCAACCCAAGGTCTCTAAACCAGTTCTAAAAATAACCAAAAAGTAATCAGTTAATGTTAAGAGCGATAGTAAGAAAATAACCATGAAGCATAAAGAAGAAGTGGGGTTCCTAATTCCTTCACCACTCGTAATTCAATTCCCTAACCCATACAACAAGAATCTCTAGACTAACTATAGACTTAAACCTGCCTTAGGATTAGCTCAATAGGGATAAGTCGAATATTTTGTTTATTTTTCTATAAAATAAATCGGTGACTCTAAACAAACTAACTAAACCCCTTATCGCATGGAATATACTAAGGCCTAAGCCTAAAACCAGGGATGTACGATTCAAATTGGACACGTCAAATCAGGGGCATGTCATCGACCCACGTCAAACTAATAACTCGAACTCGAGGGAAGCATTGGACCGAGAGACAAGCACTCAAGGCATCCACCATGAACTCACATAAGTAGTTCCCCCCCCTGAGCGTGCACCACTCATTGGACCCGTAATGCCATAATGGCGACTCCGCTGGGGATAAATCAAGAGAGCCTAACTTTCTTTATGATTCCTTCCTAATATGCTTGATATCGGTCCTCTGCATGATTATTTTATGCAATTTTTAGACCTGTTTAGCGACCTTAGTTTTAGAGTTCCTCATAGCATACGAGCTTAGGTCCACATGTACAATATTGTACATTTTCCAAACGTATAGTTACGCACTAAGGACCTCACGATAAAATTAACATCGAAGTATGTAAAAAAATAATGATTACCTAGTTTTCATAACGCACTGCATAGTCTTGATTTTCATATTGTTTAAACCTTATACCCTTAAGACCCAAAAGCAGTTATCCCATAGGAAGTTCGTACGTTAAAAACGTTGCTTCACCCGAAAATGGGTTCGTATTTTAGAAAAGTCACTTCTCCTTGAGGGAAGTTTGTAATATAGAAAAAATCGCTTCCTTGAGTGAAGTTTGTTCTTCGTAAAAGTCACTTCCCTGAAAAGCTAGTCGATAATGGAAAAAAAAAACTCTTGACAACAGAGAATGTTTGAAGTTTGTTAACTAATGTGGTATATAGGTTTTCACAACTATTCATTACTAGGGTAAAGTGGTTTCACACGTACCTTAGAGTTTGCTAAGTCCAAGTAGTATGGTATATCGTGATCCATGGAAATGAAAACAAACCAACTGATCACCGAGTCATATCGCCCTTTTGCATAAATAAAAATCTCTAAGAACACATCCTAGTGCACAAAAAAGAACGAATACTTGTGGGCCATTCGATTTGACAAAAAATTTCAAAAAAATACCAAACAATCGAAGGCTGGTCCAAAACCCCTCAGATTCCAGGATGTATGTCTTACCATTCTTAAATTGAAGATAAACAATATGAATCCGCAAGTTATTGTCAAAAAAAATTTCCCTTACGTTGGATTCCCTTACCCACTTTTTATTTTTTAAAAAAGATAGACCTCAGTCTATTACTTCCTTGCTCTTCGCACGAAAAATGAGAGCTCACACTTGTTTACCCAAATTCAATGGGGCTCTGTTTAGTTATTCCCCTCAGAAGATACAACCAAACACAAAATACAAAAAATAAAGTGCTGTCCATATACGTTTAAAAACAGATAAAAGATTTGCATCAGAAAACATTATACATAGGTCAACCCTTCTGCCCTTATGTATTGTCTCCTTATGTCAATCATTCTATCCACACAAACCTGAACAAAAGTGCCTTGAATTTTTTCGCAGTTGCTATCATCATCATCGTCATCATCATCATCATCAGAGTTATCACACTAAGTTCTTACCCTGGAAATCCAAGTTCGCACTCTGTGAAGTTGATTTGTTTTCATTAGCGAGCTCCCCACCCATAACTATCAAGTCTGCTTTGCAGTATGCTTTATGTCTACCGAAGAAGATCAGGCTCCAACCATAATGTACCAAGTTTAGAGACAACTTGAGAACACCATCGCTTCACATAATACCATGCAGTCTGAGATTAGGGCACTGATAAGTCCGCCTGCAAAAGGCCATTACTATGATCGGAATAAGAAAGGATGTACTTACTTCCCCCATCCCCAATATTGAAACACCACTTGCGATCTTTGCCCAAAATGTACCAGCTAATCCCCAGGATCAACCCGTACCAGTCCCATCACTGCCCCTGCTAATGCTGGTTCCCCTTGCTTCCAAGTGCCATTTTCCCCATATGGATATTTTGAACCCTACCAGTAGTATCCCGAGTACCCACACACCGCCTTCTAAGGCCCCTTGTGAGTCGAATTCGTAGCTCCTCCACCAGCTAAAAAAGCTGTTCTCGCACCTCCAAATGAGGAGATATCGCTGTCCAATCTAAACCGCATCTCCTTCAGGAAGACATAAACAAAATGAAAAATAACAATGATCTTAAAAACATCAAGAATATGGCTCTCTATCTTGAAGCGCAGTTACTAAAAAAATTCAAAATGCCCGTATTCAAAACCTACAAAGAACTAGGTTATCTAATTTCCCACTTATCTAATCACCACCTTGATATGCATGTCCTAGAGTAGGCCTAGGTGTTATAGTGATCATATTATCCTCCACTCTATCCGTAGGATCCATTACCTGATATATTGGACTGAAACGTGAAGGGGCCGCAAAAACCTAGGACTTGTATGCCATGCTTTCTGGAAGTAGTACGAATATAATGAAAACTCGATGTAACCCCTAAAGACTTGCAAATGATACAATAAGAGGAGAGAGAGAGAGAGAGAGAGTTCACACTTTCGTCACTCGTTCGAGAGAGAAATTCGATTAAACTAGATGTAAACCCGCGCGATGCGCGAGCGAAATGATTATGTACACTGATTAAAAACGTATGTTTTAGTGTACTATTCAATTATAACAAAATTATATATAATTAGTTTCACCACGTTTGTGTTGTTATTAAAAATATAAAGAAATTTTCACATAATGACTAAAAAAATTATACCAATAAATTAAATATACAATTTTTCCAATCAAAGTTAAAAATCAAAATTAATTTAAATTAAAAGAAAAATAAAAATTGAAATTTTGTATTGAGCGTCGAGATATTAATATAGTGACAAATTGTAGATGTAAAAAGTAGGTACAATGACATGGCTTTTCCTGAACAACGACAAAGAAAAAAAAGTTGGCTTCTTTTGACTCAGCATAAACATAAAACATAAGGGAAAAAACTCCATTCATTCCAAATAAAACCCACCAGCTCTAAACAGAGTTGAGAATGATTCCCTTCCATTTTCTCCTCAAAAACCCATCTGCAAAACAAAGATTTTTTCCTAATACTCCAAAACACCAAACCGAATAAATCCTCAACCGTCAGTAAATCAGAAAAAAAAAACAGCCAACATTCGAACCCAAAACTTTACAAACCACCAAAACCAAAGAACTACTCTGAATACGAAGAGAACCCCCCCCCCCCCCCCCAGCATTTCTCCAAACTCAGATCACGAAATATAGCAACAGATATAAAAAATTTGACTTATAATGGTTTTCCCCAACCTATGTCAGAAAGCAATAGATTTTTGAAACCAAGTTCAAAACCCGTATCTGTCTCCGCACAATCAGTCGATCTTCTCTTGGGCTGATTTGGGTGTTGGGTGTTATCTGTTGTTGGTTTGGGTCGATTTGAGGTTCTTGTTTTGGTTTGGGGGTTACACTATTTGGATCGTTGTTATTGCTCTTGTTTGAAGGTGGTTTCGCCCATCGAAAAGATGTCTTCTGATGGCTCGATTCCATCATGCCCCCTATGTCAGGTTAATATTCGACGGTGTGTTGTTTGTTGGCGCCTTGTGGGTTTGTTCCTCATTTGCCGGTGGTTTCGGTGATACAACGTTTGCACTCCCGTATAGCATTTTAGAACAGAGAATAGACGTGCCACGTGGATAGCCTTAGAGGAAGCTATCATTAAATGTTTGTTTAGCATTTTATAGTATATAGAGATGGTCAACCTCCCCTCGTAAAATCAGTAGATAGAGATCGTGATTAAGAACCTCTGAAAGGAGGCATAAAATGAACTCAGGCTCACCCGGATCCACGACTTCAAAGCACTTAACCCCACCAGGTGCAAGATCGAGGAAATTTTTACCACTAAGGCTACCAAATACATCTAGGAACGTCGCCGAACTGCAAATTAGTTCTTCGCCCGTAAGAATTCCCCTGGGACTTTTACATCTCACATCACCACCCTCATGGTCAGTTCGAAATCAAAATCATGCACGGTTGCTAATGCTTCCCAAGATATGGCAACCACCACTTCACCTTTCCAACCTAGACCCCCTCCCCAAAACAATTAATCCATGTCTTCTTCCCAAGAGTTCAGAGCCTGGCCTATACATCACACTGATTTGCAGGATCTCCTCAGTTGAGTTTACATCGCCGAGGAAATTGATGGTTTCTTGAGAACTCTCAACCCTAAACCACCCCCAACATTACCAGACATGAACTGGCAGGCCAACTCCCATTGTGAGTTCCACTAAGGACACATTAACATTACCGATAACCGTTAGGCCTTGAGGTTTGACATCCAAGACCCCATTAATACTGTGATACTCATCCCGTCAAAGATAAATATTAACAATAAATCCTATCATATTATCCCAACCCTGATACCAACTCCTTATCAGACACTCCCATTCCAAACACCGGCCTCTTCACCATGATTAACCGCGCTCATCTCGAATCGAGTATGACGACACATTGTCAACTTCAAACAACCACCCCTTAAGGCGCACCATTACCCAAACTGAAAATTATCACCCAAACTAATCCCTTCATTGACCATATGACATTTTTCATCATGAACATACACTTCCTACAAACTAACCACTCCACTCCATCCCAAACTTACTCCTGGTCATGGAATTCATGCTCTCACAATAGCCAGACCTCCTCATCCCTTTTCCAGAAGAAACATATCACCCAGTCGAGTAGGAGGAGATGTATGACGAAGCACTCTAAACAAATGAGCATATCTCTTTCATAATACCAATACAATCCTTTGTATTGGGAGGATCTACCCATGTGGCAAACCTGTTTGCTCTTACTGATTCAGGAATTAACAATGGTTCCCGCGCACCTATTACGTCCAACATGCTTATGATCAATTCTATAGGAAATATTGAGGGTGACAGTTTTTCCAGTCACCATATAGATGGACCCGAAATTTATGTGCCTTAATATCCTAGCCCTTTGGCACAAATGAGTGAACAAGACTGACAACTCAGGGAAGATGATCACATCACTTGGGAATTACAAACCAATCACCAATTGTTATACAAAGAGGAAGAAAGAGTTATCTCCCACATCCAACATACGATCCTTTCAAGAGAGAGACGAAATCTCCTTCATGAAGACTAGTGGATCATGGTCGTGCAGATACTATTTCATACCCGATACGAGAGATAATGAGGAATGATCGCCCAGGTCAATCCTTCGGGGAATGAATCTTGAGTTCTCCCTCATGATACCATCCACATGATATAAACGGACACCATAATTAGTATCGATACTTCTCGATGAATAGGTTCAAAGCCTAGTCGAAACTCCACCATGAGAAACAACGCCTTTAGAAAACTAGAGCTTACTCCAAGACCCTCAGCCTTTGTGCCTGACTAAGTTTACTACACTCACCTGCTCGAGTAGAGAATTATAGATTGCTTTAACGACCTCTTTATCACCAAACAAAACATATCCTCAGGGTTTGAAGATGATTTTGTCCTCAACCACCAAATATGTGAGATAATGACGCAATAATGGACTCGAACTCCATGAGAAAGGGACCACATCCTTTAATTCTCCTAGCATCTGAGACTATAAGTTTGGGATCGGATATAAAGCTATAACAAAAGAGATTGACAAACTTGAGCAACACAAACACTGGACCTGCTATATAAAATAGCGAGGCAACACTACAAACAATTTACATCCTAGTCTCTCGTACAAAGGACCACCACTCCAGTTCTTCAACAGCAAGGGGGAACTTAAACACCCCAACGTCAACATATATTAGAGCATTAAACTTAACGGATGGGGAGTCTTACCCTTGGAAACATAGAACACCATCTTCTGTGCTATAGAGATCGATGCTACTCCTCCATAAGTCGATCTTGTGGCCATCCCGATCTCTCCCTTACCGGTGACGGGGAAAAAAAGGAAAAGGAAAAGGAGGAAAGAAAAGGTCTCATGCCCTGTTCATCTACGAGAGCTTCATCCATTATCGATGTGAGGTGATGTAAAAATATGGAGTCGCCAGCCTATTTTGCACAAAACAAGCAAAATAACATGTCGTCGCCTCGAGAGAGTGGTATACAAGACAAACTGATGCGTACAAAACCAATAGTTCAAAGGTTCGGGGGTTAAGTTATGAAATGGGAAGGTGTTAGGCACCCATCATGTCCTTTTGGTATCTTATGGGCTTGTGTTAATATTTTTCTTAATTACTCCGTGAAATGTGTGTGTGCGTGCATATTTAAATAGAGATCGAAATCGTCCAACTCATATCATGGAAAAGATAGAGTAATCCATAGGAATATTCCCAAAGTAATATTTAGAAAATATGATGTATGCGTTTATCGAGATATTGATCGTTATAATGAAATGATAATATTTGTTAGATAAAATGTCGATATGAATTATAAATATAATATATATAATGTATATAAAAAGATGAGAATATGAAAATGGATAAATTGGACTCGAGTCTCGGGTTTTAGCTCGAAACACCTACGTAGCCTATAAAGGCATCAAAGTCCACGTAGTTTGCATACGGAACAAGGGTGGGGTTTATCCCATAGATTCAAACATGAATTTATTATTCGTGGGTGTGTGTGAAAATGTATTTTCAGTTTTGAAAGATTGTGATGGAAAGTCCCGTTGGAATTTATAGGGGTAACCCTTTTTTTCTTTGTTTTTTTTATAGAAAATAAAGTATGTGCAATATAACTAATAAATCATGAGCTATTAATGTATATGAACTAAAGTAAAAGATAGATTAAGAATTTATGTAACTAATGCAAAAATAAAGAATTTAAAGAGAGAGGAGGATTTTTGATCTTCTTTGGAGAATTGAGGCTTGATCTTGATCCTTGATGAGCTCTCTTGAATGTTGAAATAGATTTTGGATGAGAAAGAATGAAATTTTGCTAAATTGGGTATGAAAATGATGGGAATGAAAGATGGAGAGGAATTTCACACAAGGAAACTTCGCTGATTGCAAGATAATGTTGCTAAGATCACTGATATTGATGGATCTGATGTGTTCCTCGAGAGTGAGGTTATGCCCTCTATTTATATGGTAGGGGGGTGCCGATCGGAATAATCCTTGTGTGATACCCCACTCAATTAAATACCGGGTGATCGTCTTTTATTAAATTAAACAAGTTTCCCATTTGGTTCATTCTTAGCATCACTGTCGAAAATTATATTAATTACTAATCACTTATTAGTTAATTAAGTTGGTGTCAATTGTTTTATCTTTCATTAAATAGAAAATAATAACAAGGGGTAACATTCACACAACTAATAGAGTCTAAACCATCACAAGGAGTAAATAGATAAAAGTCTTGCCGAATAAACCATCAGCTACAAATCGAAATCCCAAAATAAAATAAACAGTAAATAACTGAATCCTAATATAAGTCTGAACTGAATAAATAAAGTCTAAATAGGGAAACATGCCCAACTAAGATAAAAAAATGAAATCCTACACTAGGAATGAAAGATGGATGCGTCTAATCAAGTCCTGTATGCCTCCATAGTGCTGCAGCTAATCGTCCCTGGATTGGATTGTCAAGTCTGGCGTCCTTGTTTCTGGACACCTAAAAGGTTTAAAAAATATATAGATACGGGTCAAAGCCCAAGTAAACCATTTTGAAAATATCTAGAAAGTATTTAAATCACAATTTACATCAGTTATTTATTATAAATGTATTATTCATGTACACTCACTTGAGATTCTCACCTCTCTACTAATGTGCATGCCTAACGTATACTAATTAACTAGTATCACTTTCACGACTAGTCAATGTATTTGACTATTTTCACTCAGTCTCATTCCCTCGTATTGCCCCATACGACCAAATATTACATTATCAATAATAAGTATATTTATTCTCATTTTATTATTGAGTCAATCATTTAAGTCTCACTACTTAAATTCTTTTAGATATACATCCTCTATCAATTCTACTATTTCACATAAGTAGATATATTACACTAGTATATATATATTCATCACACATATGATATATATACACACAAATATAGCATCTCCGGAATGCCCCCTCGTGATGCTGGCATAATTTGCTATCATGTCCATGTACCTCTCGTACTTAAATAAGGAATATTAGTTCGGCATGTCTCCTAGAACCCAGAATCAATCATAACAGTGGAGGCGAACATGGTTCTAAACCTTTGGGATACGCACATTCCTAACGTACCCAAAAGACATGACAATCCTACTAATACACAACACATAGTGGACCGCCCTAAGTTCCATGTTAGGGGCACAAATACAGACCTCATTGGAATCGTCAAAGTGGGATCGCCCTCTGCGCGTAAACCTCTTGATAACGGGCAGCATAGGTATGTTCAAACACATAATCAAATCAAAGTTATAGGTATTCACATCACCCATATATTTTTCAGTAGGTATGCACACAACCCAATTCCACCAACGCGTACATAATATATATCACTCGTATATTTGACGTACTATAAATTTCAATTAAACTTCCAATACGTATAATTTTGAGTACTACTCAATACTCTAAGGATCTTAATAAGTCCTAAATTAATGTGTAGTTATTCCCATCGTCACGACTGGTCATAAACAAAGGTTCACTCATATCTACATAACCCTTCTCGAATTTCATTCATTTATCACTTTCAGATATTTTCTAAATTATCCCCCTACTCAATTCATCTCAATTTATGTAAATCAATTTCCAATTTAGGCCTACTGTCATTTTTGTATTCCCCTCTATAGTTTAAAAGTACCCCAAAAGTCCCCTAACGAATTCTCTATAATTTTTTGGCTTAAAAGAATTAATTTTCAATTATGGGAAAAATCAAATTGATTCGCCCAATGGCCGAATCGATTCTCCTTTGGGCCGAATCGATTCGAAATGTATCAGAGGCAAATGCTGTTACGAAATTTCTACACTTTCCATTTCTCAAACTTTCATATAATCATCCCCAAATTTCAGTTTAATCTAACTAATAATTAAGGATTCATGTAATGAGAATTCCCAACTTAGATTATGTGAAATTTCATTCAATTTCATCAATTTGAAATCCCATTATTTTCATCTCCAAAAAATCTAATTAAAACTTCATTAATCATTTACCCAATATTTTTATGTTCTTCATCTAAAATCAACAAAAAGCCTGATTTATCCCATGATCTAAATCTTGAAATTTCAGATTTCCATTTAAACTTGCAATTGGATTTTTTCTACATGAAATTCTATTCCCAATTATGAGATATACACATTAAATCACATGAATTGTGTTAAAATTCCTTAATTCAAAGACCATACTCTACATGGGTATTATAACTCATAAAATTTGCAAGTTAAGTAATCGCCTTATGTAGAAGTGATCTGATTTGATCCTCTTTGATGAAGCTTCTCTTCTAATCCTTCCTCCAAAAATGATTGTGATGCCAAAATAAGCTTGAATTATCCAAAATCCTCTCCTAGGCTCCAAGAAAATATTCCCTCTCCTATCTACTGGCCTTCAATTGCTTTTTACTCTTTTTACCCTAGCCTCCAATAACCACAACTATATATAATCCTTGAAATTTCAAATTCCACTTAAACCTAGGTTATAGAATGATTGAAATGCCCTATTGGGGTGCCAATTTGGTCTAAAACTGTCTCGGAATCCAAACTACACACCCGAGTATACTATTTTGACTATTTAGGCCCTTCCGGACTCAATTGTGACCTCAAAATTATTATCCGAATTACTCATATTTTATATCCTATCTCGACCTAATTTAGTCCACACACGACATCCGGTTGAAATAACATACTATCACGTCACTGTCACACGTTATAACGTCAAATATGTAATTACTATTCACTTAGTAATTTCATTCAGTAACATTAATCATTTATATCCAATTAATTATTTAATCAACCGATAATATTTAATTTTAATTAAATTACGTCACATGTATAATTTAGATTTAACCGAATTAATTCATTTTTAATTTTTTAAAAATACGGGTTATTACATACTTTCCCCCTTACAAGGAAATTTCATTCTCAAAATTTGAACGTACCTGCGATGAATAACTCTAGATAATGCTCACGCTTGTCATCCTCCTGCTCCCATGTTGACTCATCTACATTATGGTGCCCCCACTGAACTCTAACTAAGGGTACCACCTTTGAACACAGCTTATGCTCACTACGATCAAGTATTTCCACTGGTTTCTCCTCATACGAGATGTCGGTCTGCAAGTCGATCTCCTCTAATAGATCGTGCCAAAAATATCTCTCGCTCCTCCGGTATCTCTTCAGCGATGACACGTGAAACATGTCGTGAATTCGCTGAAGATGCTCTGGTAGTCCCAATCTATAAGCCACTGGTCCCACCCTCTCGATGATCGTAAATGGTCCCATATATCTAAGTGCCAATTTCCTTTTTTTCCAAATCTCATCACTCTTTTCATATGAGACACTCTCACCAATACCTGGTCACTAACCTCAAGCTCAATATGTCTCATGTCTGCATCAGCATAACTCTTCTACCTATCTTGAGCTATCCAGATGCGCCCTCGAATCAACTCAATCTTGGCAGTGGTGTCCTAAATCATCTATGGCCCCAATAACTTATTGTCCCCAACCTCCAACCAATAAGTAGGCAAATGGCAAGGACGATCGTACAACGCCTCAAAAGGTTCCGTGCCTATGGTGAATTGGTAGGAGTTATTATACACAAACTCCACCAATGGAAGGCACTACTCCCATCCTCCTCCGAAATTGAGTATCCACATTCGCAACATATCCTTAAGCATCTGATTAACCCGCTCAGTCTGCCCATCTGTCTGTGGACGATACGCTGTACTCAATCGTAAATCTATTCCCATCGCCTCTTATAAACTCTGCTAGAAATGGGACACAAATATCTTATCCCAGATACAATATTAAGTGGGACCCCATGTAAATGTACTATCTCAGCGATAAATAACTGTGCATACTGCTTTGTCTCAAAATCTATACGAACAGGAAAAAAATGATCCACCTTGGTCAACCAATCCATTATCACCCATATAGAATCGTAACCTTGTTGAGATAACGATATTCTAGTGATAAAATCCATGGAGATAATGTCCCATTTCCACATGAGAATCTTTAATGGCTGGAACATCCCTGTCGATCTCTGGTGGTCCACCTTTATGAGCTAGTAGGTAGCACACTTCGAGATAAACTCTGCTATGTCCGATTTTATTCCCAACCACCAGTATTGTCTACGCATGTCCTGGTACATCTTATCCCCACCAGTATGTACTGCAAATCGGGACTCATGAGCCTCTGACATCACTGCATGCCACAAATCATCACCTCTAGAACCACAAGTCTCCCATTAAAACGTAAGACACCCTCTGAATTGATCGAGTACCCATCTGCCCCATCAACTAATAACTGGAAAACTCTGTCCTGGCATTATGGATGATCTGCCCGTGTCTTCACTACCCTCATCAAAATCTCGGGCATGATAGCTAGTACGGACATACAAGCCATAGCAATCTCGTAATCATGTCAAATCTCTCTCCACTTTTCTTTCTAAACCTCTTCTAGCTCACCTACAGGTCTTCGGCTTAACGCATCAGCCACTACGTCAGCCTTCACATATTGAATATCTGGTAATCCGTCACGAACTCTAACCACCTCCTTTGCCTCATGTTCAGATCTTTCCGTGTGAACAGATACTGAAGCCATTTATGGTCTGTGAATAAAGTAAATTTCTCCCCCAATATATAGTGCCTCCTTATTCCCAAGTCAAATACAATCGTGAATAACTCCAAATCATGCGTGGGGTAATTCTTTTCATGGTGCTTAAGCTTGCGCGATTCATACGCTGTAGCCCTCTCATCCTAATGCAATACACCCCCAAGTCCTTATAGGGATGCAATAGTGTGGACATAATATGCCACTACTCCCTTAGGCCGTGCAAGTACGGGTGTTGAGGTCAATTTGTCCCTTAGCTCATCAAAATCTAGCTGACAATGATCATCCCAAATAAACGGCACCCTTGTACGAGTCAAGTTTATCAACGGACCCGCAATCTTTGAGAAACCCTTAATGAACCTCCAATAATATCCTGCCAACCCCAAAAATCTGTGAACCTCGATCAGTTTCGTGGGATGTCCCCACTCCCTCATTGATGATACCTTACTCGGATCAATAGCTATACCCTTCTCAGACACAATATGGCCCAGATTTGTACTTCCCGAAGTCAAAACCCATATTTGCTAAACTTTTCGTACAACTGGCGTTCTCTAAGTGTTTGTAAAACCTTCCATAAGTGTTCGGCATGCTCATACTCAGAACGAGAGTAAACCAGAATATCGTCGATAAACACAATCACAAACGGGTCAAGAAACTCTAAAAAATCCGGTTCATCAGATCCATAAACACTAGTGGGGCATTGGTGAGTCCGAATGGCATCACCCTAAACTCGTACGATCCATATTGCATCAAAAAATTAGTCTCAGGAACGTCCTCCTCCCTGAAACGCAACTGATGATAACAGGATTGCAAATATATCTGGAGAAGTAAGCTTCTCCCCTCAGCTAGTCGAATAGATCATTAATATGAGGCAGTGCATATTTATTTTGGATCGTGATCTTATTCAACTCTCTATAGTCAATACATAACCAAAGCGACCCATCCTTCTTTTTGATAAATAATATCGGTGCACCCCACGGTGATGTACTCCGTCTAATAAAACCCTTCCCCAGGAGCTTCTGAATTTATTTCCTCAATTCCTGCATCTCAGATGGGGCCATGCGATAAGGCACTCAAGCTATAGGTCTTGTACCTGGTTATAAATTAATAATGAAATAAATTTCTCGGTTAGGTGACAATATGGGTATGTCCCGAAATACATCCTTGAACTCCCTCATGATTGGAATTAAGTCTAACAAAACTACCACCTCTTATGAGGTCTCCTCCTCGATGTAATATAGATGAGTGTGTGATCCTCCCTCAGGAAGAGGCATCGCCACTAAGAACATCTCCTGTCCGGGTATCGAAAAATAATATCCCTCCTGTAACAATCTACCATCGCCCGATATCCATCTAACCAATCCATTCCCAAGATAACGTCATATATCTCCATACCCAATATAAGAAGACCGACAGCTAAACATAATCTACACACATCGATATCCACATCCCTACAAATCAAGTGTATAAGCAACTCACTATCCATAGGTGACTCCACACACATAAAGAGACTACTAACTGTCTCTAATAGGCCGACAACTCGTGCAAATCTAGTCTCTATGAAAGAATGTGATGCCCCAGTATCAAATAAAACACTACCTGCAAGCCCATAAATAGGGAACGTACCTGCTACTGTTGGTGGTGCTTGTGGAGCCTGTTGAATGGAGGCATCTCACACATTATAAACATGCCCATACTAAAGTTTTCCCCGCTATGGTAGTGCAGGTGGGGCTGGTGCCGCAGGTGGCCTCTGTGCCTGCTGCTCCTGCGGGGCACCCTACTGCTACAGAGCTCTCCTTTGCTGTGGGAAATCCTTCCTCATGTGGCCCGTGTGCCCACAAATAAAGCACTAGCTTGGAAACTCTCTCTGACGCTGTCCTTGATTACCCTGATGGTACTGACCCTACTGTTGGCCCTGCTGGCCTCGACCCTGCTGACCACCTCCATTGTTCCCTTAGCTTGGCAGCCCTGAGGAATCTGCTGTTGCTGAAAACCCTGCTAGACCTACCTATAACCACCCTCAGGTCGATAGCCCCTTAATGTGAACCTCTTGGCCTAATCCCCCTATCGGGAATCTTGCCCCTGGAGTCTGCCTAACTGATGCTGTTGTGGTACTCCACTAGCACTGGCCCCTCATGTATTGCCCTGCTGGCTGGGCTGACCTCCTCGCTTGCTCCCCTTTTACATGGAAGCGATGGTCCTAATAATGTAGTAGTGCAACATTGATGACGTCCATATAAGTCACCAATGCGGGATTACCAATCAAGTGCTGGTAGATCCTCCAAGCCAAACCATCCATAAACCTCGCCTTCTTCCTTTCTTCGTTGTTCACCTCGTCTAGTACAAAATTATCCAAACGAGTGAACTCTTCCTCATATTTGAAAACATGACAATCACCTGAGTCACCTCACTAAACTTCTTCCTTATCTCTGTCTCGACAGCTGGTGGAAAATATTTACGGTCAAACCACACCTAAAAATCAACAATAGTATAGTATCCCTCTCTGTAACAATGGTAACTGACTCCCACCACTGCAATGCTGCTCCAACCAACCTGAAAGTAGTAAACATCTATTTCTGCACCTCACTGTAGTCAACCATACGCAAGTGGTGCCAAATATCTATTTTCCACTGACATGCCGTAATCAGATCATAACTCCCTTTAAATTCTGGTGGATGTCCATTCTAGAAAGCCTCCCTAACCCTCTGCCACTCGGTCGGTCCTGGGTGTGCCTGAATCCTTGTTTCCACTGGCTGCGGTGGTTGCTGGACCTGAGGAAAATGCTGAGCCATGGCAGCCATAGCTGCATTCACTGCCTGCGCCACTATCGCCGCCACCTCAGCTGATGTCACTGTTCCCTGTGGTGCTGGTGGCTGCGGTGCCTGTGGCTCTGATTGAGCCTCCCTCACATTATTTTGAGCCGCTACTCTCGCTTCTCCTCATCTCCTAGGTGGAATCTAAAAATAGATTCGAATTGTATGAGTTCATAGTCAATACAATTATAAAAGCAGAAGGAAAAATCTCAAATGCGTAATCATGAATGCAACAATCCTAATAATAGGGCTCTAAGTTAAAGAACGCTCTCTAAAATCATAGTAAACCGCACAGATCCTATGGACACTAAAACCTGACGCTCTAATAACATCTGTGACACCCTGCTCAGTTAATTACCGAGTGATTAGTCCTTTATTAAATCAAACATGTTTCCCATTTGGTTCATTCTTAGATTCACTATCGAAAATTATATTAATTACTAATCACCTATTAGTTAATTAAGCCGCTGTTATTTTTTTTTATCTTTCATTAAACAAATAATAATAAATAAAAACTAATTTAAAACATTCCCACAATTAATAGAGTCTAAACCATCACAAGGAGTAAATAGATAAAAGTCTTGCCGAATAAACCATCGGCTACAAATCCAAATCCCAAAATAAAATAAACAGTAAATAACTGAATCCCAATATAAGTTTGAACTGAATAACTGAAAAAATAAAGTCTTGATAGTGCAACATGCCCATCAGAGATACGAAAATGAAATCCTACACCTCGAATGAAAGATGGATGTGTATAATCAAGTCTTGCAAGCCTCCACAATGTTGCAGCTAATCGTCCCTGGAATGAATCCTCAAGTCTGGAGTCCCTGTGGTTGGACACCTAAAAGGTTTTAAAAATATTTTGACACGGGTTAGAGTCCAAGTCAAACATTTTGAAAATATTTAGCAAGTATTTAAATCACAATTTACATAAGTTATTTATTCCACATGTATTATTCACGTACACTCACTCGAGATCCTCACCTCTCAACAAATGTGCACACCTAATGTATTCTACTTAACTAGTATCACTCTCACGACTAGTATCGTATTTGACTATTTTCATGACTTGTTAATGTAGGAGGGTAGTGAGAATGGGGTCTATAAAGAATTGGAAAGGGTAAGGCGTGACTCATTCCAATGGGCGCTGTCTTCAAGGTTCTCAGGCACCTTTAGATCAGCCTCTGATAAAACCTTCCTTATTTGGTAACAATGGAACTCAAACTATATCCCACTGCCTACAAGGGGATGACCTTCCCCACGATAATAGTAACTTTTCCTAAGAGAAACTCCTGAGAGTGATGGCTGTCAGGGTGGAGTGAAGGAACAAAGAACTTAACACTTAGAGAGAAAGAGCAGGGAGAGAACATTAGTAATCTGGGATGATTTTGATAGAGTAATGGTATGACTTTGAGTTATGATTATTACTTGACCTTGCCCAGGCGTCCTATTTATACTTGGGCACTAGGGTTGAGTTCGCACTTTTTGGGCGCCAAAATTGAGGGGGTTGGTGAGGGACAAGGTTTGTAATGTACCTTTTATCCCGACCTGTGTGCAACCGCCTGTCTCCTTTGACAGGTGCCACCCGGTGCAAACCAAAGTCAAAAAGCAAATGTGTGTGCACTTGAGCAAAAAATATATGATTTGGTGAATATCATTTAAAAATGGTAACTTGTTGTATAAACTTTGTAAACTTGAGGAGGGGCCTTTAGGACCACCTCCTCTAACATTTTTGTAACCTTGAGGAGGGAGGTCTCAAGGACCATCTCCTCTAAAATATTTTTAACCTTGAGGAGGGAGGTCTCAAGGTCCACCTCATCTAAAATATTTGTAAACTTGAGTAGAGGTATCAAGGACCATCTCTTCTAAAATCATTTTTCAAACTGTTCATTTCATGTGAGCAACCCCTTGTCTCCTCACTTTGATTGTGATTAAGTGTGAACTGTGTGAGGACTGGGTGACTTATAGGTTCTCTTTACTAGCGTTCTATCAATCTTAAAGTGTTAAGTGGTTGATCTTGTTCAACAAACCTTGTTCCTCATCCACCAAGCCAAAACTACTAGGAGATCCTGTCTTGCCTAGTTGAGCCCTGCCTGCTCAACTAGTTTACCTGTACAAAAAAAATAACTTGTTAGGACTCTAATACAGTTGTGAGTAATAAATCTTGGGGAGGAGGTCACTCTATGTGGACTTACTCACCTACTAATTCTTTTTCAAAAGATATCTAGATTTCTGGGGGCAAGAAGCTCCTCATGGTGGGCCTCCTCGCCCTGAATTCTATCTTTCTGAGTTTTGAGCTATTTTGGGATGAGAAGCCCCTCATGGTGGACCTCCTCATTTAAATACTATTTTTTACGAAGTTTGATATTTTGGGATGAGGAACCACTCATGGTGGGCCTCATCGCCCAAATTCCATTCTTGTGAACTTTTGAGCAATTTGGGCGAGGGAGCTCCTCACGGTGAGCCACCTTTCCCAACTCCTATTTCTGTGGAGTTTGAGCAACTTGGTACGAGGAGCTCCCCTTTGTGAGTCTCCTCGCCCAACTCCTATTTTTCTGGAGTTTGGACAGGCTGAGGCGAGGAGCCCTTCCCGGGGCCCTCTTCGCCTATCTTTCAATTCTATGAGATTTGGGACGAGGAGACCTTCCTAGGGCCCTCCTCACAGATTGTTTATTTTAATGGTTGTTGAGGAACATGGGGTGAGGAGCCCTTGATGGGGACGTCCTCACCCAAACTCTATTTCTGTGAGCTTTAGGACATTTTTTTGGGGGGGGGGGGAGGAGCCCTTTCTGGGGCCCTCCTCGCCCATTGTTCATTTATGTGGTTCTTGAGGAACTTGGAGCTAGGAGCCCTTCTTGGGGACCTCCTCTCCCAAGCTCTATTTCTGTGAGCTTTAGGACATTTGGGGGAGAGGGGCCCTCTTTGGGGCCTCCTCGCCCATTCTTCATTTCTGTGGTTCTTGAGGAACTCGGGGCGAGGAGACCTTCCTGGGGCCCTCCTCGCCCAAGCTCTAATTCTATAATCTTTATGGATCTTGGGGCGAGGATCCCTTCATAGGGACTTCCACTCCCAAGATCTTGTGCTATCAAGTGTGTACCCCTCTACATTAGTCCCCTCGTACAAAAATCTGCATGTTGGGCATACCTAAGGTTTTTGTACGCAATGATACATTTGTGTCTTAGAATACGAAACATTACTATTGCATTAATTAGGCCTGCCACTTCAGCCTACTTTTAGGGTCTCGAGGTGGCACGTGTCTATTGGGGAACACACATCTCATCATTGAAAAATATTCATTTCCCTTTTTAATTGGCAATCTGCGCGTGTCATAATATGTATAAAAAGGCCATTTTTTACTCTCCTTTTTTAACTTGTCATTTTTTTTTCAAACTCAAGTTCTTTAGAGAGAGAGAGAGATAAGAGTTTAAAACCCTCCATATCCATTTTCGTGTTTTTCCTTCCTTTACTTACTCAAATGGCTTCTTCCTCTTCTCAAAACCCCACCTCCACAATCTCTGCTGCTACCAGCGAGGTATTGGTGGGCATAGTGCCCATTTCTATCATCATTTCAACCGTCTTGGCCACCAGATCCACCATCGCGACGTCAGAGATTTTGTGCCCTGCTCCTGGAGCTTTTCAATCTTTGTCTATTGAGATACCCTCTTTGGGAGTCTCATCATCTGTTGGTATGTTGGTAACCAAGGCGCCTCCTCGCCCATGGGGGTTTCTGCAACAACTAGGGTTTCCTCCCCCATGGGGGTTTCTGCGAGGAGGGGTTCCTCGTCTGCCAGAGTCATAGGGGCTTCCTCATCTAGAGGAACCCTTTCCACTGGTACCTACTCACTTGCTGGGGTGTCTGCAACCACTGGGGCCTCCTCGTCCATGGGCGTCCTCGCCACCAGGACCACTTCATCCTCCTTGCCTGTTGTTTATTCCAAGTCTCAAAGGGAATATCTCGCTGCTCGTTAAAAGAGAGATTTTGGGCTTTATCATCAGCGCCCTATTTTGGCAGGGAGGAAACTTTTATGACTTCTCTTTTAAATTTTGAGTAGAAGTTTTTGGCCAAGATCAATGAGCAACCCTAAGTGGGTCTAAGTGAGTCCTATGACCTTCCCATTGTTCTTCCTGATTCAATACTTAGGGTTCGAGAAGACAAGGGTGGTTTTCCCCATTCAAATATTGAGGTCAAGGAATGTGGGGGCACCATAGAAGAATGGGGTCTCTGGGTGGATCATATCTTGTCCATCCCCGCACAAAGAGCTGTTATTGAGAGCCTTGGTCTTCTGACCACTATTAATAGTCTCAAAGCTTGTTCAATTGTCGAACAAGAGAGAGCTTTTTCTTTGTTGACATCTCGTTGGAGCAGGGATTCTCACACATTTGTTACTAGTTGGGGTGAGTTTACTATTACTTTGGAAGATATTTGCGAGGTACTTGCTCTGCTCTACTTAGGCAGTCATATCCTTACTGATGGATTTGAGGATGAGGTTGAGGAGAAGATGGTGGGTGAGATCCACTCCGCTTTGGGTGAGTGCTCGAAGTATGTAGCTATAAATTTGACTCGGAACACTAAACTCTTTCACTAAATGGAAGCGGTATTGGTTTGAGGATTTCAAGAAGCGGCCTAATGGGGAGAGCTTGAGTAGGGCCTTGAAGAGTCAGGAAGACCCCAAAATTAAATCCTCCTCACACTTGGTAGCATTTTTTGTTCACTTTTTGGAGTAGATTTCTTCTCCTTGGGAGGCCAGATGACTTTCCCTGTGAGCTTTTGTTCAAGCTTTCTGTAAGGCTTGCTCAAGGGAGGGCAGTCCCCCTCGCAGATTTAACTCTATGGTCTTTGTATACTTGGTTAGATAGAGCTCATGTGGACGTTGAGCGCTCTTGTGGTCATTACAATGCTATCAATTTTCCAACACTTTTATTATTATGTCATTCTTGTTTGAGAGATTTCCCAACTTTTCCCCAGAGGCTAGGTCTTGCCACATCAGAGCTGCTCGTGCTGCAATATGACACAAGAAGAGTCCTAAGGCTTATTTAGGGTCTTTAATAGACAACATTAGTGAGTTTTCTTTTAGGCCCGACTGCAAGATTGTTGGGGGTATTTTTTCTTAGCATTCCTTCTCAGCTACTGGGGCACTTTCTATTGCCCTGTTGATGCGGAGTCTGTTCCTACTTGCCCTAATATTTTTGTGGTGATTATGCTTCTTCCTTGAACCTTTTCATCCCTCACTGACTTGGGTCAAGATGTGGATTTCTACCACTGTGAGAGAGTGAGGAGGAAGTTTGGTTATGAGCAGGGGGTTCATAACCCTGTTTACCCTTCGAGCACCTCCCCTTCTGAGCTATACCTTGAGGCTTTTTCCAATTTCACATTTGTGGGGGTGGTTGATAGGTTTGGTCATCTGGGCAATGTATTTATACCTTTGCGATATTACCTGCACTCCTTCACTCGTTCATGGTTTACTCTTTGGCAGAAGCAGGTTCTGTTGATCCAGAATTGTGTGAGGGATGTCCGTCATGAGACTATTTATAAAAAGATTCCTAATAATGATAGGTATTTGGGTAAGAGGACCCAAAGGTCAGTGTGGAACCGGAGTACCATCCCTAAGACTCCTCTCGAGCATCTCACTCCAATCTTGGTGAGGCCTCTGCTCGATGAGTCTATTTATTCCAAGAAACCTGAGCCTTAACCTTCTTGGCCCAAGTCGAGGGGTAAGTCAAGAGCTTCTACTAGATCAAAGAGGAAGCATCCTGACATGGATGTTTCTAGTTTCATACCAGCTACCATTACCCCTGCTACCCCTGTTATTTTTACTATTGTCGCTGTTTCTCCTACTCTCCCCCTTCTCTAGTGAGAACCAGGGTGAGTAGGAATAAGAATAAGACTAGTACTGGGACCTTTGCTCCTTCTCCTGTACCAGAGCAGGGGTCTGACACTGATGACCTTGGAGTAGAGGAGACGTCAAGGCTATGAGGCCCTTGAGTTGTCCACTCAGGGAGCTGCTGTTATTTCCATTCCCATAGGTGAAGATACTACAACTCATTCCCTTTTACTTTGAAAAGATGGCTTTCGCGGGGTTTCACATACTGATTCCCCTTCTCTATCATTTGAAGAGGAACTAGTCAATTATAGAAGAACTCCCTCCTATGATGATGATGATTCTTCTTTGAATGAGACGAGAGTCACTGAACCTTATGATGATCAACACTTTGATGCCTCTAGTCCTACTGCCGGACATCTTCTGTACGGGCATACAGCTTGCACTATCGTTGTAAGTCTTTTTCTTAACTTCTCTATTACTGTTTTACTGTCTATTTTCATATACTCAGATATGACTTGTGTCTATCTTTACGGTATTTGTAAGGTGTCTCTATCGCATCGAGTGATTCAACGCCTTCACCTCCTTCCTGGGGGCCTTTTGCTAAGGCCAGAAATTCCATGCTGGCATCATATTTGGTCCTATCAAAGGAGGTTTGTCACTTCCCTCTACCCATTCATTACTTCCTTTATTTTATTTATTTTTATTTTTTTTACTAATATTTTCTCTGCTCTTTTTAACTCTAGCAGCTCTCTATTGTGTTCCTGTAGTCGGCGAGGATTTCTTCTATATCTTCTTCTTCTTCGGTTCAGGTAAGAATTAGCTCCCCTGAGTATTTTATCTTTTACTTATCATATTTTGAAATATATCGTTTGAAGTCAATTTGTCTTGTGTATGCAGGTGACTGTTTCTCTTAGTCGCCTTTGCTCACCTCCCCCTTCCTCTGTGGTGAGTGGTTTCTCTGTCTGGCTACCTGATGTACTCTTAACTTGTCTTCTTCATTGACTCTATCTATTTCATCACATTCTCTATACCCATGGCTATATTATCTCTGTTTGCTTATTTATATAGGGACCTTCTACGAGCGACCCTTCTTATACTAGGGGAGCAACACCATGCTCATGAGGCACTGCTCCTGGTACATTGCCTTCAGGGAGGATTCCTATTTCCCGGGTTTTTATGCTCATGGACCCTAGGCTTCACGTCCTGCCTATACCTTCCAGGCCCATTTTCACCATTACGTCTAGCGGACCTGCCATACAGGTTAGCTCCACCTCTTAAGTATTGCTTATTCCTGTAAGAATTCATTTTTTATCTTTATTTATGTTTAGTTTCCTGAAGCTTTTTTCTATAACCAGGTCATTGCACCCGGCACTACTGTCCCATCGGTCATCTTTTCTCCTCCCTCTTTAGAGGGGCTTTAGGTGAGCCTATATTGAGTCTTTCATTGTCTTCAATTCATGCTCTTGAACTATTGGAATTTCATTTTCATATTATATTTCCTGCTCATTTTATTTTATATGCCAGTTGGTTAGTGACCCCCCCACTTGTTGCTTTGGTTCCCCATTTATTACTCCCTGATACTTCTGGGGAAGCCCCTGAGGTTTCACCTGCTTCAGCCAACCTGTCCAGAGTCTCCTTGTCTGAGGGGATTTTCCCTAGTTCCATGGGACCAGTCTCAGTAGTATGCTCAATCTTTGCATACTCCACTTGCTCTATTGATTACACATCTGTGCATGCTACATTTTCTTTTTAACATATTTGTAGATGTGGTTCCTTTACTTGCGGGACCTATTTTTGGACTCTCAGGTGAGTAGTCCCCAAGTTTCTGTGCTTGAGGAGACTTTGGTCACCCCTCTGGCTAGTATCACTCTTGCTCCAAATGCTGAGGAGTCTCTGGCATGGATCTTAGTGGAGAGCTCCTAGGTAAATACTTAATCTAGTTGGATATTCGAGCTTACGTTCTCTATGTAAATACTTGTTGGCATTTACCTATTTCCCTATTTTTAGGTTAGCACAATGAGTGTTCCTTTGGCTGAGGAATAACCAGGGGAAGCTACTGTGAGTCAGATATTATACTGTCATACCTTACTCTGTCTTTATTCCCCATTTTCTTCTTACTTTTACTGAACAAGTAGGCTCACCTTCATATTCCTGTTTCTTTGTTTTCTAGTCAACGAGGCGACCGTCACAAGTCCTGCGAGACCTACAATAAGTGCTATACTGCACACTCCCCAGGTATTAAACTGTCATACCTGAGTTTTTTCTGTCTGTTTAAGTTAACACCTTTCTCTTATTTTTATTTTTAGGAAAAGAAGATACTAACATTTGCCTATTCTCTGTTAGGCTGGTACTCAAGGCTATGTTGTTCCCCTTCGCTTTGGTGACATTATATTGACCCCCCCAAACTTTGGGGTAGGACTTCAATGACCTTTGTTTTAATTCAAATGTGAATAACCACTTCCTGTTGCTTTTCTTCTCTGCGACTTATCCCTTGTTACTTTTCATTTGACAGGTTCTAGTTGATAAGCCCTCTGAGGCCACCGGGGAGGCCGACCAGAGATCCGAGGCGAGTGGTGATGCTGGCTCCGAAGAGGATTCCTTTGTGCCTATCTCAGAGCTCGAGTCTCACAATACAGGTTACGATGACATAGAGATGGAGGCTCCTGGTATTTTCATGAGTGCACTGTGGTGTTCAGAGTTTCCCTCCCGATTCCGTGCTCAGGAACGATAAGTGTTGGAGCTGCTTTTGGAGCACCATCCTGAGATTTTCACCTCCCAGAGCGTCCTCAACATTGATATCCTTACTGTCTTCAATTTGAAGCAGCCATCTATATGAGTTCTTGTCTATCCCTCCCACTGATATGACTGCTTGGAGGGCTTCACTGTTTCTCCAAGCTCTTCATGATCTTCAATGTTTCTATCATTTTCAGCTGGATTGGCTTGAAGCTTTAGTTCATTATTTTCTCGGCACCACATTTAGGAAGATGGTAAAGCTTCATACTTTTCTGCAGACTAGGGAGTAGTAGCGTTAGGCTGAGGCTGCTCAAATTCAGACTCAAATTCAGTTTCTACAGGCTAAGATGGCCAAGATGGAGGCTGGTTCTATTGAAGACGAGGATCTAATAGCCAGGTTGGAGGAGCAACTCGTTGAGGAGGTTGGTCCTACTTACACAGACGTGTGGTCCCGCCAGAATATATTTTTCATGTTATCTAGTGGATATATAGTTTTGTTGTTTAGGCTTCTTTTTGTATACTTTTTCGTATGTAAAGGACTTTTTGCCATTATTAGTGAAAAAGTGTTTTATTGATTTCTATTACTTTGCTCATTTGCTTCTATCTCAACCTTAGTGTCTTCTTACTAAGGCATGTACCAATATCTTTTCTAGCTATGTGGTATTTACCTTTTTTTACATGATCAAGTAATATTTTTAGAACTGTCCCCTCTAATTGTGGGGTACTTGCATTTTATCTGGGCAAGTAACATTTTTAAAACTGTCCCCTCTAACTATGGGGTACTTGCATTTTATCTGGGCAAGTAACATTTTTATAACTGTCCCCTCTAACTATGGGGTACTTGCATTTTATCTGGGCAAGTAACATTTTTAGAACTGTCCCCTCTAACTGTGGGGTACTTGCATTTTATCTGGGCAAGCAACATTTTTAGAACTGTCCCCTCTAACTGTGGGGTACTTGAATTTTATCTGGGCAAGTAATATTTTTTAGAACTGCCCCCGCTAACTGTGGGGTTCTTTCATCTTATCTGAGCAAGTTATCATTTCTTAGGGAATAAGCTGGGAGATAAAGGGTTAGCTCTTCTCCTTCCCTTAAATCCTCTTTTTTTTGAGAAATTAAAGTAGGGGAATGTAAGTCCCCTTTTCTCTATTCTTTATATGATCTAGTGAAATAAGGCTTTTTCTTTGAGAACATAACTGAGGCTTGGTCTAAAAAAAAAGTTTGCTACGTATTTTTTTTATTATCATGACTTAGAGGACGTCCGCCTGTTGGTCTGGTGACAAAATTAAATCATTTGTCTAATATGCTTAGAGAGACTTTGTTCAGTATACTTTTCTATCGGGATGGATGTACCCCCCTAAGTGTAGTGAGCAAACTTCTTTCTATCTGGGACTCTCCTTTAGTCTAGTAGAGAGAGCTATATGTATATATATATATATATTATGGTTTATCTATCTTATGCCATAAATAAAAAAATTGAGAATCATCATGCAATGCTCAAAAAGAGTTGCTATTCATTTCGATTAATTGTCTGTACTTTTCTATCGGGGTGGATGTACCCCCCCAAGTGTAGTGAGCAAAGTTCTTTCTATCTGGGACTCTCCTTTAGTCTAGCAGAGAGAGCTAGAAATGTGTATATATATATATTCTGGTTCATCTATCTTATGCCATAAGTAAAAAAATTGAGAATCATTATGCAATTCTCAAAAAGAGTTGCTATTCATTTCTATTCATTATCTGTGTCGTTTATAAGATTGTATTGCTCTTATCATTTTACATAAAAGAACTTGTCTAGCACTAGAGCAATCTGTTAAAACCTTTCAACAGAAATAAAAATTTTCCTTCAACAATATTAAGCATAATACCTCTTCAGCCACTTGTAATTGATGGACTGGAGGCAATCACTCTCTGCCTCTGAAATCTGGAAATAACCTGACTTGCCTACCCCTCTGACGACAAAGGGTCCTTCCCAGTTGGGTTTGAATTTTGATGCCGACATGATATGGACATGGTGAGTGGATGCTCGCAAGACTAAGTCTCCCACCTATAACTCCCTAGGCTTGACCAAGTTTTCGTAGGCTCTGGACAATTACTGGGTGTAGACTTTGAAGTTATCCTTTACCTTATCCAGTGCCTCTAGCTACACATGCCTTGGGTTAGGGATGAGTCCGTTGTTGAGAGAAAATCTGGATGAGGGTACCACCAAATCCATTGGTCGGACAACTTCGGTCCCATATACTAGGTTGAACAGGGTGAACCCCGTCGATTTTCTTTTTGAAGTACGATAAGCCCGTAGCACCACAGGCAACTTCTCATCCCATGCCCCTGGCATGTCCTCCAGCATTTTCTTCAAGATATTTATCAGGGTCTTATTGGTAGCTTTCTCTTGGTCATTACCTTTAGGGTAGGAGATGGTTGAGTTGTTGTGCACAATTTTGTACTTGTCTCTGAGGAGGTCCATCTCCTTGCATACAAACTACTTCCCATTATATGTTAAAATTACCTTGGGTATACCAAACCCGCATATGATATACTCCTTTATAAACTGGGTTACAACTTTGGCTGTCACCCTTCTTAGAAGGATGTCTTCTACCCACTTGGTGTATAATTCTGTAGACACAATGATAAAATCTTTGCCATGAGAAGCTGGGCTGATGTTTCCAACTAGGTCAAACGCCTATGTGTGGAAAGGATAGGGAGCTTCTAGGCTTTGTAAGAAGACTGAAGGAGCATATATCATGTTTCCATATACTTGACAGGCTTTGTACTTCTTCACATGTCTAATGGAGTCTGCCTCCATGGTCAGCCAATAGTACCCCAACGTTATTAGCTGATCATACAGTTTGGCACCCCCATATGGGAGGGCTCATGAGTTTCTTTCAGCACCCTCTCTATGTCTTCTTTAGCTATGCATCTCAAGGCCTTCTCGTTGTACCCTTTTCTATACATCTCTCTTTCCACCAAGTAAAAATGGGCTATCCTTTTTCGCAAATAAATATCATCCTCCCTTTCTGAGGGAAGTTCTCCATCTCTCATATATGCTATATATGGCTGTCCCCAATATTCGAAGGCTTCCACAAAGTTGGCTTTCGCTCGCTGGTTAAAATTGGCTTGGCATTTTGGGCAGCATTGTTGCAGGCGGGTAGCTTCTGCGCTTATGGTGGGCCAATAGTACCCACCCTGATGATACCGTCGATATAGAGGAATATAAGTGTCTCTATAATGCTTTTAGTGAATTTCTACCAACCTTTCCTTAGCTTCTTGCTCTCTGGAACTCCTTGCCAGAAATCCTCCATGACTCTTGAAATAGAATGTTCCCT
This sequence comes from Sambucus nigra, assembly GCA_949130495.1. Lineage (NCBI taxonomy): Eukaryota > Viridiplantae > Streptophyta > Magnoliopsida > Dipsacales > Adoxaceae > Sambucus > Sambucus nigra. Next base: position 504,978,961 of record OX422212.1, read on the forward strand.
GCAGTATGTGATAGTTAGCTAACTCCAACATCTTCATTATCCGTTTCTAGTTTCGAGATACTTCACCGCTAGGTGCCTCCAATCTTTTGTCTCATTTCTTTTGAACAAGAATGTTACTGCAGTGGGCACTGTTCTTCACCGTACTGTGATTGTTGCTTTCGACTCATCCATGTCTAGTTTCTGTGCTATTGTGGCTAGTGCGTTGGGATGCCTGCTCACTGTTCTTGCATGTCTCTCCACAATTACTTCCAAGAATTATCCCAACAATCTCTGAATGATGTACCTGTAGGGTGCTAAATTGGCATGCTTGAGGGAAAACTACCCATTGACCTGTTTTACTACCAAGTTGGAGTCCCCTCATATGAACAACACCCTGACCCTTTTTCTGAGTGCCTCCAATATCCCCAAAATAAGGGCCTCATACTCAGCCTCAGTGTTTGAGCCTTTAAAATCTAACTTAAAGGAGAGAGTGATATTCTCCTTCCTATTTTACAATATGTTACCATCACCCCATGTTCCTTTAACGTTGGATCCATTAAACTCCATCGACCATCTTTCCATTTCTTCCACCATGCATGCTTGAAAGTTCTCTCCAGGTAGGTCCGCATTAGGTGGCTCGAAATTCCCACTTGGAAAATGAGTAAGAAGATCTGATGCTGTTTGGATTTTAATGGCCTTGGGCATTGTGCATTTCAAATCATACTCTGATAAGATCAAAACCCACCTTATTGCTCACCCCATAAGTACTATCCGTGTAAGGAGGTTCTTGATGGGGTCACACTTAGTGACTATGTGAACTGTGAAAGCTAACAAATAGTGTCTCAACTTCTGCGCAACAAAAAATAAGGCCAGACAATGTCTCTCTACATTAGTGTATCTAGGCTCTGTACTTGAGATCACCCTTGTGAGGTGGTACACCGACTTTTCTACTCCTTCCCTTTCTTGGGCCAACAATGCTCTTTTGGACCTCTCTGTTGAAGTAAGGTAGAGCAACAGCAGTGCCCCCATTTCTGGTGGAATTATTGTGGATGGGGAGGATAGAATCTCCTTGATTTTCTACATGGCCTTCTTCTGCTCATCTCCCTAAATCCATTTGGTTTTGTCTTTCAGAAGGGGTTTGAATGGGCGAGTCACTTTTGCGAGTGCGGGTATAAACCTCCTTAGGTAGGATACCTTTCCTAGGAAGCTCTTAAGCTGTCTCTAACTCTTAGAGGTGGCATCATCATTATGGCTTTCATTTTTTCTGCATTTACTTGCACACCCTGCCTGTTCACCATAAACCTTAGAAACTTTCCTGCGGTGACTCCAAATCCACACTTGGTAGGGTTCATTCTCTTCTTACACCTGCGGTACCTCTTGAACACCCTCTTGAGGTCTTGTATGTGTTTGCTTTCTTTTTTGGATTTGACCACTAGGTCATCCACATAAAACTCCAATATGTTATGAAATAGGTCATGAAAAATTGCCATCATGGTTCTCTGGTATGTGGCCCTAGCATTCTTCAGTTCAAATGGCATGACTGTATAGTGGAGGTTTCCTAAGTGTGCGGAAGGCGGTCTTCTCCGCGTCTATCGGGTCCATCTTAATTTGGTTGTAGCCAATGTACCAATCCATGAAGCTATACATCTCATGTCCTGCTGTAGCGTCGACTAAGCTATCTATTCTCTATAGAGGAAGTTCATCTTTGGGGCATGCCTGTAATACCCCGTATTTTTATGGCATTTAATTTTGGGATTAATTAAATTAAATTGGGATAAATTAATTTAATATTAATTAAGATTTTAAAATAAATATTTACTAGCGTGACGAGAGTTAGTAATTATTGGTAAGAATTATGTTGAATATTACTAGATGAGTAAAGTAATACATGATATTGAATTTATTAAAATTATCGCGAGTGAATAATACGATAATTTTAGAAATTAAGTCGGGACGCGCATGTGTCATGTCGAGACAAAATTAATGGAATAAAAAGCAAATAAATTATAAATTGCCCGCATGGTCATTTTAAGTGTGCGAACAAGTTCGGAAGGGTCGAGTTAGTTAGAAACCTGTGTTTGATGGTTTAGTTTGGGTCTCGGGATGTTTTTAGACCTAACCGGCAACTCGTGAGGGCATATGTGTAATTCTCCATTTTTGGCCTTAATTAATGACGAAAATAGAGAGTTTATATCTGTGGGAAGAGAGAGTCCTCTAAGGCTAGAAACTCTAGAGTTTCAGAAGGGATAAGGAAGGGAGAAGAGAGAAGGCTTCTAAGGGAGAGAACCACCTACCCAACACCATCTTCACCAATTCCACCACCAACGCGTAGATCAGGGAATGAGGAACGAATCCATACCCATCATCATCAATGATTCAGATTTCCATTTCTAAGGAAAGTATCTAACTTGTTGTTATTTGGTTGATATCACCTCCATGCTAGTGTAGGAGAAAATTATTTATGTTTCCATGAAAAATAAATGATGTGTGGGAAAATTATGTTGAATTTCAGAATAGAAATCATGTTAGGATGAATCCCTTATTGTATGTAGATTAGTGAACATGAAATTTGGATGCCCAGTAGAGATAAGAATCTGAATATCCATGGATTTCTGGTGAAATAGAATAAACTAGGGTTAAAGGATAAATTCTTGAATTAATTCATTGGATAACGGTTTTTAATGAATTAATGAGAGTTTTACGTTAGAAAGCACCTATAAGTGTTTATATAATGTTCTTAATGTTTAGTTGGGAGTTTGGAACTTGTTAATGGAGATTTGGAGAAGTTAAATGGAAGAAACCCGTAGGTAAATAATTACAGAACTCGTAGGTAAAGAATTACATAATTACAGAACCCGTAGTTAAATGGAACTTGACTCCTCCTGGAAACTAAAACTTTCTCCCCCTTTAATGTTAATCCGATTCAACTATGTGAGGACCCTTAGACATAATTTAAACATCATAATGGGACATGGGAAGGACCAGTAGGGTATAAGTAGGGTCCGGTAATGTGACTTTATATGATATTTAACCGTGGGAATTCAGGGGGTATACATTGGAATGAAAACCGTGCGTATAGTAAATTGAGTTTTGTGAGAATCAAGAAGGACTTAGACTAGTAGGGTAGTGAGTGTAATCCTACTGATATTACATTTAATCAAGTTGAAACACTTCGAGAGGTACTTAGAATGTGGCGGTAATTGAGAATAAAAAGGAAGGCTTTAATTATATGTAGGACTCGAGCGTTATGTGCCACATATGATTAGAATATTATTATTATGGATCAAGGGCGTACCTAAATGAACAACGTGAATATATATATATATATATATATATATATATATATATATATATATATATATATAATATGTAATATGTGAATGTATGTGTATAAGCGTACCCGCGCTACTTGCTATCACGGGGGTTTCCGCGCCGGGACAATCCTATCTCGATTGGACCTTTATGGGGGATATTGACTCGTACCCTAGAACATAGTGTCCTTGGTACAGGCTATCTGAGAATGATAGTCAGACGCTCCTAAGAGACGTGAGGGTATGTGCTGACCTCTTAGTGACTTGGAACTATGCTTCGCCTCCAATATGTGTGTTCTATGTTAATACGGTTCGAGAGTGGATCCGAACTAGTATTTCCCTTATTGTATGATTGGTAAAAGGACTGGATAGCAGAGTATGCCAGCACCATAGATTTATGTGGGGTGCTCTATTGCATATATATTATGTGTGATAAATATATGTAGCGTTGATTCTTCTACTGTGCATGTAAGTATATAAAATTGAATAAGTGATCCTAAATAAATTAAATGCATGTAATCCCAAATCAGTATTGAGATATACTTAACTGACTTGATTAATTCATAAGAAAAGTTATCTTAAATAAATCATAGACATACAGTCACTTGGACTAGAAATTGATGAGATGAGAATTGGGTAAGACTAGTGCATTGAGTTAACCTTATGAGTCACTATAGTAATAAGTTAGGTGTGCACACTAGTTGAGAGGTGAGAATTATCAAGTGAGTGTCGAGGTACTAACATGGTTGTAATATCAACTAGTAAGCATCCTAAATACTTGCTAAACTATTTTTAAAGCTGTTTTACACTCGGGCTCTGACCCGTTTCCTGTCATTATATATATATATATATATATATATATATATATATATCATAGGTGCCCAGCCATAGGGTCGTCATGCGTAGTTCATTGGACAGTGGACGTGCTGCAGCTTGTGTGGGAGTTGCAGGTCCTTGCAGTAGACGACTCCTTCTTTGACTTCTCAGCTTTCTATTTAGTCTTTTTAGTTAGGGCATGCGTCGCCCAATTCCAGATTATATTTAGACTTGATAGAGATTTTGTATTCTATTATTGTTTCAGTATCCATTTCTTATTTGGGATTATTTCATCTATTACGTTGGCCTTAGATGTAGATACTTATTTGGATTGATTAATTTAGTTGGCTCGTTTCATTTGGATGGTTTGACTTTATCATGAGTCATATTCGTAAATTGGTTTATGCATATAAGATTTTAACAATGGAGTTTAATAAATAAAATTAAAGGTTTTGAAATAAAGAAAATTGTTTTACGACAGTGATGCTAAGAATGACCCAACTGGACACTTTGATTTAATTGTAACACTTCGTATTTTTATAATTGATTTATTTAATTAAATGGGTATTTTTGAGAAAAATAAATTTTATATTTTTGGATTTTTATTAATTAATTATGTTGGTTTTATTATTTGGAAAGTAGAATTTCAAACGGAATCGAAATCGGATTTAAAATGAAGTTTTTATGAGAGTTTTAAGTTTAGCTTAAAAAAAAAAACACATTCGTCACGGATTTAGGCCGTGACTAATGAAAAATATGATTTTTGATCAAATGGAATTAAACGAAAGGGTGCCTGTTCGATCGATCGACCTAGGGAGTCGATCGATCGACTATGCCAGATTTGAGGCGGTTCGGTGATTTTATGTGTAGTGTTAGAATGAGATTAGGATTCCTAATTAGTATATAAGTCTAATAATCCGTAGGGAGACTTCTCATAATCACTTTTCACAAGTTTTTCGTTAGAGAACTCTTCCAAAAGTTTTTCCTCTCCACCATAATCATCAACCTCCAACATAATCAAGTTTTTGTCACAAGTTTTGGAAGACTAAATTGAGGTTTAATCAGGTTTTTTCAAGAACACTACTTTGTTAATTTTTCGAGAGGGATCCAACCGTGCTACCAATTTTTCTTCAAATTAATCTCAGGCATGAATAATCTATTCATTTTCTTTAGTATTATGCGTTTTAAGTGTCGCCTAAACACTTAATTACATATTTTCTTAAAAATAATTAATAACTTAATTAGAGAAAGTGGACACTAACTATGGGGATGTTTTTATAAAATCTTTTAATCGGAATAATATTCATAACCGTTATGGTACGTAGGATTGATGTGTGGATTTTGGGCTTTATTAGTGTAGGTTGCATGTAGAAAAATCTTGATTTTGAATTAAATGAATTTGGGGACGTATGACTCATGTAAATTATGTAGAGATAATGAAATTGGAAATATGATGTATTAATGATGAAATCTTGGTGTATTTGATTTAAAATAATTAAATGGGATTAATTGGGTGTTTGTGACGTTATGATAATTAAATTAAGATTTAATTGAATTGAACTATCATGCGTAGTTGTATACGTTGATTAATTATGATTGGTTGTGTGACTTGTTGATATTATTTAATTGCCTTTTGTGACGACGGGTTGTTGGTTATTTTTGCTTTCCCAATATTTTAGGACGCCTTCTAGGTATGGGACTAGTGGGTAGGCCTTTTGATAATTTACGCCTTCTAGGTATGGGATTAGTGAGGGTAGATTATTATAACTTTATTATGTTGGGGGTGGGCTGATTTTTGTCACTTTATCATCGTTATGCTAGCCTAGGCATGAGACTAGGTTGAGGTTTATGTTAGAAATTCATCCTATACATATGGTAGGACGTATTGATAACTTGGGGACCCTTAGGTATGGGACTAAGGGGTATTTTGAGGATCTCACATCGATTAAAAGGGTGGAATAATTAATAAATTGAGAAATTGAGAATTAAGGCCTAAAGATAAAATCGGGTATTAAAATTGGTGGCGACTTAATGTGCCAGTGATCGACAGTTTAAACGGGTCAGTTTGGGCGATTTATGTCGTGTCGTGAGTTGGAACCTTGTCATATTGCGGGGGATCGACAGTTTAAACGAATTAGGTTGACTATTGACAAGGGGAAGTGTGACACTTTGGTGGATTACCACCCGGGACGGGAGGACCGTCATAATAAAAAGTGAGAACAATAATAAAATGAGCTAATTAAATAAAATTAGCATTGTGGGACTTGGGAATTTAAAATCATATTGGTGTGACTTTTAAATGGGGATCTCTACGGGTAGTTAGTGATTTATATTTATCGCGTTTAATTATCTCGTTAAATTAAAATATTCTACTGTGATATTTATTGCGTATAATGCTATTGTCTGGGTTCACGGACCCTATTTGAGGGGAGTAGTGTGTATTCATGCTCGGGGTTCTGACCTCGTGTGTTAATTAATATTTTCAGGTTTTAGTGCTAGAGTTATTGCAAGATTTTTAAAGATTATCTTGGAGACGCAACCGGAGTATTTTAGTTGAGTTTAGTAGTGTAGATAAGTTTTTGATTTCTTTGCATTTGTATTGAGACTCAGTTTATGGGTTTGATGGGCCATTCGGTTCCACAGTTGTACGGTTTTACTTAGATATTTATAATGGGATTTTATTCAGTTTATATTATTGGAGATTGAATTTATTTGAGTTTTAGTCTGAGATGGATCTTTTATCGCTTAGTTGGATGATTTATCTTTTGGGATTGATTGTCAATCTTGTGGATTAATTTTATTTGTCTCATATCTGTCTCATGCTAAGGATGATATTTATTTAGTTCACACCCGGCTTAATTTTGGTGGTGGCCGATGCCAGAATTGAGCGGGGGGTGACAATAATTTAACAAAGGACTGATCACCCGGTATTTAATTAGGCGGGGTGTCATAATGCCCTATTCAAGTCACAAAAAATCTATGCAAATTCTGATTTGACTCTTGTCTTTTTACCACTAGCACTATGCTGGAAAGACATATGGGATGCTGAATATGCTTGATGAATCCTGTCGCCAATAACTTTTTCACCTCAGCTTTTATCTTCAAGTCGAGGTCTGCCTTGTAAGTACGAGTGGCTTGTCTCATTGGAAGGGCATTGAGAAAAACATTTAATCTATGGGAGCTCATCTCTGGATCTATTCCAGGCATCTCTGTATACTTCCAAGCAAAGACATCGGTGAACTCCTTGAGCAAGTCAATGAGCTCTTCTTTTTGTTTCGGTCCCAGACTCTTGGAGATCAGGATGGGTCTACTTTCACCTCCTTTTTTCCCTTGATTGATCTCTTTTAACTCCTATAGTTTCTCTCTGGGTCCATCTTGCATGCATTATGGAGATTCCTCTGGCTCCTAAACATGCTCAATAATATGTTACTCATCAACAACAAAACATTCTAGTCCCATGTTGGTGCTCTCATCCTAGAACACCACCCATGAAGAGCATTATAAGAGGTAGATAACCTTTCCATCGGGTAAAACCACTTTTTCCTAAGTTTGGGGAGGTTTAGATACTTCCTCCACCTTCCTCTTTCCTTTTTCCATGTGGAGAATTACCCTTTCCCCCAAGCGATTGTGAAAAATGTTTTGTGGTTGATCAGATCCCCCTACCACTTGCTTTCCTTCTAGAATTTCTTCTTTCCTCATCCAGTTCAGTATAAAAATCTACATCTACTAGATGGGCCTCCTCAACGGAGAAAGGATTTTGAGTCGCCTTGATGACTATCTCTGTGCCTCTAATGTTAGCCTTTGCACACTAGTGGTAGGTAAAAGGCACTATGCCATGGGTATGCATCCATACCTTTCTGATGAGCAGCTGGTAACTGGTAATGGCATTTATAATATGGAATTTGATGTGGGAAGTGAAATTCCCTAACTTAATTCCCACATTCACGTATCCAATGGATTGAATTTCGGAACTATCAAATCCGGTGATCACTAGTGGCACTGGCACTACCTTTTCTTGGTCAATCCCTGTCTCATACAATGTATTGATCGGTATAATGTTAATAGATGCTCCTCCATACATTAACACCCTGGGGAATGAGACCCCATTGATCACATCTATAAAATGTGATACCCTGCCTAATTAAATACCGGGCGATCACTCCTTTATTAAATTAAAATCAAGGTGAACAGTTGGTTCATTCTTAGCATCACTATCGTAAAAATACTTTTCCAATTTAACCAACCTAAATAATTAAGCTAAGTGTCAAAACCATTTAAAACCTTATTTCCATTTTATTAAATCCAATTATAAAACCTTTAAACATTTACATTTTAAGAGTCACATATTAAGTATGAGAATAAAAATGAACATTCAAGAGTTTAACCATCAATCATAAATCCCAACATTAAAACACTAAAGGAAAACATCTTGACAGTAATAAATCCTGAAATAAAAAATACTGAAATTAAAAGAATTACAATCTCTGACAATACCAACTAAATAATGGAAAAGGGCGACACATGCCCCCACTGGATAAAGCTGAACTAGAAGTAGAGTCAACAATGAGGTCGTCTAAGCAATGGCCTGCAACTCGCACAAAAGCTACAGCGCGTTCCATCCAAAGAATCCTAAGTAAGACACCCCTGTGGCTGGACACCTGTAATACATATATATATATATATACACAAGAGAGAAGAGATAACAACAAACGGGTCAGAGCACGAATGTAAAACAGTTTTAAAAATAGTTTAGCAAGTATTTAAAATGCTTACCGGCTAATGCAACAGTCATATTAGTATGCGACACTCTCTTGAGAATTCTCAACTCTCATCTAGTGTGCACGTCTATCGTACTAATGAACCCCATATATCTTTCTAATTTCTTCTCCATAAGACTTAACACGTGAAATTTAGGTTATGATATTCACTTTAGAAAAATCTATCTCTTCAAGACTTCTTACGTTATTTAGAATAATTCCGTATTGTTATAACGTTCCCGAATACTTACAGTGAAGTTGATGAATTTTATACTTTACTTAACTAATATTTCGCTCAGTAGAAAGTTCTCATATAGAAACACGTATATATATTAATTACTCGTATAATATATATACAAACAGCACCCCACATAAAATCTATGGTGCTAGACTTCCATATTTAAGTATATACATACCAATCACTCATAAATTATATATATACTAACGGCACCCCACATAAAAACTATGGTGCTGACATACTCTGCTATCAAGTCCATGTATCACACATACTTAGGGAAATGCTAGTTCGGAATCACTCTCGAACTGCATTAACACAAACACATACAAATGGAGGCGAAACATAGTCCCAAGTCCTAAGAGGTCAGTACATACCCACACGTCTCTTAGGCTCGTCTGAACTATCAATCAGATAGCCTGTACCAAGGAATTCTATGTTCTAGGGTACTAGTCAATATCCCCCATAAAGGCTCATCAAGATAGGACTGTCCCAGCGCGAAAACCCCCGTGATAGCAAGTAGCCTGGGTACGATTTTTACACAGAAATAATATATGCACAATCACACCGTCATATATAAATATGTATTCACATCCACATTATTAAATTAGGTGCGCTCACGACCCATAATTGTAATTATCCGTTATTACACACTTTACTCAATTATATCGTATAACAGACTCATTACTTTTATTCTCGTAATTAATTTATTCTAAACTCACTTCTCGTCACTCGAAGTATTCTCTTTATCTAAGTATAATTTCAGTAGGCCCTCTCTCGCCTTCTTAGATGTTTCGATTATTCAATCAACGCACGTATGATTTCTTAAGTATGAAAGTCTCCCAGTTTTACCCTTTATTTCCCTTCACATTAAAGTTCCACTTTATGGGATTTCTCTTGACCCTACTGGTCCTTTTTATGTTCCAATACGTTCTAGCAATCCTAATCAAGGTTTACTACGCATAAAATCGAATTAAGCTAACACGAAAAAAAATGCAGTTTTCCCAGAAGGGGTCGATCGATCGATGAAAGGGGGTCGATCGATCGAACCGTCGATCGATCGATGCCCTGGGCTCGATCGATCGATCAAACATGTATGGAGAAATCTGCAGAATACCAGTTACGGGTTCTATCATCCAAACTCATCAAATTCCAAACTGTTAACTCCCAAACTCCCAGAAATTGATACCACAAACATAATAAACCCAAGTGAGAAATAATCTACGTAAGACATGCTAGTTTCCATCAAGAATCATGGGTTAAAAGGGTGAAACTCTATATAATTCTCATGAACCCTAATATTTTCCTTATCTTAGTTTATTTCATTATTTTTCCAGATTTTCTATCACTAATACTATGGAAATTCTTGGTTCAACCTCTACATGTGAAATGGGTTTCCAGAAATATGATCTCTATCACTATAACATGCAATTTGTGTCTCCAATTAACGTTTCAAGAACAGTAATTCTAATCAACCTTAAACCAATATAAAAGGATTCATTTACTTGATAAAAGCAAGATAGATACTTGCCTGGAAATTTAATCTCTGATTTGTGGAAGAAAAAGTTGTGGTTGTGATCCCCTTCGCGTGATCTACGATTTGGCGGTGACGGCGGTGCAACCGGAGGAGTTCTTGGCCTAGAACTCCTTGGAAATCTCTTCCCCTTCCTCTCCAATGGCCGTCATTAGTTTTAGGTTGTGTTAACCCTAGAAGATAACACTTTACATCTGATATACCCCTTGCAAATTCGTGGGTTTAATTACCCAAAATTACAAAATGTCCAAAACGCCCTCCCGGGGTACTAATTAAGCCTAAAAATTGCCCGAGACTCCAACTAAATCCCCGGGTACACTTTTTTGACTATCCCGACCCTTCCGGACACTTTGACGCACTCGAAATGACAATACGAGCAACTTATAATTTATTCACTTTTATTAATCAACATTTAGTCCCGACACGACACAGGCGCGTTTCGACTTAAATTTTCATAATTGCCATTTTATTCACACGTGACAATTTTATAAAATAAATCTCATATATTACTATACTCATCCAGTAACATTCAACAAATTTCCAATAATTACTAACTCTCGTCACGCTAATAAATATTTAAAATAACTTTCCGGATTAAAATTAAATTAATTTATCTCAATTAAATTTAATAAATCCTTAAATTTAAAATCCATAAAAATACGGGGTATTACATACTTCCCCCCAAATAACGGAATTTCGTCCCGAAATTCGGAAAATAAGGCTTACCTGGTAGAACAATTCTGGCTATCTTTTCAGTACGCAAACTATCTACATAGTAAGGCGTTTAAGCATTATAGCCCCTGCCTCATAGCAAACTTGATTAACATTCTCATTGGAGACACTTCACATGGTGCTCCAAACTGACAACATTCGCATATGTCACGCCTATACATTATAAATTTCCATTATCTCATTATCATTGGGAGGCCGCACTTCACTACATTTTTCTTCTCGGATTTATTTATATACAAGACTCCCATTCTGAGAAAAATCATACGAACATTTGACCACTCTTGTTCGCCTAAAACAGTCGTGGAATTCCACCATAGTTATCGGATTATTCTCGACCGATCCAAAATTCTGATTATCCACTCACCTCTAAGCATATGTAGAGGAAGAGTATTTAAGGTTTTTCCACACCAAACCTTCAATATGCACCTCGTTCACGACAAACAAGTACGAGTGCTTCCACGAAATTCTACCATAATTTAATATCCTTCCCCAATTACCGCACTGTTCCACTTGTTATCTATTCACCGTTGTGGGAACGAAATGATCACCAAGATTCTAAAATCATCTTCACGCGGCTCCATTATTCGTTAATCACAGTGCGCCTATTTCCTGGCTAAGGGTGATACATCCTACTCGAAACGAAACCTTATCTTCGCTGGTTCCTGAAATCCCATATCAAATGTGGGATTCACAAACTTCATCCCGATTCAAAAATTAATACGGCGTCGTACCATGTACTGGGGCGATCCTTCCTTTCAAAGGAAGTCTGGGGCATAATAGTTAATATTGTAAACCACCCCAAAGGAATATCAATCACTTCCTTCTCAGGCGACTTAATTCACTTGTTCGGATGAACCCTTGATCACGTTTGAGTATGGTAACCCATCCAAGAACTTAACCGACTTCACCGACCTCTTCAAATTTAAGGAATTATCGATAAACACAAAATTCTCTGGTTGATTCTCCTCTTCCAATCGAACCTTACCTATGGGCGGTGCATGTAGAGACTACTCACTACGTCTCACTAAACATCAATTTTTCCTTAAAATATCTCACATTAAGTGACACGTAATACTCCCCTTCCTTCCTTGGTGTATGCCGAAGTTCCGACCCGTGCTCTTACTTCCACGGTACGCACTTCTGGATCTATTTGACCATACTAACATCATCACTCTTTGTATGCTCAAGTCGCTCTCACACTTGACTACTAACAGCTCCGCTCCGAGTGTTCTTTATAATAATAAAATTTCTACTCTATTCAAGGAATACTCCTTCTTTAAATGTCTTCCCACAGTCTTCCAATCAAATTAGGGTGTGCTATTCTAATTGTACACTTATGTATGGATTATCGCCCCTCATGTGACGTTTAATACACTCTATCACTTCCACTTCGTTATGCTAGTTCCACAAACATACATTTCACATGTCTATTTCCACGTCCCTTTAACTCGAACGATTCGATTATCAGATAACCGGGATGCCCACACGCCCTATAAACGGTGCATACTAGCGTAAGTATCACACACGCTACACACCTAACGCCCAATTCTTTATTTTCCCTAGTGCTCGCAACGTGATTACAACACTTGGGTACTCTCAATCATCCTATAAATCAAAATTTTAAATCCTCTTTATCATCATTCCACCCCTTAACTCGGGGTGATGAAACAAAACTTTCAATACTTCCTTACCACAGTCCGGCCCTAGTGCTTTTAAATTAAAGTTCGACTTCCAACTTACATATGTAATTACTTGCTCCCATTTCGACCGGGGTACCGAACTCATGGAATAGTGACCAAACGTCTCCCTATTTCCAACCTTACGCTAATTTTCATGCGTGGGATGTCTCGCAAAGCGAAATCCAAACAAGGAACCCCCCCGATACACTACTACCTAGCATTGTCGGTTATCAAAATCCGTTAGGTCCTCCGTCCATAGCATGTACCCTTTTATTCCGTCTCCTGACGGAAAAATTACAATTCCTCCCGTAATTTCACTTAAAAAAGAACGTTTCACAAATTTCACTATCGTTCAGTATTGGTTGGTGGTAATTGCATTCCACAAACCTCGAATACATACAATCGGAATTCTCAAAATCCCTTTCTCTAATAATAGGGGTATAACTCTTAATTTTTCACATCTCTAGAGGGTAGATATAACAATGCACTCTTCTTATCACCAAGTCCTGAGTGCTCTACACAATACTAAATCAAATCTTTTCACTCGACCGTAAACCCGATACATACTGAATCATACTGACAGAGTCTATACATACATTGGCATCGAATATCTCGAGCCCACTATCCCCTCCGAAGTCGCTAGGATAGATAATATAAGTGCGAGTCCGACCTTCTTGTAGGTGAAGCCTCGCCATAACAAAAACATGTTGCACTAATGCAACTACTCCGATAGCCTTACAAAATTGCCCACTATCGTACTAACTTTTTCTATAACGTTGTAACAAAGATAATATCATACTCGCATATCGCATCACTACAACGAGTAACTCAATAAAGTACATAACACTGTTAATATACTCATTCATCCTCCGCGGATAGCACTAAAGAAAATCTCGCTATACTAGAGAAAAATATTCGCATAATAATAACATTTATAATTATACGCATTAAACTCGTCTCACATGATAATCTAGCAATGAACAAAATATAGTGATTCGCTCGTGTCACATAAATCCGCCTCATCCTCTGAGGATACAACTTATACTTCCACCTTGTCAATCGTCTTGACTGCACAAATGGTTTTCAGACGTAACACATCTGCCCAAACCAAAACAAAACTACCTTAATCGTTGCCCTTTTCTAGGCACCGTATTCTTACCCCTTTACTCACTTCGGAACATATTATCGCGTGCGATCTCACTCCCCACAAAATACCTCTACACATAATTCACTTATCACCTGTCCTCATACCCAGGTTAGGTTTGTCCTTCTCTCGGACTTTAGTAGACTCGATTCCTATTGTCTACCCCGTTTGTTCCCTTAGCTTTTTAGGCAATAAAGAACATGTCATTGTCTATAATAGTCCTTACTGAATTTACCATTACTTGGTAAGAATTCAACTATCCGAATCATTTAAATGGGTCCCCTGATGTGTATCCACACCCCTTTGTGGTGCTACACCACCACCGTTGTATTCAGTCTTATTCTCGACTAAATTCTTCGATTCCTTTAACTTCCCACACAAAGGAGCAGCATTATCTTTATTGACAAAATATGACATTGTCGACCTCTAAATCGGCCGGCCATTAGAATTTCCTCTTTGAGAGTTATCAACTATTATTACGAGTCGATCTCCCACTTGGAGTCGTTTCCTCCACTTGTATCTACATCTCCCGATACAAAATTCGCAAGCGGTTAAGATTCATATTCACAAATGGACCCTTGTCATGCCCTCCCGCGATGATTTTAGAGTAACGTTCGCTTCTAATCCTGAACAGCTGAGGAAGGAACATACGATCAACACTGTACCTAAGGTTCTACTATAGGCATAACATTCCACTTCTAAAATTGGTGGTTGACTCCCATCATTATAACTTCATCCCGAAAGCCAAGAAAATTTTCTCTAAATTTTCACTTTCAGTTAGCCACACTCTGTCCTATATCTAAAACTTTGGATACTTTACCTCCTTTGGTAAACACACATAATTCTCGCGTTTCTAGAATTTCCCACTGACAGTTCTCTACACGTTTTGTAATACGTTGGGTGAGTTTACCCATCGCACCTCATTCGACTATAGCAGCATTTTGGAAATCATGGTTGCGCCTTAGTCATCTTTCTAGTCATGGCTTCTCGTGCCCTAATGGAGGTGACCTCGACTACGGTCACCATCCTCGAATATATTTTACAACCTCAACTGAGCCCTGCCTCCTGATGTCCGCTTAACGGTCCTCTTTAGACATCCGTCATCGCTCGGCGCACGCACACATCCGAACGAAATTAGAATTCACTAATGTATACACGTCATAGTAGGAGAACGAAATCTCGTCAAAGAAATCGACAATCCTAAACATAGGGCTCTATATCAAACAAGCAACGCTGAAAGCATAATAAGCCGTACAGATCCTAAAGGACACTAGAACCTGATGCTCTGATACCACCTGTGACACCCCGCCTAATTAAATACCGGGCGATCACTCCTTTATTAAATTAAAATCAAGGTGAACAGTTGGTTCATTCTTAGCATCACTGTCGTAAAAATACTTTTCCAATTTAAACACCCTAAATAATTAAGCTAAGTGCCAAAACCATTTAAAACCTTATTTCCATTTTATTAAATCCAATTATAAAACCTTTAAACATTTACATTTTAAGAGTCACACATTAAGTATGAGAATAAAAATGAACATTCAAGAGTTTAACCATCAATCATAAATCCCAACATTAAAACACTAAAGGAAAACATCTTGACAGTAATAAATCCTGAAATAAAAAAATATTGAAATTAAAAGAATTACAATCTCTGACAATACCAACTAAATAATGGAAAAGGGCGACACATGCCCCCACTGGATAAAGCTGAACTAGAAGTAGAGTCAACAATGAGGTCGTCTAAGCAATGGCCTGCAACTCCCACAAAAGCTACAACACGTTCCATCCAAAGAATCCTAAGTAAGACACCCCTGTGGCTGGGCACCTGTAATACATATATATATATACACAAGAGAGAAGAGATAACAACAAACGGGTCAGAGCCCGAATGTAAAACAGTTTTAAAAATAGTTTAGCAAGTATTTAAAATGCTTACCGGCTAATGCAACAGTCATATTAGTATGCGACACTCTCTTGAGAATTCTCACCTCTCATCTAGTGTGCACGTCTATCGTACTAATGAACCCCATATATCTTTCTAACTTCTTCTCCATAAGACTTAACACGTGAAATTTAGGTTATGATATTCACTTTAGAACAATCTATCTCTTCAAGACTTCTTACGTTATTTAGAATAATTCCGTATTGTTATAACGTTCCCGAATACTTACAGTGAAGTTGATGAATTACATACTTTACTTAACTACTATTTCACTCAGTAGAAAGTTCTCATATAGATACACGTATATATATATTAATTACTCGTATAATATATATACAAACAGCACCCCACATAAAATCTATGGTGCTAGACTTCCATATTTAAGTATATACATACCAATCACTCATAATTATATATATACTAACGACACCCCACATAAAAACTATGGTGCTGGCATACTCTGCTATCAAGTCCCTGTATCACACATACTTAGGGAAATGCTAGTTCGGAATCACTCTCGAACTGCATTAACACAAACACATACAAATGGAGGCGAAACATAGTCCCAAGTCCTAAGAGGTCAGTACATACCCACACATCTCTTAGGCTCGTCTGAACTATCAATCAGATAGCCTGTACTAAGAAATTCTATGTTCTAGGGTACTAGTCAATATCCCCCAATAAAGGCTCATCAAGATAGGACTGTCCCAGCGCGAAAACCCCCGTGATAGCAAGTAGCCTGGGTACGATTTTTACACATAAATTATATATGCACAATCACACCGTCATATATAAATATGTATTCACATCCACATTATTAAATTAGGTGCGCCCACGACCCATAATTGTAATTATCCGTTATTACACATTTTACTCAATTATATCGTATAACGGACTCATTAATTTTATTCTCATAATTAATTTATTCTAAACTCACTTCTCGTCACTCGAAGTATTCTCTTTATCTAAGTACAATTTCAGTAGGCCCTCTCTCGCCTTCTTAGATATTTCGATTATTCAATCAACGTACGTATGATTTCTTAAGTATGAAAGTCTCCCAGTTTTACCCTTTATTTTCCTTCACATTAAAGTTCCACTTTATGGGATTTCTCTTGACCCTACTGGTCCTTTTTATGTTCCAATACGTTCTAGCAATCCTAATCAAGGTTTACTACGCATAAAATCGAATTAAGCTAACACGAGCAAAAATGCAGTTTTCCCAGGAGGGGTTGATCGATCGATGAAAGGGGGTCGATCGATCGAACCGTCGATCGATCGAACCATCGATCGATCGATGCTCTGGGCTCGATCGATCGATCAAACAGGTATGGAGAAATCTGCAGAATACCAGTTACGGGTTCTATCATCCAAACTCATCAAATTCCAAACTTTTAACTCCCAAACTCCTAGAAATTTATACCAAAAACACAATAAACCCAAGTGAGAAATAATCTACGTAAGACATGCGAGTTTCCATCAAGAATCATGGGTTAAAAGGGCCAAACTCTATATAATTCTCATGAACCCTAATATTTTCCTAATCTTAGTTTCTTTCATTCTTTTTCTAGATTTTCTATCACTAATACTATGGAAATTCTTGGTTCAACCTCTACATGTGAAATGGGTTTCCAGAAATATGATCTCTATCACTATAACATGCAATTTGTGTCTCCAATTAACGTTTCAAGAACAGTAATTCTAATCAACCTTAAACCAATATAAAAGGATGCATTTACTTGATAAAAGCAAGATAGATACTTGCCTGGAAATTTAATCTCTGATTTGTGGAAGAAAAAGTTGTGGTTGTGATCCCCTTCGCGTGATCTACGATTTGGCGGTGACGGCGATGCAACCGGAGGAGTTCTTGGCCTAGAACTCCTTGGAAATCTCTTCCCCTTCCTCTCCAATGGCCGTCATTAGTTTTAGGTTGTGTTAACCCTAGAAGATAACACTTTACATCTGATATACCCCTTGCAAATTCGTGGGTTTAATTACCTAAAATTACAAAATGTCCAAAACGCCCTCCCGGGGTACTAATTAAGCCTAAAAATTGCCCGAGACTCCAACTAAATCCCCGGGTACACTTTTTTGACTATCCCGACCCTTCCGGACACTTTGACGCACTCGAAATGACCATACGAGCAACTTATAATTTATTCACTTTTATTAATCAACATTTAGTCCCGACACGACACAGGCGCGTTTCGACTTAAATTTTCATAATTGCCATTTTATTCACACGTGACAATTTTATAAAATAAATCTCATATATTACTATACTCATCCAGTAACATTCAACAAATTTCCAATAATTACTAACTCTCGTCACGCTAATAAATATTTAAAATAACTTTCCGGATTAAAATTAAATTAATTTATCTCAATTAAATTTAATAAATCCTTAAATTTAAAAGCCATAAAAATACGGGGTATTACATAAAATACAAGGGGTGGTTATGAAAGTAAGACACTTGACAATATGCCTCTGAAAATACTACTTCATAAGTATATCTCTTAATTAGCCTTCTAATTAGCCCTTGCCAATTTAGTGAGGGGTATCCTAGTTGTTGTACCGCCTTCAAAACTTTTCTTGTTACGAGCACCCTTGTGTCATATTTTACTCATATTTCATCAAATAACTACTTGAACTTGGGTCTCCTTACTATGGCTTCGCACTCAGAGTCTAAGTCTACTTCGTATGTCTAGGCATTACAAACATATTCTGCCTCAGATGTCCCCCCTCATCTAGGGCAAAAATGACATCCACCTGGCACTCTAAGAGGTCGACCTGCTCGAATTCCTTGCCTTCATTGTCTTCTTGGTCTGGGGTGAAGAACCATTCCTCATGCTTTCTTTCTAGCTCAATCTGGTGCTTGATTCTCAATGTCAACTTCTTGTACTGTTCAGATATCTCATCACCATTTTCCCTCTCCATCATCTCTTGAACTGCTTCTTCATCATGTGCCACTACCATGTTGGCAGTGCCAAAGTGATGTGCTGGAAGTGGGTTTTCATTAACATCCACAGGGGGTATCTGTAAGGTACCATTGGCCACCTACTTGCTAATAATCCTTCTCAAGTAATAACAGTCCTGAGTAGAGTGTTGCACCTCTGGTGTAACTCGTAATATTTAAGGTTGGCTTTGTCCACTGCTGTTGGAGTTTCTCCATTAAGGTGAGGTGGACTTGCTACCCCCTCTCGTACCAATGTAAGATAACAATCCATAGCTTCCACTACACTACAAGTTAATGGTGGCGGTGCATCTTCTCTAAACTTCCTCTTGTTACCAGGGCCGTTGTTCTTGGATCCAGAACCTCCCTTCTTGCCTTTGGAATTTCCATCCACGTATTTAACTGCCTATCTCCTCGAGACATGAAATATTCTAAAAGTAAGTGTTACCTGTGTCCTCCAACCTGAGGTCCTTGGTTTGATTATGATGGCTGCCACCTCCTCGTGGACACCAAGTGCTCTCTAATGAAAGCTCTTAATTTATTGCATCAACTCCTCCCTAGGATTTTGCACCTCTTGTGCCAAGTGTCTCAACGTGAACTCATTTTTTTTCACAAAGAACTTTTGGAGAGATTATATGTTCACCTCTTCCTAGGTAGGGATGCTGTTGGGTGTCAAATGGGACGTGTAGGCCTTCCCTGTGAGGGTCTTGGATAACTCCCTCAACCTCAAGTTTTTGTCATTCGCGTGCACTCCCAAGTATTCAATAAACCTCTTCACATGCTCTCTTGGGTTCTCTCATTTGCCACTGAACTTGATAAATTTTAGTGGGCCATACCCTTATGGGTAGGGTTTATCATTCACTTCCTGTTGGTTGGGGTCTTTCAACTCCTCGTACAAGTGAGATGCCTCCATCTGAGAGGAGGAGATCATCTTCCTCACTTCCTCCATAGTAACAACCTTGGAGGGGGATTCATCTACACGCACACCCTTTGTTGCCGGTGAGCTTGACAGTGTTGGGACTTGCTCTAGTGCCACTTTTTGAGGTGGAGCTATTTCTACCGGAGAGATCACCAGAGTTTCCACCCCTCCAAAAAGGGTTTCTGCTAGTGTTACGCATCCTTGATGCAAACTTGATAGGTCTACATTATTTTGTTTCAAAAAATCCAAGAACATGCTCATAAGGCTCATACCTGTCACCGGAGCTGCTGTCGGTGAAGTGGTTTGCGCTCCCTTAGGGGAAGATGTACTGGATTCGATCACCACCACATCTTCAAGAGTGGTCTGGTGGCTATGATTCCCATTCCCAGGTGGAATGTCATTAAAAACTAGTTGTTTAGAGTTATTCAAACCTTCTTTTTCCTTGGCATCAAGAATACCTCCCCAGCGGAGTCGCCAAATGTAGGAGGGTAGTGAGACTAGGGTCTATGAAGAACTGGAAAAGGTGAGGCGTGACCCACTCAAATGGACACTGTCTTAGAACAACCTCTGATAAAACCTTCCTTATCTGGTAACAATGGAACACAAACTATAGCCCCCCTGCATGGAGATGAACTTCACCATGATAATAGTAACTTTTCCCAAGAGAAACTCTTGAGAGTGATGGTTGTCAGGGTTGAGTGAAGGAACAAAGCACTTAACACTTAGAGAGAAAGAGCAGGGATAGAACACTAGTAGTCTGGGATGATTTTGACAGAGTAACGATATGACTTTTAGTTATGATTATTACTTGATCTTGCCCAGGGGTCCTATTTATACTTGGGAACTAGGGTTGAGTTCGCACTTTTTGGGCTCCAAAATAGAGGGGGTTGGTGAGGGGCAAGGTTTGCAATGTACCTTTTATCTCTACCTATGTGCAACCGCCCGTGTCCTCTGACAGGTGCCACCTGGTGCAAACCAAAGTCAAAAAACAAATGTGTCTGTATTTGAGGATAAAATATCTAATTTGGTGAATGTCATTAAAAAACGGTAACTTGTTATACAAACTTTGTAAACTTGAGGAGGGCCCTTTAGGACCACCACCTCTAAAATATTTGTAACCTTTAGGAGGGAGGTCTCAAGGACCATCTCATCTATAATCTTTGTAACCTTGAGGAGGGAGATATGAAGGAACACCTCCTTTAAAATCTTTGTAACCTTGAGTAGAGGACTCAAGGACCGTCTCCTCTAAAATCATTTTTCAAACTGTTCATTTATTGTGAGCAACCCCTTAGCTGCTCACTTCGATTGTGATTAAGTGTGAACTGTGTGAGGACTAGGTGACTTCTAGGGTCTGTTTACTAGAATTCTCTCAATATTAAAGTGTTAAGTGGTTGATCTTTCTCAACAAACCTTATTCCTCAGCTACCAAGTCAAAACTGCTAGGAGATCCCATCTTTCCTAGTTGAGCCCTGCCTACTCAACTAGGCTACCTGTATAAGAAAATAACATGTCAACACTCTAATACATCTGTGAATAATAAATATTTGGGAGTAGGTCACTCTAGGTGTACTTCCTCGCCTACTGGTTCTTTTTCAATAGATCATTTAGATTTTTGGGGGCGAGGAGCTCCTCATGGTGGGCCTCCTCGCCTTGAATTCTATCTTTCTGAGTTTTGAGACATTTTGGGACGAGAAGCCCCTCATGGTGGACCTCCTCACTCAAATTCTATTTTTTGTGAAATTTGAGTTGTTTTGGGATGAGGAGCCACTCATGGTGGGCCTCCTCGGCCAAATTCCATTCTTGTGAACTTTTGAGAAATTTGGGACGAGTCGGTTCTCATGGTGAGCCTCCTCACCCAACCCCTATTTCAGTGGAGCTTGAGAAACTTGGGACGAGTAGCTCCTCTTTACGAGACTCCTTAGAAAACTACTATTTATGTGGAGTTTGGATAGGCTAAGGCGAAGAGACCTTCTTGGGGCCCTCTTCACCTATCTTTCAATTCTATGAGCTTTGGGACATTTGGGATGAGGAGCCCTTCCTAGGGCCCTCTTAGCCCATTATTTATTTTTGTGGTTCTTGAGGAACATCGAGCGAGGAGACCTTCTCGGCCAAACTCTAGTTCTGTGAGCTTTAGGACATTTGGGGACGATGAGCCCTTTCTGGGGCCCTCCTCACCCATTGTTCATTTCTGTGGTTCTTAAGGAACTTGGGGTGATGTGCCCTTCCTGGGGACCTCCTAGCCCAAGCTCTATTTTTGTGAAATTTAGGACATTTGTGTGTGATGAGCCTCTCTTTCTAGGTCCCTCCTCGCCTATTGTTCATTTATATGGTTCTTGAGGAACTTAGGGCGAGGAGCCCTTCCTGGGGCCCTCCTCTCCCAAGCTGTAATTCTGTGAGCTTTGAGGATCTTGGGGGCCATGAGCCTTTCCTTGGGCCTTCCTTGCCCAAGCTCTTGAGCTATCAAGCGTGTACCCCTCTATAGTAAATGACTATTTTCACTAAGTCTCGTTCCCTCGTATTTCCCCATATGACCAAATATTACAATATCAATAATAAGTTTATTTATTCTCATTTTATTATTGAGTCAATCATTTAAGTTTCGCTACTTAAATTCTTTTGGATATACATCCTCTATCAATTATAATATTTCACATAAGTATATATATTACACTAGTATATATATATATATATATATATATATATATATATATTCATCACACATATATTATATATACACACAAATATAGCATCTCCGGAATGGACATACTATGATATCAAGTCCATGTACCTATCGTACTCAAATAAGGACTATTGGTTCAGCATGTCTCCTCGAACCCAAAATCAATCATAATAATGGAGGCGAACATGGTTATAAGACTTTGGGATACACACATACCTAACGTACCCAAATGACATGCCAATCCTACTAATACACGACACATAGTGGACCGCCCTAAGTTCCATGTTCTGGGGCACTAATCCAGACCTCACTGGAATCGCCAAGGTGGGATCGCCCTTTGCTCGTAAACCTCTTGATAGTAGGCAACGTAGGTATGTTCACACACATAATCAAATCAAAGTTATAGGTATTCACATCACCCATATATTTTTCAGTAGGTATACACATAACCCAATTCCATCAACTCGTACGTAATATATATCACTTGTACATTCAACGTACTATAAATTTAAATTAAACTTCCAAAATGTATAGTTTTGAGTATTTCTCACTACTTTAAGGATCCCAATAAATCCTGAATTAATGTGTAGTTATTCCCATCATCACGACTGGTCATAAATAAAGGTTCACTCATCTCTACGTAACCCTTCTCGAATTTCATTTATTTATCACTTTTTAATATCTTCTCAATTATCCCACTACTTAATTCATCTGGATTTATGTAAATCAATTCCACTTTAGGCCTACTGTCATTCTGTATTTCCCCCTATAATTTAAAAATACCCAAAAAGTCCCCTTAAGAATTCTCCATAATTTCTTGGTTTAAAAGAATTAATTTTCAATTCCGGAAAAAATCGAATCGATTCGCCCAATGGACAAATCGATTCGCCTTGCCAAATTGATTTGATCTTAGGCCCAATCAATTTGAAATTTATCAGGGGCGAAATTTTTGCACTTTTTATTTCTCAAACTTTCGTATTATAATCCTCAAATTTTAATCGAACTAATCCTCAAAGATACATGTAATGAGAAATCCCTACTTAGATTATGTGAAATTTCATTCAATTTCATCCTAAAATAAATTGAAATCCCATTATTTTCATCTCCAGAAAATTTGATTAAAACTTCATTAATCACTAACCCTATATTTTTATGTTCTTCATCTAAAATCACCAAAAGCCCAGATCTATCCCGTGATCTAAATCTCCAGGTTTCAGATTTCCATTTAAACATGCAATTGGGTTTATTCTACATGAAATCCTATTCTCAATTATGAGATATAGGCATCAAATAACATGAATTGTGTTAAAATCCCTTAATTGAAAGACCTTACTCTACATGGGTATTATAACTCATAAAATTTGCAAGTTAAATACTTGCCTTATGTAAAAGTGGTATAATTTGATCCTCTTTGATATAGTTTCTCTTCTAATCCTTCCTCAAAAAATGGTTGTGATGCCGAAATGAGCTTGAATTCTCCAAAATCCTCTCCTAAGCTCCAAGAAAACTCTTCCTCTCCTCTCAACCGGCGGCCTCCAATTGTTTTCTACTCTTTTTACCCTAGCCTCCAATCGCCACAACTATATATAATCCTTGAAATCTTGAAATACCATTAAACCTTGGTTATAAAATGACTGAAATGCCCTCTCGAGGGTGTTGGTCTGGTCTAAAACTATCCCAGGACCCAAACTACACACCCGAGTATACTATTTTCACTATTTTAGCCCTTCCGGACTCATCCGCGACTTCAAAATTATCATCTAAATTACTCATAATTTATTTCCTATCTCGACCTCATCTAGTGCACACACGACATCAAATTGAGATAACATACTATCACATCACTGTCACATGTTATAACATCAAATATGTAATTACTATTCACTTTGTAATTTTATTCAATAAAATTAATCATTTCTCTCCGATTAATAATTTAATCAACCCATAATATTTAATTTGCACTAAATTACATCACACGTGTAATTTAAATTTAACCGAATTAATTCACTTTTAATTTTTTAAAAATACGGGTTGTTACACCTAGCCATGCCAATTGATAGGTAACCCTAGACATACCACCGATAGGCAGGGAAATGGACATGCCAATCGACAATCTCGTGCAGATTTTTACAGAAAAATGGTCGTAGAACACAATTCATAAATTCAAATCGTGCATGGGTCATACCGTTAGAAAGTTAATTCAGATACCTTCAAGATTCCTTTGGGTCGCTCATGGGTCTAGAAGTTGATTTTAGGTCACATGGGGCTCGAAAGTGCTCATCGATCCTTTGGATGGGAGATCATCGGACGATAATGGATTATAAATCCAAATCATAAGTCAGAATCACGCACGGGGCAGATCTTTGGAAAGGTCATGCAAGGTACTTCGACATTCCAAAGAGCTTCACTCAGTTAAGAGAGTTGACCTGAGTCAAATAAATCCGTAAAATGTTTGGTGGCCTCCAGATCAATTTTTGAGGGAAAACAAATCATTTATCCGAACTATGATGTTGTTTTGCGCAAAGGGTGGACCGTTAGGAAGGGGGTTTAGTGACCTTTGAGGAATCATTGAGCTTTCGCTCTGACGATGGAGTTGATTGGCATTAAATCGAGGCCCAAGAGCATCCATTGGCCTTTAGATCGATTTTAGGTGGTAAAATGGTTCGTTCGTTCAAATTATTATGCGTATTTGTTCACGGGGCGGACCATTGTAATGGGAATTTATAGCCTTTAAAATATTCATTGAGCTTTTTCTCTGACGATAGAGTTTACCGGAGTCAAACGGGACCCAGGAGAACTCGATGGCCTCTAGATCAACACTTGGAGTATGACCTAGGGTTTGTAGTGAAATGGGGAGGTGATAGGGACCTAAGAAGAGGCTTAGGGGGTCCTAAATCGTGGTGTCTATAGAGCCCCTCGATCGGTGATATTGGAACAAGTGAAAGACGTCAAATAGACACCACATGATGTTTAGGAAAGAGGTCAACTCCGTGGACCTAAGGGAGAGGATGACCAATTCAAAGGGTCGAGGTCAATTCTCATGACCTAAGGTAATGCTGGGGGATGGATGATCTAGTGGGACGAGGTAGATTATGAGGACCTATGGTAGGGAGCGATCAATTCTACGGGTCAAAGCCAATTCTAAGGGCTTTAAGTGGGATTCTGAGGGTCAAGGTCAATTCCGATGACCTTATGTAGGAGCGAACAATTATGAGGACCGAGGTAAATTCTAAGGGACTAAGTATGAGTGACCAATTTTGAGGGTCGGGGTCAATACTGAGGACTTTAAGTAGAAGTGACCAATTATGAGGGTCGAAGTCAATTACGAGGCCTTAAGTAGGAGGGACCAATTCTGAGAGTCAAATCTAATTATGAGGGCTTTAAGTAGAAACGACCAGTTCTGAGCATCGAGGTAAATTCTGAGGACCTTAAGTAGGAGCAAACAATTCTGAGGGCCGAGGTCAATTTTGAGGACCTTAAGGAGCGACCAATTCTGAGGGTCCAAGCCAATTCTAAAGGCTTAAGTAAGGTGTGTGTCATAGTTTTCTTGGGAAATCTTGGAGATTCCTCTGTAAAAAAGATACTAATTTGAGTATTGGGTGTATCCCTACTGGGGAATTTTTCAATTTCTGTGATGTTCTTTGAAGTCATTTCTGGGGAGATATCCAATTAGATTTGGGAATTCCTCAGGGGAAATTATTTTGGGAGAAAATGTGGTATTAATTTAGTTGGGGATTTGAGACGCTTGAAAAAAGGATTTTCTTGGTGAAAAAAAGTTCTAAAATTCATTTGGGAACTTTAGGAATTTTTTGGGGAATTTTCAGGATTTTTCGGCATTATTTTGGGAATTTTTGTACAAAATTTTAGGGAGGTGGCGATCGACAGGGTGTAGGGGGTGCCAAATGGAAGTGGCACGGTCTTTTGTACTAGCTCGGGTAGGTGAAGGGACAATGCCGATCAGTATGTTCTAGGGGCGAGATTTCTTCAGTTTTCACATCTTTCAGATCTTCTATATTCTGTCTTTCCTTTTTGCGAACTGTTCTAGCATTCTTTTCTCTTCCAAGACTAAGAAATGGTGGATTTTTCAAGCAGTGCGATCCACATGGCTTGGTTTAGTGTTGATGACTGGGTGATTTTAGAGTGGCAGGACAGGGTGCCCCTAGTGCTGGGTAATGAGAATGTCTTTGACTCGTTTGAGCCAGTTATGGACGAGCGAACTCTTTTGCGTGAGCCCGTGCACCATCAATCGTCTAGGGTTATGAAACCTAGTGGTTATGTAAGTGTTAATGACCTTTGGTATATTTCATTTTTCCTTTGCGTATTTTTTTTTGAATTTTGATAAGGGTTTTCCTTTGGTTTTGACAGACTGATAGATCTACGTCGAATCTGTGTTCTCGAGGGATAAAGAGGTTCAAGGATGTCTGGGAGCACCTTCCTCCGATGGTGCATTAGGTGATTTCTTTAGCTAGCTTTGGCAGTTTGGCGTCCGCATTGGATGAGATGCCTCGTTCGCTGGCTTTCCTTTGAGCTTTGGGAGGGAGATGGTGGGATACCACCCACACCATGCATTTTGGCTTTGGGGAGATGACAATGATTACCATTGATGTACAATACCTATTGAGGCTAGACTATGAATGTACCCAGATAGAGGTGGACCAGACTTTACGGGTGACGTCGGTGGCAGTGGAGGTGACGTAGGGTGATGTTAGAAGGATAGCCTCAGGGGACTCCATCCGTTTGTCTCTTTTGAAGGAGGTTTTGTTGAGTCGGAGGATTGACCATAATGATGGACTGTAGGTGCGAAAGATGGCCCGTTTATTTATCCTTTTGCTTTTGGGAGGTTTTTTGGTGGCAACGAGTGGCGACGTCGTTCACTTATGGTTTCTTCCATAGTTGAGGGTATGTTAAAATATCCCTCTCTTTGACTTGGGGAGCCTGACTTTGGTGATCCTTTATTAATCTTTGGATGCATTCAGCCGGTGCAGCCGACAGACCTTTACTAGCGCCACATATCTTTTGGACGTATTCTTTCCTTTTCGCATTTTCCTTTATGCATTTCATTTCTTTTTTGATTCCTTGATTTCTTTCTTCTGATTGATGTCCCTTGTCCTTTGCAGACGTGGTTATATGAGGTGATTGGGCTTAATGCCCATTTGATAGGTTTGAAGGATGAGTTGGTGGGGGACTTCTTCCATATGTACCGATGGCAGAAGTCCAACTGGCAATCTAGGTAGTCTCTTTCTTTGTCTGTGGTGCGTCTGGTATTGCATGGCTTGACGAGAAATCAGGTAAATTCTTGTTTCCTCTTGAGACCATTTTTCTTTGATGACCTTGTCATATATTGATTTTCTATTGGTGATCTTGCAGGTGACCTTCTATCCCTGGGGGATGGTCATTCAGCACACGGGGGTGCCCGGGGGACCACGCAGTACGTCATATATTGGCGCACGAGTTTGTCTTCTCCTGGTATCTAGGTGAGAGAGTAGTTCGACAGGTTATGGAGGACGAGGTGATGGTTCCACCTTTGAGTCCCTCGAGATACATGAAGTGGGTGAGGGAGATACCGGAGGAGGCGAGGGTGGCAGCGATGGTCGGCGATCCTTACTTGTCCTATACTGACACCATAACGACTTATGATTATCTTGATTTTGTGTCGAGATGGTCGATGCCTCCTAGCATATACGACGTTATGCCTCTTCCCCCGACAGTTTCTAGTAGGGGCACGAGTCGTCCAGTGGGGTTTGCCCACAGTGCAGGTGGTGAATCGACATCAACATCAACATCAGCGGCAACATCAGGGGTTCCATTTCTGTGGCTGGATCCTCCTTCCTATAACATTAGACGACCTGATGGAGGATCGATGCGTATGATGCATCACCCCAGTGTGATGGACCCAGAGGTGTTGGGGCTGACAGAGGATGTCCTTCAATCGGAGGTATACCTTTCATTTCTTTGACTTCTAATTTCTTTCTTTTGTCTTAGATTGACTGATTTTATTTTTTTTAATTTTTTCTGCAGTATGTCTCGGTCTCGAATACTTGTCTAAAAGATATATGAGTTAGGGTGGCTTTCGTGATGGCTCATATTCGAGAGTCGATCCTTATTCCTTCCTACTTGGTGCCATCTGCTTTGTCTGGGTAAGGGTCTGGATCGAGTAGTGGAGGCTCTTCAACTCGTCGCCAGGGAAAATGCATACATTGTAGGGATGGGTGGTCTTATATACACACACACACACATACACACACACACACATACAGAGAGAGAGAGAGAGAATATTTTTGGGGGGATTTCGGGCTGAGTCCTGCTATTTTTATGTTTTTCCCTTCCTGCAAGACAAATGTAATGAAGGAATATATATGGAATGGAATGAAGTATTTATTAACTTATCTTTCCTTTAATGACTTAATGCATATGCATTTCTTACTTTGCTGCTGAGACCATAAAAAGGATTATAATAATTAAAAAAGAAATGAATTTATTTTGAAAAAGTATAAGTGAAAATAGGAGGAATTGGCCTGACTTCGAAAGTAAAAATAAATTTTGAGTTTTGTATTTTGACAAAGAAGGAAAAAGAGAATTTTCTAAAAATTGGGGGATGCTAATCATCATACCCCTTCTCATCCCTATCAGTAGGTCAGTCCAGTCTAATCATCCCAAGGCTTGATTTCACTTTCTTCAATTACTTGGTCCTTGATGGGGTAGGGTTTCCTTCGAATTTTGTAGGACCCTGGTCTCTAGACAAGTTTTTCAAGTATAGAAAGGAGTAATGGTGGAGTGTTTTCTTCGCCCATCCACATTTATTTTCTTTTTCTTATTTCTTTCTTCTTTTCTTATCATTTCCAATATGGATCTTCCCAAAAGTGCTGAATTTGCCTCTTACCTCAAAAACATAGAGGCTATGTTCTCATATAATGTAAACTACGATGCCTTTAACATGCGTTGGGTTTCATTGTGGTGCAATCGGCCTATCAACTAGAACATTATCATGACGGCGGTACAATTTTGGTACCCCTATGATCATGTCTTTTTATTTGGCTTGGACAAAGTTTGCCCGACTTACGAAGAGTTTTCTGCTACACTGGGGTAAATCCCAGTGTTGTGGCAGCCATGCATGAATTCTCTTATTCTCGTCAGGAGTTGTTAGCATGATTTCTCCATATTTCACCCTCGACAGCCTGATCATCAGTCACGGGAGGAATACTCTATACGTCTGCCAGAGCCGTCATCCTTGGCTTAATTTCAAAATTAGTGTTGGTGATCGGGGACCTGTTAATGGACCCTTAACTCGTTGCTATCATTTTGTGGATGTCATACTGTCATAATCCTGCGGCGATGAGACCCTAAATTGTCAAGATGCTTGGCATGAAGGCTATTCCAACTTTTTGAGGGGAAGTTATGTTGTTCATGTGGTTGTCGGAGAGATTCTATTTAGCGATCCCCTTGAATATCCCTTGGCAGTTGTGCCAAACTTCTTCACTCTCTACTTCATTAGCTTGGCTTGAATGTCGAGAACTGGTTTGTAAAGCACGGGGCTCGATGTCTACGCTATTCGGTACCCTAGTGGGGGGAATGACAGCTCATCTTAGAACTGGGGGAATACCAATATATTTGGTTAGTTGGCCTCCGAAGGCCTTCTTTTTACTGTCCCTGGCGGCCCCTGTGTCTAGTAGGGTGGGAGAAAATTATGCCACCTCAGGCACTAGACTTCCTTCCTAAGGAGGATTTAACAGAACGCATGTGTATGCGTTTGGGCTCTCTACGCGAGAGTCATTGTCCATTGACTCGTCCCTCCCAATTTATTGGCAGAGTTTGGCATGTTTTTTGGGGATTACATGAAATGGCTGTGGAGGAGGGTAGTGGCTAAGATGCTGGCCGAAGAGACCGGGCAAAGGTGGCTCGTCATGTTTGACACCATGAAGGGAGGTGTTGTGGTTTTCCCTAGCCTGGATCGGGTTTACCTTTTCGTGGAGCGTCTTCGATAATCCATCAAAATAGGGGAAGTTTGGGGACCCCAAGATGTAGATGCTGATGGGGCTAGATTTTTTAGCAGCTGCGGGTAGGATCCCTGGGGAGTTTTATTT
Source organism: Sambucus nigra (assembly GCA_949130495.1). Taxonomy (NCBI): domain Eukaryota; kingdom Viridiplantae; phylum Streptophyta; class Magnoliopsida; order Dipsacales; family Adoxaceae; genus Sambucus; species Sambucus nigra. Next base: position 505,009,727 of record OX422212.1, read on the forward strand.
ATGAATCTTTTGTATGGTGTTTGGTTATTTATCCGGTTGTTTTCTTTAGGAATGTTGTTAAGGAGTAGGTTGTCTTGGTTTTGTTTTGTTTTTAGGAAATTAAGGTTAGGTTGGCGAGAAAAGTTGTTTGACTCCCTATGCTGATATTTGTAATTGTACTGGGTTTTCCAAATAATGGAATAAAAGAGGATTTTAATTATGTTGTTGAGCCTCTTGATGAGTTTTATATTTGAATTATCTATAACAATCGCTAAGGCATGCATAATCCTTTTGTTCATGTAAATGATAAAATGAACTTTCGTTCTCGGGGATAAGAAAAAAATAGCATTTTATGAAAAAGAAAGGGGTCGTGCTCATATAAAGTGTATGATCTGCCTACTTACCTCTGGGGGTTTTGAAAATTTTCATGAAAGTAAAAGGATTTTTAGAGGATCAGGCCCCACGTAGTTCTGAGCATAGGGAAATGAAGATTTTTTAGAATAGAAGGGAGATGAGAAGAGTCGTAGCGTGGAAAGATATCGGACTAGGGGTCAAATTTCTTGAGACGGTCCAAGTTGACTGGATGGGTCATTTTTTCCCCATCGAGGTCGGTGAGCATAGTGGCGCCACCAGATAGGAGCTTCTTCACAATATAGGGGTCGCTCTAATTGGGCTTGAATTTCCCTCTAGGGTCCCAGACGGGCTCTACGATCTCTTTAAGGGATAAATCCTCATCTCGGATACCACAGTCCTTGACTCTCTTATTTAATGATCGTGCTATTAGACGATGGTTCCCTTGTATATGATATATAGCTTTCAGTCTCCTTTCATCCAAAAGTGATAACTCTTCATGATGACTCTACTGCCAGTCTTCCTCGTTGACTTTACTTTCAAGCATGACATATAGTGAAGGAATTTCTAGTTCAACGGGTAGGACTTCTTCGATGCTGTATACCAGAGAGTAAGGGGTATCCCCAGTAGATGCTCAAACTGAAGGGCAGTAGCCCCACAGGGTGTAAGGGATCCAATCAGCCTAATCTCGACAACTCTCAATCATCTTGCTGATGATGGCTTTGATGTTCTTATTAGCGACTTCGACTGTACCATTAGTTTGAGGTCGATAGGTAGAATATTTGTGTCTCTGAATTCCAGTCTCGTCGACCGATTTTGTGACTTCTTCTACGAAATGCAACCCGTAGTCTGACACTAGCTCGTGCGGGACCCCATATCAGCAGATGGTATTTTTTTGGTTGAACTTGGACACCTTTTTGGCATTCAGTATTGCGTATGACTCAACTTTGAACCATTTGGTGAAGTAATTAATGGAAACCAAGATGATTTCATGCCCTTTGGAGGACTTGGGTGTAACTTTCCCTATGATATCGATGCCCCATATGGAGAATGGCCAGGAAAAAGTCATGTTGTATAATTCTCACGGGGGCAAGTGTTGGAGGTTTAAAAACTGTTGACATTTTAGGTATCTCTGAACATAGTCAGTGCAATCCTGAACCATGGTAGTCCAATAGTAAACCTTTTGGATAATCTTCTTGTCGAGCATATGGCCATTCACGTATGGTTGGCATTCCCTATTGTGGATCTTTTACATCATCTCTCCATTGTCAGCCCCTGTGATACAGTGTAAGTGAGTTCCATCGAAGTGTCTCTTGATCAATGTTTTATCATAGACAATGCACTAGGCTGCTAGTTTGAGGAGGTTTGCTCGGTCTTTCTTGTTAGAATTAAGGGGATACCTACAATTCTTGAGGAGTTACCAAATATCGTAGTACTAGCACTCAGCTGTATCAGGATCTTCTTTTGTGACTAGCTCAATGTGGTAGCAGTGGGTAGGTTTAGCTTGCTTTTGGACTAGGAAGGTGGCCATCGTTATTCCTCCGGGTATGTTAATGAAGGAGACTAAGGTAGCAAGGGTGTGGACTAAGTTGTTCTTTGTTCGGGGTAGGTAGTGGAAGGTGATATTTTGGAATTAAGAGGCCAACTCTTCTAGGTGGGTATGGAAGGGTAAGAGCTTCACGTCCTTGACTTTCCATCTTTTGAGTACTTAATCGATGATGATGGATGAATCCATGCAGACATCAAGGCACCAAATTCCTTTCTTGAGAGAGACCTTAAGGATAACCATGCATGCCTCGTATTCGGTCATGTTATTGGTGCAAGGAAAATACATCTTGATGGCAATGGGAGTGTGAGAGTCATCAAGGGCGATTAAGAGTATCCCAATGCCATATCCTTTCTTGTTGGCAGCACCGTCAATGAACATTTACCACCGAAGGTCTTATTGGGAGGTACCAAGGATATTTTCATCCGAGAACTCGATAATCCAATCATCAATTTCTTCCATAGGGTAGTCAACGAGGTAGTCTGAGATGGCTCTTACTTTCATAGATTTTTGCGTGATATACACAATATCAAATTCGACTAGAAACATCGATCGTTGGGCCATTAAGCTAGACAGGGCAGGTATCTTGAGTAGGTATTTGATAGGATCCATTCGGGATACAAGTTTGATGGAAAAAATGAGCATGTTGTGTCTTAATTTTGAGGCGACCCAGAGAAGGGCGATACATGCTTTCTCTAAGGTAGTGTAATTGACTTCGTACCTGATCAAATTATGACTGGTATAATAGATGTCTCTCTATTTGTGAAACTATTTAAGATATTTAGCTAAGAAAGCCCCAAATGAGGTGTCTGTTACGGTCAGGTATGGGAGTAGTGGAAGACTAGGCTGCGGTGGCATGAGTATCAGAGGCCGAGTTAGATATTTCTTGATTCGATCAAAGGCCTCCTGACAAGCTTTGTTCCAAACCTTATTTGAATCATTCTGTAGGATTTTGAAGATGGGTTCATAGATAAAAGTCAACTGGCTGATGAACTGACTGATATACTGTAATTTTCCAAGGAATTCCCGAACTTCTTTCTCCATTCAGGGTGGTGGCATTTCGAGTATGGCTTTCAGTTTGGCGGGATCAACTTCTATCCCTTTCTCACTAACCATGAATCCCCAAGGCTTCCCTTTGGTAATGCCTAAGACACATTTATGTGGGTTAAGTCGCATGTGGTATCGCCGTAGTTGCTTGAAGGACTTTCAGAGAGCGAAAACATGGCTTTCCTGAGTTTTAGACTTGATAATCATATCATCCATGTAGACCTCAACATTTTTGTGTATCAGATCATGTAAGATAGTTGTGGCAGCCCTATAGTAGGTTGCCCCTCCATTTTTAGACCAAATGGCATAATGGTGTTACAGAATGTTCCCTAAGGGGTGATAAATGCATTTTTCTCCTGATGATCTGGGTGCATCTTGATCTGATTGTATCCGACAAAACCATCAACAAATGACTTGAGAGCGTGACTGACCGTGTTATCCCTAATCATATAGATATTGGGTAGAGGGTAATCATCTTTTAGAGAGTCCATGTTCAAATATCGATAGTTAATGCACATGCGCACCTTTCCTCTTGATTTCAGCACGGGTACGATGTTGGCTTGCCATGTGGGATATTCGATCACACGGATGAAGCCTACATTGAACTTTTTGATGACTTCTTGTTTAATATTGAGTGACCATTCAGTACAAAGCTTTTGTAGTTTTTATTTGATTGGTTTGAAAATTGGGAGCTTTGGAATCTCATGCTGAGCCATCTCGAAATCAATTTTAGGAATGTCGTCATAGGACAACGAGAAAACATCCATAAATTCCTTCAGTAATTCTTTGAGTTGCGTACGCTCTTGCTCGTCAAGGGTGGACCCTATCCTAATCTCGTGTAGTTGGATACTAGAACCAAGATTAATATCAAAAGTCTCATCTTCATTAACTTGAACGTGGTTATGTTATTTATCATTAACCGTATTAAGATCAGTTAAGAATTGTTCATTTACAAAATCATCATCATCAACAGTTTGATTAGATACAAGACAATTACTGTAAGGCATAACAAGATACTCACAATCTTCGTTTATTTCATTATTGGGAAAAATAGTATTGAGAACCTCATCAAAGGAGGTCTCTATAACATTGTGATCAGAATCGAGAGGAACAACAAAATATGAGGAAATGGGATAAACATCTGGGTTGGGTTGCATTTCAGTAGTGGAACTGACATAACATTCTAGTTGAGGAGAGCTGCATCAGTAGCTTTGATCAGGCGGGATGGATTTAATGATGTAGCACTTGAGTGGATCATGTAGAGTGTTAGCCCCAGTGTCTGCAAGTTGAATGGATCCTCGAAGTCACTTCCCTCAAAATCTCCGGTAGCAGCTATAGGCTCCTCAATGAGTGGTTGCACATAATGCTGGGAATTTTTGGCACATAAGTAGCTGTCTTGGAAAAATTTCTCCATCCTGAATTCATCTTCTTGTCCACGTGATCATAACATGGTTCGAAAAAGACACAAAAGGGGAAATATTCATCGTCCTTGATGAATCTTCCCTATAAAGAATCCCCTGGGACACTCTTGGCACTTTTTTGACTTCTCTCCAATCAAGGTTGGCGGAGCATTCTGAGTTCCTATGATGATGGTTGATAATCCAAGACACAAGGAGGAAAGGCTTTCTTCAGTACTATGGGTTTAAGTATCCCCTGTTGTCATCTTCCCGGGCCCAGTCTGGGCAGGAAGTGCATGATTTTGAACATCTGAATCACACTGACGTTGCCATGAGGGCTATGTTCTGGACAAACTCTATCTTTATAATTTTCCCTTGCTGGGAGAATAAGTGGTCCGACTCAGAAACCTGACATAAGCATATCATTTTCCCCATGATGTATTTTTAATACTAGATTACTGGTGGTTGCATTCTTAGATTTATTGTCGTCGCTTAAGATTGTGTTGACCTGCCCATTGGCAAATAAATTCAGTTTCTGATGGAGGGAAGAAGACACTTCCCTTGATATTATGGAGCCATGGTCATCCGAGCATGAGGTTGAAACAAGTCGGGATATCATAAACTTGGAATTTAGTAACGAGATTTATAGCGCCATCCCCTATTGTAAGCTTTATGGATCCTATTACTTCCTGACGAGTATTATCATAAGCACGTACCGCTGCAGATATTGTAGCAAGGTTGCTCACTTTTAGTCCTAAGCAGTTGAGAGTTCTCAACGGGCAAACATTAAGAGCTGATCCATTGTCGATAGCCGAAATTGGAACGATCTTTCCCATGACTTGGACAAAGATATTGAGAGCATAGTTGTGATTTAACCAAACTTAGGGATCTCTTCTTCGAAGAAGGAGATAATTATAGTAGAGGTTAGTGATCTGACTAGATTCACCACTTATTTTAGCATGGTGGAAGGAGGGATCATCGGCTCGGTAAGTAGTTTAATCAAGGCATTTCGGTGATGCTGGGAAGACATAAGAAGACCCCAAAGAGTGATGTTTTCTTGGGTTTTCTTCAATTGATCGAGGATCTTGCTGTCCTCAAGGGTCATTTTTTGTATGGGAAGTTTCTCAACACATTTTCCCTTATCGATCGCTGATGGTTGCAAGTTTGGAACCTGATAATGCCTCAGTGATATAGTCATATGGTTCACAGAAGAGGGGAAAAACAAAAAACTCATTTCCTCATCTATCTCGGGTTATTTGGCCACTTTGTTGATCTCTCTTAGCACCTCCTTGAACAATATCATTCCATATATACTGACTACTGGGCTAGTCTTGTCTGGGCTTTGCAATTCATCTGAACTATCAAATTCATCTCCCCATCCGGCGATAACGACATCATCTTTTCATAAAAAGTCAATGCACTCCATAACCTCGATGACTTCTTTATATATATCCTCCAACTCAACGGGGAGACGTGAAAGCAAAATGACCAGGTGCCCCTATAGTTTTAAAGCATCAAGTAGCTCGGGCATACTGTAAATTTCATCGGTCTGTCGGAATAAGTCTTCCATGATCTGGAAGACATCATTTAAGCTGACTTCATCGGTAGGTACCACCCAATTATCTGACTCTCGAGCCCATTGTCGAGCTTCTAAGAATAGTGTACTGAATCTTTGGCAGTCAATGGTCATTTCAGAGGGAAATTTCAACCCGAACTCTAGAAGATGGTTCAATACTGATGGTAATTCCATATCTTTCCCTCCGAAATGAGTACGAACAATAATGTATGCTCTTATAAGGAATTACAGAGCCTAATCGATAAAATAGGTAGGATGTATGTGAAAAATTGGGCAAACTTGAAGTGGTTTAAGGGAATATATGGGTACGTTGGGCGATTTACTGGGTACAATAAGTGTGGATGGATCAAATTATGAGTCTTCTTCTAGGAAGATAGCATTTATATGATATGGGAGTGGATTGTGGTTAGTGTTTGGTTTAGGATTTTCTGGTGGTGTGATGATACCCGATCAATCAGACTTTGGATTACATTTTGGAGGTGGAAAAATTGATCAGTGGTATGTACGACATTTTGGTAAAAATCGAGATGGGCATCATGTTTGAAATTTTTAGGAAGTGGGTTTGGTAATGGATGAGGGTCCAATGGCTTAAATATATTTTGGCTCAAAATGGCTTGGTAAATTTTAGAGAGGGGAGCGTGAAGCTCGATATATTCCTTTTTGACTGGGTAAGTGCAGCTTTCTAGTGCCCATGAAGTGGCAGGCTGAGAGATGTTATTGGTGGTTGAAACTTTGGTACTGGCAGGCTTCTCATACTTTCTGGGAGTGAATTGTCTTGGCAAGGCCTTCTTCAATCTCCACTCATTCTTCTCGGAGATCTAAAAAATGGGGGTAATATTGTCCTCCCATCATCACTCGAATATGGGGTAAAAAGTTCTTTTTTACGATACTGACTTGCTCCTCTTCGAAAGGTCGATTGATCATGGTGGCTGCTTTCTCTCTCCACTTTGCTATGAAGTTACTGTCTGATTCCCTAGGATTCTGCTTGAGAAGTTCTAAATCATGCTAATAACCTTCAACTTCTTATTATACTTGTATGGTGACACAAATTCACGGTCAATATCTTCCTAACTGCGAATTCTTGATTCCTCGAGAGATAAGAACTAGGGAAGAGCGCTATCTGGGCCATTATTTCCTCAGAGGCACCTAGGAGAGTCATGGATCAGTGGTAACTTCGAAAATGAACAATTGGTGTTCCACTACCGTCGAACTTCTCAATATTAGGCGTCTTGACCTTTTTCGATAGTCTTGCTTTAGGATAAGGAGACATATGGGTGTAATCCATGTAGTTACTGGAGATTCAGACTTGGTTAAACTTCTTGGTCAATATCTTAAGGTTCTCCTTGACCTTTCTCAACTTATTTTCCTTTAGATTAACGGTCATAAATAGGTTAGATCCCGAGTGGGCAAGATTTGACATAGGGAGCTAAGCTGGCGGTGGAAGTAGAAGGGGCACGTGGAGCGTGCTGATATTATTCTAGGACCCAAATAGGCTCAGGTGTGGGTAGGCCCATAGCTCGAGGGAAGAGGACCTCGGGCTCTTCAGGAATAGGGACCCAATTTCATTGTATCTCATGAACCTCGATTTGAAGGTCGTCAATCTTGGCAGTGAGTTGGGATAGAACCGTCATAAAATCCGGTTGCACATTCGGTACTGGGTCTGTGCTCTCCATGGAAAGCAGTTGAAAATGAATTCCATACTCGGAGGAAATAGTGGGAGGAATGACGGAGCTTCGGGGAAATTTGACGGAAGATCGAAACCAATAGGGAGCCAAGCCAAGGGTCGGGTATACGATCGACCTGAAAAGGAGAAAGATTCGAATTTATTTTTGAAAGAGAGGATGCAAATACATTTTATTATTGGAAGTTAGATATTTTTGACATTTTGTTTGGAAAAGATGAGGACAAAATGTTTTGTGGTAAAAAGGAGGAAAAATATTTATGGTAAAAGGAAGGAAGAATGCTTTTGGTTTTTTGATAAAAGAGGGGGAAAAATGTTTTTGACACTTTTGGTAAGGAAAGAGAAAAAAATGAGAAAAAAGGCTCTCAACATTATTATTATTATTATTATTATTATTATTATTATTATTATTATTATTATTATTATTATTATTATTATTATTATTATTATTATTATTATTATTATTATTATTATTATGTTCTCACTTGTATTAGGTTTACCTAAATGCAAAAAGAAATGCTGGATGGGACCTGAGCCTGGGAAAATTGAGTTTGAAAAATATGTAAAACACGATTTGACTTGTTACCAGGCTCATGGGCAGGATCCCGTTTTGGAAAAAGATGAAATCGCATGAAAATTTGGGCAGCATGCCGACCCGGCATTTCGGCAGATTTTTGGTTAGAAACCGACAAACTAAATATGAGTACCCTAGGTTTGACGACTATATGAGGGTATGCAGTTGTTGGGTTAATTGGAAGGGTTTCTCCCTTTTGCATGACTTCCACGATATACTTCTTGCTTTTGAGGGAAATTGGTACGTGTGGACAAGCCATTTGATATACTTGAGTGTACGTGAATTATCTCATTATATACCTTGTGGGGACAGTACGTGTGAGAGCGAATTCGATATACTCGATGTACGTGAACGAGTTCCCTACGATATAACTCCCATCATGACTTCGGTCAAGCGGTACGATGCAGGAGGAATCGTTCGATATACGCCGAAGGTACTTGACCAATGGAAGGTGAGAGTCATCTTTCTTAGGCATACTGTGACTTGCAGGACCAGCGCCCATCACAAAGTGACCCCTCAGTTATGGGACAGAATTTGGTCAATAGCCATGCTCTTTGGTGATGTAGTGTGCAAAATGCATGATTCTTGATTAGAATATTATGGATAGAGTTTTTTTATTTAGCATGATGAGCAATTATACTAATAGGGAAGAATGTACAAGTATAAAATGTAAATCTAGCATGGATTTTACACTACGCATGAATATATGAGAGTGAGTCATGTGTGAATATTTATGAGTGAGTGTGTGGTAGTGAACCTAAGCATAGATTAACTACAAGTCTAGAGTAATCGGCCATAAGGCGTTCTCATACCAGCAAGTCTAGAGTAACGTGTGTGTGTTAAACAAGTAAAGAAAATAATTAGAGAGAAGACAAGATATAAAGTGGTTCGTCCCCCAAAAATGGGCCTACGTCCACTGTGTTGCTCCATTCTCATTATGTGCGTTGCATTGTACAATATAATCATGCCTAAAGTGGCATACAAGTATGAAAATAAGGGAGAATACATGGCAGTATTGGAGATTTCGGTGAGCCTGGGTGGTGGCTGTGATGTAGATTGAGTCTCCAAGAGGTATGTTGAGGTTGTGTAGAGAGAATCTGTATTGTAGAGCCTGCCCCGGATGGGTATGGAATCGATCCCCCCTACCTTCTAGGTGTGGTCCTCTATTTATGAGGAAATGCGTTGAGTTACATGCCCTGAGCACGTGGCGTATACTAAGTCTGTAGCAGTTGTGGATAAGGGGGGTGCCGCACACCATATGGTGGAGTGCCGCGGCCTATAATGGACAGGGCCGCACCCTGTGCCATCTGGTCCTGAGGATCATGCCGAGTGAGTTCTGGCCGCGCCCTGAGTGAGGTTTGGCTGTGGCCTGTATGACCTAAGGCCTGCGAACTGAGAAGAGTACATGCCGCGACAGGGTGCTATATTTGTATTATCAATAAGCCCCCAAGCCGTAGTGCCAAGGGAGATCAATTGGGACCGTGGCTAAGTATCCTAGGTGCCGCGGTGCTTCCAAAGAGACGATTCGTCTTTCGCGCTCCCTTATATAAATTGTTTCTGGCCGTGGACTTCATTATGTTTCCAAAACTTTTGAGAGCACATCGAGAGCGAAACTCTGTACTTTCTTTCTTGCATATTCCGACAACCTTCCGAGGCGGTGTGTGGCGGTTCAAGGCGGCCTGTAGCTGATCATTGCGAGTTTCTTCATTTCCAGGTGAATTTTCAACCACCATACTTTCGTAAAAGCCTTTGAAATTTACAGTTTTCTTCCCTTTTGATATGATTTTGCTTTTTCTGATTCATTTGCTAGAAATCTAGGGTTTTATTTGTATGCTTTTCCCTTTCTCACATATGCTACATATGAAATACATACAACTGTTCTTGGTGTTCATAATCGAACTCTTCGTATTCTGTGAGCTTGATCCTAAAAATGATTAGAATTTAGATAATCAACTGTTTAGGATAGATTTCGCGGCATTATAGGATTTTGATACTCATTCCCGTGAACTGGTATGGTCCTTCTGCGTCATACCATGCCAAATGGCCGCGGTCCCTCAAATTATCATCCGCAGCATCAAATCACCACCCTGTAATTGCTAGTAGATCGAATTGACTCTGAAAATTTAGGAATGGCCGTGGCCAGGAATGACTTAAAGCAATTCTATCTTCTTATCGCGGCAGCTTATATTCCAATGATATGGATGTGGCCGCGGCTAGTTGGGACAGTACGATCCCATAAGTAATAGAGTTTGCCCATTAATAACTGTTAGGGAAATAATGATAGATGCATTTTGAATACTTAAAAATACCCTTCTGCGGTTTCTTGAAGTCTTTTCCAAACCATATTGGCTGCGGCGCCTAACTGCGAACTCTGCTTTTCAGGTACTGCTGCAGCCATTTGAGCTTTGACCCAGACGAGTTCCTGAGAGGCTTTTGGGCAAAGCATTTTGGGACCTCTCCCCCCAAGCTTACCTCCGTGCCCCCTCTAAGATCAATAGGGCCTTGCAAACTAAAAGATTGCCCAAACTGCGTGATAATCGACTCAGACTCCACGGACTCTGCATCTGGGAAGGATTTCCAATCTCCGCCGATGGAAGAGGAAACCAACTCAAGTACTCATCCAATGGGTGTAGGAGACAGTGCCACGGCTATTAGAAATAACCCAGGAGGTATATCTGGTAGGTCTGAGAGACTCTTAGACGCACTCGATATCCGCGGCTCGATGACCCAAGAATGGGTTGAGCAGGTGGCTGAGGCCTTCGAATTTCCAGAAAATTTGACATGCTTAACCCTTGCCGCAAACCAAAGACTGTGCACTGTTCAATCCGAGGATGGAATTTTCTTCCCTCTGTACGCCTTCATTTACGGGCTGCGGCTGCCTGTTCCAGTTCCTATCCACCGCCTTTTTCAGGAAATGAACCTGGCCCCAGCACAGTTGGACCCTAATGGCCGGAGAGACATTCTCGCCGCAGTTGTCCTTTGGGAAAACTTGTTCAAAAAGGACATCACGCCCTTGGAGTTCTTTCACTTCTACCATCCAAAGGAGAACTCAGTAAATTTCGCGGGCTACTACTACCTCTCTAGCCGCGGCAGGGACGAGACCCTTTATACTGGGAGACCGACCAGTGTGAAAAACTGGAAGGGGAAATATTTCTACATCTCCGGCGAAGGCTGGGAGATGCACCCCGAGGAGAATGAAAGAGAAAAGACATATAGAATGCCGCGACAGTTGGGGTCTCCCTCAAAATTAGGTATAAGACTATAGCCGCGTCCTTTTATTTCACATGTAACTTCCACTAACCTTTGAATTGCCTTTTCTTTCTGCAGCCCTTGACAATCTGCACTTGAACAAGCGGCAGGAAAAAAGAGTTGTTGAGGCCGCGGAAGTTCCTGCTGAACACAAGAAGTTCAGCACACTTGTAACGTCAGCAACCGTATTTGAAGCAGGATTTTTCCCAAACAAATCCATTCCTCAACAAATGGGGGCGGAAGGTAATTAACTGCGCCATGACTTTTACTCCGCGGACATTTATTCTCTTGAACTCGAACTCATGCTATTCCTTTTCAGGTGAAGAAGTTGACAGGGAACTGCTAGCGGCGCAGCTAGCGGAGATGGATGAGGACGCAATTCTCCTAAATAATACGGCGCGGAGCAGAAAGAGGAAGAGGTCCAAGGCCAAGGGGCCTGCCGCGGCCCCCTCCGGTGAGAATAATGTTTCCCCTGCCGTGGCCCCTGGCAAAAACACTACTGAACCTGCAGCAGGTCAAATGGTTAATGAGAAGCTTCCGCATGACCACTTTGATGATGACATAGGGGAAAACCTGGCTGCGGCGAGCTTGATGTCAACCGATGTGCCTCTTCAGTCATCCTCCCCTCCGCCACCCAATGTTGTGGCGGTTAATGTGAACTTGCCACCTCCTCAATTCCGCGGAGAGTCTGGGCCTGATGGTAGACCAAGGCCCCAATTGAGACAGCCTGACCCTAATTCTTCTTGGGACACTACCGCAAAGGCTGCGCGGAGAATGAAGCGAGCCTTGGATGCCGCGGACCTTGACAGGCTAGTGGGAGAAGATCACGAAGATCTGGAGGACTGTGGCCTCCACAACCTTTTGAGGGTACGTACCAGTTGTCATTTAACTTTTGCATCTCATATTTTTCCATGTTTTTTCTAACGTCTTCTATTTCAGGCCGCGGATGTGATCGTGGTCCAAAAGAGGAAGTACGAGGCCTTGTACATGTTGAAGGAGGCCGAGAAGAGTGCCCACGCCGCGGACTTGAAAGCTGCAAGGACTTCTTCTTTTGATGTAGGGAAGAAGTCTGCTTCTACGGCTCTTCAGGCAGCCTACATCGACCTTGAGAAAGTAACTAAGGCCAGAGAGGAAGCGAAGGATAATTTTAAGCAAGCCGCGGAATCTCTGAAATCCTCCCAGTCCCAGACTGCCGAAGCCGCCCGTGTCGCGGAGATTTCAAATGCCAAGCTTGCCCTACTCCAGCAGAAATATGAAGAGCTGGAAGCCAAGTCCGCCCAAAAAGATGAAGATCATGCCGCGACAATGAAAAAGTTGAAAGTTGATCACGGTGACGCCCTCTAGCTAGCCATAGATCATGCCGTGGAGTCATTCAAAGGCTCCAATGACTTCTTCCTTATCAATAACAGGGCATATCTCCGCGGCTACCAGGAGCTGCGTCAAAGATTTATTAAGAGGTTCCCTGAGGCCAAGGAGGAGGTTCTTGCCTGGAAGTTAGGCGATGCCTAACATCAAGAGTGCATCGCTGAACTTAAGGCCGCGGCAGAAGAGAGAGCAAGGCTCAAGGCTGAGGCTGAGGCAGAGGCAGCGGCTGCGGATGGAGAGACAGAGACTGCCGCGGGCGGAGAAGAGGCTGATGATGATGATGATGACGCAGTCTCTTAATCTCTTAATTTCTGTATCATTGATATAGGGCTATGTCCCTCCTTTTTGTAATCTAACTTCTGTTGTGGCTGCGGCCTTCATCCTGGAACCTTTGGCTATTAATACCAAGGCTGCTGCAATGTTTTTACCACTGATTGACTGCTTGGTATTCCTTGCTTTTTTACATTGCATTTTTTACATTGCTTGCCATAATGAATGTTGTATGTAACTGCCTCATTTTTGAAAATGCATCCGTGCCTCGATAGACATAACGTTTTAAGTTCGCGGATAGAGATCCATTGCTTCGTAGTATGATTATTTGTCAGCGTCCGCGCCCACATAAATGGTGCCATTTTACTCCCGTAGGATGACTGCTACGTCACAAGGCCGCTGTGTGCAATCCGCGGCCCTTCATTATGCCGCGTCATGTAAACGTCTTCACTTGATTGTCGCGGCCTTGATTTCAAGGCTGCGACTTGCTGATTGTCTGGGTCCCCAACTGCTTTCATTGCACCTGGTTGTCTGAACCATTTATCTTTTGTCATCCCATAACCAATATGGAACATGTAGAGAAAGCCTTTCCTTAGACTTGGCACAATTGATATGAGGCATGTATTCTTCTCCACCGTGGCATTTGACGCTGTGGCAGGTGTTGTGGTTTTTTTCATGCTTCATGAGGTTAGTGCCTCAGTACTTTCATGAAAGAACGGCTCCTAGAGCTCTGCAACCGTAATAGTGGGATGTGGCACATTTCTGGTTCACCCGAACAATGTGCCTCTGTAGACATACGTTGATATTTCCAAGCCTTCTCGGGCTGGGTCATGTTGCCAGGCCCTAATATGCGAGACACTATCAAGCCTCTCCAGGCTGGGTTATGTTATTAAGCCACCCGCAGCTAATATGCGAGACACTATCAAGCCTCTCTAGGCTGGGTTATGTTATTAAGCCACCCACAGCTAATATGCGAGACACTATCAAGCCTCTCCAGGCTGGGTTATGTTATTAAGCCACCCAGAGCTAATATGCGAGACACTATCAAGCCTCTCAAGGCTGGGTTATGTTATTAAGCCACCCACAGCTAATATGCGAGACACTATCAAGCCTCTCCAAGCTGGGTTATGTTATTAAGCCACCCACAGCTGCCGATATATATAAAACCATCCCTGGCTAGATATTATAAACCTCCCGGCTCGATGATGCATCCCGAAAGATAAGAGCGAGCATTGTAAGCCCCCATGGCTAATAAAATCTCCTTGAATCCTTCGATGCTTTCATGAACATGATCATCAGAAAATAAGATACAGTTGCACCTTGTGAGAGGAACTTTTGAGTTGATTAAGATTGCAATCCCTCTATAAGTGCATCCTGAAGTAAAATAATCCTTCGAGATAAATTTATTATTATTCCTCTGGAATCTGTTTGAGACAAAAGGTTTTTTTGTGAGATAACAGATTATGAGACCAAGAAAGATATCAGATATGGCAAAATTTGCTAATTCATATATTTATATATGCATGTTTCAACTAATGATTTTGTTAACAAAACATAAAGTCTTGAGTATTAAGGCTCTAATGAGCTTCATAAAACATAAACATAAATAGTTGAAATTGGAAAGACTAAGGTTGAGGTGCGGCATGCAGCCTCTGTCAGTTCTGGCTGGGTCCTTTATGCGTTCTTCAGGAATCGCTGCAGCATCCCTTGCCCAATTAGCCTTTCAACTTCATCCTTCAGAGCATAACATTGCTCTGTGTCATGGCCATGGTCCTGATGGAATTTGAACCAGGTAATCTTGTTCCTCTTGTGGGGCGGAGCTCTTAGCTTTTCTGGCCACCTCAAAAGCTTGTCCTCTTTGATGAACTCAAAAATCTCTTCAACCGGGAAAATCAACGGAGTATAGACACCCGATTTATTTTCTGATTTCTCTGTTCTCCTTTTCTGACTTCTACTGGTTGATTACGTGGCTTCTTTAACTGCCGCGTCAGGCAAGGCTGGTTGAGTTTTTTCCTCTGCCCCCGCGCCTATATTTTAAGATGCCGCGTCAGGCATGGCTGTCATAGAGGTGACTAAGGTGATTGTACAGTTGCACAATCTCATCCTTGACTTCTGCACTCTGGCTGGATTCTCCTTCCATTTCTGCGCTTGTTAGTCTTTATAAAGTATATAGAATCTGAGACAAAACTAACAGAAGTGAGTGATCACAGGAATATTGGGAAGGGGAACTTGAACTGCTCCATGATATGCTGAGGAGGCCGCGGCAAGTATGGCACACAAGTGTACTGCCGCAACCCTTTAATGTTATTCACCAAGGTCGATCCGAAGGCCACTTAAGTCCTTCCCACGGTGATTTTGAACTGTCTTAATAAATCCGCACTAGTAGGGGTCGCGGCATGAGATATTGTTGAACTTACAGGCCGCACCCCTGTCTAGGCAGTGGAGAGATCCCAAGATAGGAGCCCAGGAACTGATATATTCTCCCCTAATACGCGAAGAAAACCTACTAGGGTCCATTGATGAGAGAATTCCCTTGCGGTGCGCAATACGGCCCAACTTCAATGATAACCCCTAGATCATAGGTAGATGGCAAAAAAAATGGGAGTAAATATAGCCCTTCCCTAATCATCCACCTTTTCGGGACTAAAGTCCACCATGCCTTTCAGCATTATCTAGATGGAGTGATATCACAGGGGTATGTAAAATAGATCCAAAGTCATCAAATGAAGATCCAAAGACAGATCCCGAAATATGAAATACCCGTTAAAGGGGGCGAATGTAAAGCGGAGCCCAATAACCAGTAACCGACCCGTGAGAAGATGATCCATAGGACCCTCAGGGGCCGAATAAGGTGTTTAAGAACTGATATGTGTAGAGAAACAAGATTGAAATACCTCGTTTCCCACAGACGGCGCCAATCTGATGATACGAGAAATCGTCCATAAGGCGTTCTCATACCAGCAAGTCTAGAGTAACGTGTGTGTGTTAAACAAGTAAAGAAAATAAATAGAGAGAAGACAGGATATAGAGTGGTTCGGACCCCAAAATGGGCCTACGTCCACTGTGTTGCTCCATTCTCATTATGTGCGTTGCATTGTACAATATAATCATGCCTAAAGTGGCGTAAAAGTATGAAAATAAGGGAGAATACATGGCAATATTGGAGATTCCGGTGAGCCCGGGTGGTGGCTGTGATGTAGATTGAGTCTCCAAGAGGTATGTTGAGGTTGTGTAGAGAGAATCTGTATTGTAGAGCCTGCCCCGGATGGGTATGGAATCGATCCCCCCTACCTTCTAGGTGTGGTCCTCTATTTATGAGGAAATGCGTTGAGTCACATGCCCTGAGCACGTGGCGTATACCAAGTCTGCAGCAGTTGTGGATGAGGGGGTGCCGCACACCATATGGTGGAGTGCCTCGGCCTATAATGGACAGGGCCGCACCCTGTGCCATCTGGTCCTGAGGATCATGCCGAGTGAGTTCTGGCCGTGCCCTGAGTGAGGTTTGGTCGCGACCTGTATGACCTAAGGCATGCGAACTGAGAAGAGTACATGCCGCGGCAGGGTGCTATATTTGTACTATCAGTCATGTGTGAATATTTACGAGTGAGTGTGTGGTAGTGAACCTAAGCATAGATTAACTACAAGTGGTGTGTGACAAGTATGAGTGAGCATGGATATATACAAGTTAGATAAGTGAAGGTGTGTGTTAGTGACACCTAAGCATGGATATTCTAATTGGTGTCTGCAACATGTGGATATAAGTGATCCTATATGAAAGTAGTGTGAAGTGTACATGGAGAGTATATAAAAGTGTATGGGTGAGGACTGAGTGACATGTGATATAAACATGAGACAAATATATGCAAGAAATAATAGAGGAGAAAAAAGGGAGCATGCAGGTAGGTGCATACATACACAAGCAGAAAATGATAACACCCATCCAAACAGAGTCTAGCCCTCTTATGAAGGTTTCCCTAGAGGAGTCGTCACCGTGGCCATCCCGATCTCTCCCTTTCCGATGGGGTTTTTTTTTTTTTTGGGGGGGGGGGGGGTAAGGAAAAGGAAACGAGGAGAGAAAATGTATCACACCGTGTTCCTTTAGGACGCTTCGACCGCCGTCGATGTGAGGTGATGTAAAAAGATGGAGTCGCCAACCAATTTTTCACAAAATAGGAAAGAGAACATGTCGCCGCCTCGAGAGGGAGACATCAAAGACAAAATGATGCTTATAAAACCAATAGTTCGAAGGTTCAGGAGCTAAGTTACGGAATAGGAAGGTGTTATGCACCCATCCCGCCCTTTCGGTCTCTCATGGGCTTGTGTAATATTTTCCTTAATTTCTACATAAAATGTGTGTGTGCATGTATATATAAATGGAGATTGGAATCACCCAACTCATATCATGAAAAAGATAGAGTGAGGTCATCCATAAGAATTTTCACAAAGTAATATTTATCGAGCTATTGATCGTTATAATGAAATGATAATATTTGTTAGATAAAATGGAAATATAAGCCACACACACACACAAATATATATATAATGTATAGAAAAAAGATGAGAATATGAAAATGGATAAATTGGACTTGAGTCTGGGGTTTTAGCTCGAAATGCCTACCTAGCTTATAAAGGCATAAAAGTCCACGTAGTTCTCATACGGAACAAGGGTAGGGTTTATCCCATAGATTCGAACATGAATTTATTATACGTGGGTGTGTGTGGAAAATGCATTTTCAGTTTTGAAAGATTGTGATGGAAAATCTCGTTGGAATTTAAAGGGGTAACTCTCTTTTCCTTTTTTTTTTATAGAAAATAAAGTATGTGCAATATAACTAATAAAGGATAAGATATTAATGTGTATGAACTAAAGTAAAAGCTAGACTAAGAATTTATGTAACTAATGTGAAAATAAAGAATTTAAAGAGAGAGAAAGATTTTGGACCTTCTTTGGAGAATTGAGGCTTGATCTTGATTTTTAATGAGATATCTTGAATGTTGAAATAGATGTTGTATGAGAATGAATGAGATTTTACTAAATTGGGTATGAAAATGATGGGAATGAAAGATGGAAAGGAATTTCACATAAGGAAACTTCGCTGATTGCAAGAGAATGTTGTTCAGATCACTGATATTGGTGGATCTGATGTGCGCCTCGAGAGCAAGGTCATGACATATATTTATAGGGTAAGGGGGTGCCGATTGGCATAGCCCTAGCCCTGCCAATTGGCAGGTAACCCTAGACACACTGTCATAGGTAAGGAAATGGACCTGCCAATCGACAGTCTCGTGCAGTTTTTTCTAGAAAAATGGCCATAGAATGCAATCTATAAATCCAAATAGAAAACGGGGCATACCGTTAGAAAGGTAATTTAGATAACTTTAAGAGTCCTTTGGTCCCTCCCGGGTTTGGGAGATGACTTTGGTCAAATGGGGCTCGAAAGCGCTCGTCGGTCCTTTGGACGGGAGATCATCGGACTGTAATGGATCGTTCATCCAAATCGTAAGTCAGAATTTTGCATGGGTAGACCGTTGGAAAGTTCATGGGAGGTAATTTGAGATTCTAAAGATCTTCCCTCCATTCAGAGAGTTAACTTTGGTCAACCGGGTCCCGAAAGTGCCCGGTGACCTTTTGGAGTAAAACGGGTCTTTCGTCCATACCGTAAGGCTAATTCACTCACGGGGTGGATTGTTGGAAAGGGCATTCAGTGTCCTTCAAAGATTCATTTAGTGTCATTTGAGCTAAAGAGTTGACCTCTGTCAAATGGAACTCGGGAGTGCCCGGTGGCATTCAAATATATTTTTTAGGAAAAATAGATAATTCTCCCAAACAGTTATGACATTTCACGCATGGGGTGGATCGTTAAAAAAGGGTTTCAGTGCCCTTAGAGGATTAATTGAGCTTTATCTTTGACTATGGAGTTGATTGGGGTCAAATCGGGGCTCGGGAGCGCCCGGTGGTCTTCAGATCGATTTTTGGTGGTAAAATGGTTTGTTCATCCGAACCATTATATCGATTCTCCAGACTGTTGGAAAGGTAATTCAAAGCCCTTTAAAGATTTATTGAGCTTTTGCTCTAATGATAGAGTTGACCGGAGTCAAATGGGGCTCGAGATCTCCCGATGGCCTTTAGATCAGCACTCAGAGTATGACCCAGGGTTTGTAGTGAAATGGGGAGGTGCTAGGGAGCTATGGAGAGACATAGGGGTTCCTAGAATGTGGTATCTACAGATTTACCTATAGAAGATCCTGTTGATCCTTATGGTAAGATCAACTTGCTCGTTATACAACTTGTGTTTGACCTCTTTTTATTGGGAGTATTATTCCTATAAATATACATGTCCCTTTTATTTTATTATGGTCTTCTTCTGTACATGTTTATTACCACCATTTCAAAGGGAGCCCAGGCTCGCTCTATTGCTACACATATTTGGCATTACTATGTAAATAAGAATAACATTGCACCTACTACATCAATAATATTTCCCCACGGAAAGTATAAAATCCCTGAATTATAAAATAAAATCCAAATTGAAATCATATAAATCAATAAATATCAAATCTCTGGTATCCATCTACCAAGAACTAATAAATAATAATGTCCATTCACTAGTAAAAGAACAAGAGAGGAAGAATCCTATATACGGATTGATGGAGATAGGACCTCCACCTAGCCAATGAAACTAAGGCCTACTCATGACGGGCCTTCTTATCCCGATCATTATCACCACTGATATGCCCAAAGTGAAACTTTATACTTAGAGACATTAACCTCGACCTGACTCATAGCTGAGGTGGTAGAATCTCATAATAATTTAGTAATATCATCTTTCATAGGGTTGGAGCTGACAGATGTTACATCTACATCATACATCAACCTCGGCTGAGCATCAGCCGAGGTCAACAAGGCTTGTACACGTGTTCAGGCATCCATCAATAAATAACATCGGCCCCGGCCGACGTTATATTTTATCAACCAGTCAGTAAATCCTCATAGGCTCCATCATCATGACATGGGTCGGCCCTGGCAAACGTTTTATCTACCTCGGCCAGCCGACCTGACCGAGGTCCACATGAATATTGATCTCGAGAAAAAGAACATTCGGACTTCACCAACCTCGTACTCATCCAAGTCGAGGTTGGCACCAATAAAAGATAGCCAAGCATTTATAAGTACATGTATGGCTTGGAACACGTGGACAAATATGTTATAATTGAATCAATCACTCCATGTGAGAGAATATTGAGGTCATCATTATTTAGTTAAGATCAGCCAGGTGTCATCCTGGCACTGGTTGGATCATCATGCACATGCCCATTACATGCTTGGGGTACATTACACCCCCTAGGCACTATATATAGAGGTCATACTCTACCTTGTAAAAAGACCTAGGATTACAACCCTAGCTGAAACTCTGTCATTTTACACAGTAGTGTGACACCCCGACTAATTAAATACCGGGTAGCTACTCCTTTATTAAAATTAATACAAAATCCCAAGTTGGTTCAGTTAATAGCATCACTGTCGAAAACATTTTAATGATTACTAACCACCTAGTATTTAAAAAGTGAGTTGCCAAATTTTAAGTTAACTCTGATTAACATGCAATAAAAGGATAATGAAAGAATAACAACCATTCACCATAACGAAACAATAGAATAACTAACAACATAATAATAAGTCAGGAGGAAAAACTCCTCACAACAATCCCACGACTGAACTAAATGAAACAAAGTATCCTGAATTAATTACATGCCAAAAGTCTGAAAATCTGAAATAGGAAATGTTTCTAATAGAAATGGGCGACATGCCCTAGAACTGATGAAAGCTGAATATAGAGTCAAGATAGATGAAGCGTCTACTGGAAAAGTCCTGTAACTTCCACAAACAGCTACAGCTCGTCACCTGAATGAAAATCCTATGCATGGTGTCCTTGTGGCTGGGCACCTAAAAATGGTTTTTACAAAAAGTAGATTTGAAAGCAAACGGGTCAGAGCCCGAAAGTGGAGAGTATTTTAAAATAGCAAGTGCTTTAATAACATTGAAACAACGAATGCAAAATACATGTTAGGACGTGCACTCACATGAAATACTCACCTCTCGACTAATTTGTGCACTCCTAACGTACCGTACCCATCTAAGTAACATATAAATCTACCCAAACCGTAATAAGTTCTACCCCTTACTACTCGATTCCCATTATACGTTCCAGCGTTATCAAATAAATAGAGGGCTTTACTTAACTCAGGTTCTCAATTTTTAGTAATACAATTCATTACAGGTTATCCCTTTATAGTTACTCAAAGCGTTTCTGTATTTTATACGCACAATACCAACATGAAAGTTCTCATTAATTTAAGTGTATATTAGTCACGCCATAAATATACGATACAAGCACCCGAGACTAAGCTGCGGTGCACACATACTCTGCTATCCATCCCGGTACATCACGTACATAAGGATCACGCATTCCGAATCTCTCAGGAATCGTTCTCAGATAATAATAAATCACAAACAATAGAGGCGAACATAGTCACATCACATGGGTCACGCATATACCTACGCTCCCACGATCAGCAAACTTATTAACATCCCAATAAGTCCTTCTCTGACCTATGTTCTCGAGGTACCAATCTAAATCCGGGCAACACAAGGATTAGAGGGCCCTCAGCGAACGTAAATCTCCCGTGATAGCAAGTATGGTAGATATGTCATACACATAGAATCATATACATATACTAAGTATACACACATCTTAGTAATCACCGTAATTTATTTGTGGTACACATCTCATTCTCGTACTGACTTATAATGTTACACAATTCATAAGTTCCCGGTTAATTCAATTATTTAAGCCGTCAATAATTCTCGCATCGTAATAGTCACTCACGTCCTATTCCACAATTTCCATTCAATTCAAATCATACTTCTATGTTTTACTCCTCAATATTTCCCAAATATCCCAACTATAACAATTTATCATCAAGGGAATGTTATCTCTACAATTAAACAAGGTTAAGGGACACGCGAAATCAAAACAGGCCAAAAGCCTAAACTGTCAGCTCGTTAGAAGTCTCGTTCGAACGAGGCTGTTCGAACGAGAGTTCGTTCGAACGAACTGGGCATCTAACGAGATCTCGTTCGAACGAAAGACATCGAATAAACATCCCTCTCATTAAAGGCAAACCGTCAACTCGTTAGAAGCTCGTTCGAACGACCTGGGCAGGTCTTCTAACGAGAGGCCAGTTTCGAGCCCAGATTTTCCAGATCTCGTTTTTCCATCTTTTCTTCACCTCTAATCACATCTAAACATAAATCCAACAATTGTTCAAGGTTTCTAATTATTCCTAAATACACTTAGGTCATATACTAACGTGTTTTGTGGGGTTAATTCATCCTAAACATCATCCAAATATCAAAACTCTACATTTTTTCCCCAATCTCAAGAACATGAACCCTAGAAATTTTAGATCATCAATGAGCCTAATAAAATCCGTTTTTGTAACACAAAAAGTAGTAATTCTTTAGTTCAATCATCCAATAACATTTCTACATGCAAACCTATATCCAAAATTAAATTTATAACTCCAATTTTATGGGTTTTCATCAATCTCCCAAACAAATGAAATTATAGAATTGTCTAAGCATGGAAGAGACATTCACTGCAAAATAATGTAAATTAAACCACTTGCCTTATGTATTTCTCTGATTTTGATGGCGAATTGATGAATTTCTCTCTCTCTCTCTCTCTGCAGAATTCTCCTCTCTCTCTCTCTACAAGTCTTTTTCTCCAAGGTGACAATGGAGGCTAGGGTTTGCCTTAGGAAACTTTTGGAACTAATTCCACTAACTCCCGTAGCCCATTAAGTCATTTAGAATTGTTAGTGGGTTTAGTGGGTAGAGTCCACATCAGATATTAATTCCTAATTTTCGTGGGTTTTAATTCCAAAAAATCCAAAATTACCAAACTACCCTTTTACGTTGCCGGTATGGCCTAAAAATGCCCCGGAACCCAAACTAAACCCCCGACTAGTGTTTTCTGATTATTTCAACCCTTCCGGACGTGTTGGCGCACTCAAAACGACCATACGGTTAATAGAATTAAAATTCACTTTTTAATTAAATAATAATATTCCTGACGCGACTGTCACACGCGTCTCAACAAAATTCCAAATTGCCGTATTTCAATCTCACGACAAATTTCATGATTCAATATTCATATATAGCCATATATACTCATTAAAATCAAATACCAACTCGCATCTCGCTAGTATTTTTATTCGGATTAATTTCCAATTAATACACATTTAATTCAATTAATCCCATAAATAAATATCATAAAAATACGGGGTATTACAAGTAGAGAGAGAAAGCTTGAGAGATTGTATCCATGGCCATTAGTGCCTTCATTCAGTGATATTACTCACACACACTCACAGTGGATGTAGGCCAAATTGGCTGAACCACTTATATTCAAGTGATCATCCTCTTCTCCTCACCTCCTTATATATATATATACACATATACTCTCCCGTGTTTCCATTGTTATCACTTGCTTGAGCTTGTCAACACCTAGTCTGGTGGTGTTATTTCCAGCATCATCATTTTGGCACCGTCTGTGGGAACGAGAAGGTATATCTCTTCCTATCCTAAGCTTAACCTCACCGGAGACTCTGGTGGTGAACTAAGCCTCACCCTTTGTGTGAAGCTATTTTAACATTGAAAGAGGTCCTTTAAGGTATTCAAGCTCTCATATTCTCATCACAAGCTCTTTAGCCCTAACATATGGCACCGGAGTTACCACCACCTCCTCCACCATCTGGTGTTGGAGGACCTAGTTCCAGCCAGGATCCACCCTAGTTCGAGATGGCTGAGGTGGCAGTAGCCTTGAAGTCATTGGCTGCAACGCAGCAAGCAATGAAGGAGAAGTTTGCCCATCTAAGCCAAAATATGATGAGGACACCTGGGATATCACCAAAAATGATTACTCCGGTGGATGTTCAACCACATCCAGAGTCCAGGGGACCACCCTAGGCACCACGAAAGGACCAACCTACCCCTCAGCGGAGGAAGGACGTTGCGAACCCTAGTCGTTTGTGTTTGGGGAGGTAAGAAAAACCCTTGCCCCGAGGATAGGTACGATGATATCGAAGCGAAAGATGTTCCAGCAGACTGTTGGGAGCCATATGAGGTTTCAGACAATACAGTACATCCTCTACTGCAGAGCCGAGGTTGTGGAGCAAGAAGGCCCGAGGTTGGTAAGGCCTAGCTAAGAGGATCAGCTTTTGATCACTTGACCCAATCAATGATCCGAGGCAGAGGTTATCCAGGTCAAGAAGTGCAGCTGGATCTCAAAGGGGAGATGGTGAACATCGGCCTCACCATGGCCGACCCCTACATGGATGAGATTACGGTCAAGAGGTCAACAGACGACATTGTGCTACAGCCGCGAAACCCTCAGTCCACTCCTTAGAGGTGACTTGGGATAACCTCGGCCAGGACGACGTTGCAAAACCATGGAATGACTCCATCCAATGTCTAGAAGAGAAGATAGGGAACCTCATCAAAAATTGAGACCCATTACAAAAATGGTTCTCAGAGGGCTCCCCATTTGTGGCAAGGATAGTGAACTTCCCAACCCCTGCCAAGTTCAAACCACCTATGGTGTCTCCCAAGTATAATGGTAGTACCAACCCTGTGCATCATATTGATATGTACCAGTCTGTAGCAGACATTTATTCAATCCCAGATGAGATGAGGTGCCGAGCCTTCTCTGGGACTTTAATGGGAGTTGCACACATTTGGTTTACCTCTCTTCCGAAGAACTCTATTGAGAACTTTAAGGGCTAGGCTGAATGGTTTATTCACCATCTCTATTTTGGGGTAAGACCTCAGAAGAAGACCACTCATCTGCTGTACGTCAAGCAAGGCAAGAACGATAGCTTAAGAGACTACATTGCTAGATTCAATAAAGAAAAATTAGAGGTTAAAGACTACGAGGAGATATAGCTATGACAGCTCTTATAGGAGGGTTGCGAAAAGGGAAGTTACTGTGGAAGCTTGTGAAAGACCCTCTAAAATCCATGGCCGAGCTGTTAGAA
Source organism: Sambucus nigra (assembly GCA_949130495.1). NCBI lineage: Eukaryota > Viridiplantae > Streptophyta > Magnoliopsida > Dipsacales > Adoxaceae > Sambucus > Sambucus nigra. Next base: position 505,034,861 of record OX422212.1, read on the forward strand.
ACAACTGGTAGGGTTATGAACACTGAAGAGGAAATGGACGCAAAGTATGAGGATGAGAACGGAAGTAGCAGCAGAAAATTCCAAAGGAAGAAAGACGAAAAAAAGAGGGTTACAGACGATAAGTTTGCACATTATACTCCTTTAACTGTAAGCTGCGAACATATCCTTAATAAAATAAAAAATGACCGGTCCTTGAGATGGCCGGGGAAGTTGAAGGCTCCTCCGCATAAGAGGAATAAGAATTTATGGTGCGAGTTCCACCAATACCACGATCATCTAACTGATAAGTGCTTTGCCTTGAAAGCTCGGGAAGTATGTCAAGGGTAATGCTTCTAAGGGGGAAGAGATGACCCTAAAAAGAAGAGAAACGATAGGTGTTGGTAAGATGCCCTAATAATAAGAGCTGAGGACTCAGATGATGATGATGAGGATGACCCTGACCTCCCACCAAAAGACGATAATGCCCCTGTGAAGAGGGTTGGTATGATCTCCTTTGGTGTTAACACCATCTGTGGAGGCTAGCAGGGGGTGGCTCATAGGTAGCCCATCGCAAAGCTCATGTGGCAGAGGCTAAGTCAGTAACCAAAGTAGAGGTTATGAATTTGGCATCATCAGAGGCTAAACAGAAGAGAAAGAAGGTAGATATGGATACTCTTATAGTTGGATTATACCGACTTGACCTCAAAGGTATCCTAGCTCCACATGATGATCCTTTGGTAATCACTACAAGGGTGCATAGATATGAAGTGCATATAATCCTTGTCGATGGGGGAAGCTCAGCGGACGTAATATTCTAGTCCTGTTTTAAGAGCCTAGGCCTCAACATAGCTAGGCTTATTAGTATCATCATCCGTTAATTGGCTTCAGCGGTGAAAAAGTCCATCCATTGGGCATGTATGAGATGGATGTTCGAATGAGAGATGAGTGGCCTAAGAGGTTGACCCGAAAGATCAATTTTTTTGTAATGGATAAAAACGTCTTCTCGGCCTACAACCTCATTATAGGACGAGTAACCCTCAAGGAATTTGAAGCCGTGCCATCAATGGTCAACCAAATGATAAAATTCACGACCCCCTATGGGGTAGGGGAAGTGCAGGGTGACCAAACATTATCACGTGAATGCTACTTCAACTCTGCAGAAGAGAGAGAGGCTCATAAGAAGGCAATAACCACTTACGACATAGACACCCTTGAACCTCGAGATAAAGCAAAGCTGAAAAAGGGGGAGGCCGCGGAAGATGTAGAATCCATCATCCTTAATGAGAACGAACCAAAAAAAATCATCCAAATTGGTAAATCCCTAAAAGCCGAGGTCAAGTAAGAGATGGTGAAGCTACTGAGGAAGAGGCAGAGTGTCTTTACTTGGAGCAACGTCGACATGCTGGGTATTGACCCTGAAGTTATGTGACACAAACTCAATATTTTAGAAGATGCTAAACCCATCAAACAAAGAAGAAGGGTTAACTCAAGGGAAAACTATGATGTCATCAGGGAGGAGGTTAGAAAGATTGAAGAGGCCAAGTTCATTAAAGAAGTCATATACCCTGAGTGGTTATCTAATGCCATCATTGTGCCGAAAGATAACGAGAAATGGAGGATGTGCGTAGATTTCACTAATTTGAACAAGTCTTGTCCAAAATACAGTTTCCCCCTACCGCGAATTGATTAAATGGTGGATGCCACTGTAGGGCATAGCTCATGAGCTTCATGGATGCCTATTCCGGGTATAACTAGATTTTTATGGACCCAGAAGACTCAGTGAAGACAGTGTTCATAACCGACAAGGGGACCTATTCCTACAAGGTCATGCCATTCAGCTTGAAGAATGCAGGGACCACTTATCAAGATCTTGTAAATAAGATGTTCGAGAGTCAGATTGGCAAGACCATGGAGGTATATGTGGATGACATGTTGACGAAGATCTTGAAGGTCGACACTCACGTGGCTGACCTAGAGAGGACTTTTGACACCATGGATTTATACAGGATGAAGCTCAATCCTACCAAGTGTGTCTTCGGAGTAGGATCAGGAAAGTTTCTTGGATTCATTGTTAATCAAAGAGGAATAGAGGCCAATATCGAAAAGATAAAGTCCCTACTGGAAATGAAGACACCCAGAACCATCAAAGACATTCAGAAGTTAATCAAAAGAGTTGCTGCACTGAATAAGTTTATCTCCAAAACTACGGAAAAGTGTCTTCCTTTTTTTAAAAGTGCTTAGAAAGGCCTTAGATTGGGACGAGGAATGCGACAATGCTTTTAAAGAGCTAAAGTCCTACCTCGGGTCTCCTTTGCTCCTATCTGGGCCCATCCTGGGGGAGAAGTTATATGTGTATCTAGCCATTTAAAAATCTTCCATTAGTGCGACCATAGTAAGAGAAGACGATGGAGTGCAGAGGCCGGTATACTTCAATAGTAATTCCCTTCAAGGGTATAAACATAATTATCCTCCAATGGAAAAGTTAGCCTATGCCCTGATACACGCTTCTAGGAAGATGAAGCCATACTTTCAAGCCCACTCTATGGTTGTCCTAATTGATTCCCCACTAAGACAGGTCCTCCACAAGCTTGAGAAGTCGGGAAGGTTGATGACATGGGCCATCGAGTTGGGGGAATATGACATTATTTATCAACCAAGGGTTTCCATTAAAGGGCAGGCTCTTGAAGACTTTGTAGCAGAGTTCACCTGGGAAGAGGCTGAGATTGAAGTTAGTCAAAGAACTACTGATGAACCAGATAGTAACATATTTTGTGATTCGAACGAGGTTGTGTCAAGCCAGTCTGGAAAAAGCATAGCTGAGAATGAGGAAGACAGGTACCTCTTCAAGCAAGGGATACTATCAGAGGGGGACTTCTCTTCAAATGAAGATATTTGGAACCTCCTTATTGATGGGTATTCTTGTGAAAGTGGAAGTGGAGTAGGGCTGATACTGTCTTCTCTAGATGTTACCGACGTTGAATATACACTGAGGTTCAACTTCAAGGCTTCAAACAACGAGTCAGAGTATGAGGAATTGATATCGAGACTCTCCTTGGAAAAAGACCTTAGTGTTGGCCGACTCCTAGTCCACAGTGACTCGAGGTTAGTTATCAACCAAGTTCTTGGGGTGTATGAGGCCAAAGATGAAAGGATGGACAAATACCTGAAAAGGGTGAGAACGACGCTAAAAGGCTTCAGAGAGGTGAAAATAAAGAGGATACCTCGGCAAGTCAACAGTCGAGTCGATGCACTTGCTAGGTTGGCCTCAGCAACAAGGACAGATATAAGAAGAACGGTACCAGTTGAAATCATGCCCCAGCCAACCATCGAAGAAAAAGAGGTTTCCAGAACTTGCCTCAATCTTAATATGGGAGCCTCATGGATGGACCCACTCATCAGGTACATCAGACAGGGAGAACTGCCAGAATCAAAATTGGAAAGGAGAAAGTTGAGGTTTAGGGCCGCTAAGTTCTCAATTATAGGGGACGTCTTATATAAGAAGGGGTTCCTACTCCCCCTCCTTAGATGTGTGCACCCTTCAGAGGTTCCTCAGGTCTTGAAAGATGTACATGAGGGCTCTTGTTCAAGTCACATAGGAGGGAGGCCTCTATCTAAGAGGATAATTACTCAAGGGTTCTGGTGGCCGACCTTAGCCAAAGATGCAACTGCTTATGTAAAGAGATGCGATAAGTGTCAGAGATTCTCCAACATACTTCACCAACCCCATCATCCTGTGACGTTAATTATCTCACCTTGGCCATTTGCAGTTTAGGGCATTGACTTGGTAGGACCTTTGCCAAGAGCTGGAAACAACTATCGTTTCTTGGTGGTGGAAATTGATTACTTCTCTAAGAGGGTAGAGGCTGAGCCGATGATCACGATTACGGAGCAGAAGACCTTCCAGTTCATCTGAAAGAACATTATATGCAGATATGGCCTTCCAAATACCCTGATCTCAGATAACGGAACCCAGTTCAAGAATTCTTCCTTAGAAAAATATTGTGAAAGAGTGGGGATCAAGCTATTCTTCTCCTCTCCCGGTCGACCCCAAGAAATGGGTGGACTAAGGTCACGAATTGAACAATCGTTGACGGGATAAAGAAGAGGTTGGAGGAGGCAAAAGTGAGATGGACAGAAGAGGTATACGCTGTGTTATGGGCCTATATGATGACTACAAGAATGCCAACGGGAGAGACCCCTTTCATGTTAGAACATGGTTCAGAAGCTGTCATCCTTACAGAAGTAGAACTCCCCACCCACAGAGTTCAGACCTATGATCCTCAGAGGAATGCGGAAGAAAGAAGACTTGACTTGGATCTAATTGAAGATAGAAGGGAAGATGCAGAGATCAAACATGCAGCCTACCAGCAGAGAACAACAAAGTTCTACAACCAAAGGGTGAAATCAAGACCTATAGTTGTGGGAGACCTAGTCCTGGAGAAGACGTTGCAGAAGGCAAACAAGCTCCACCCAAACTGGCATGGTCCTTACAGAGTGATCGATGAGGTTGTGCCTGGTACTTACCGACTAAAAAATCTCGAAGGGGAACCTTTTTCTAACCTTTGGAATGCTGACCACTTAAATAAATATTACATATGATGTTGCAGCTATTTCTTTGTAATACATGTATCATTTTATGAAGAGGATATTAATGAAAAGAGCAGTTCCTGTGTCAATGCTGTTTCATTATGCTTAAACATCATTAATTTGGTGATAATTCATGAGGTGAAACATCATATTATGGTGACCTTAGTCCTTAAACATCATAGTTTGGTGAATTTATGAGGGTAAACATCATAATTTGATGACCTCATACCTTTAACATCATTAATTATGTGAAATTATGAGGTAAAACATCATATCATGGTGACCTCAGACCTTAAACATTATTAGTTTGGTGAAAGGTATGAGGTAAACATCATAACATGGTGACCTCAAACCTTAAACATCATTAGTTCGGTAAAAGGTATGAGGTAAACATCATAATTTGATGACCTCAAAACTCACATCATAATTTGGTGGAAATTTATGAGGGTAAACATCATAATTAAACATCATTAGTTTGGTGAAATTATGAGATGAAACATCATAATTTGATGACCTCGGACCTTACACATCATAATTTGGTGAAATTATGAGGTGAAACATCATAATTTGATGACCTCGGACCTTACACATCATAATTTGGTGGCAATTTATGAGGGTAAACATCATAATTTGATGACCTCAGACCTTAAACATCATTAGTTTGGTGATAATTCATGAGGTAAAACATCATAGTTTGGCGAATTTATGAGGGTAAACATCATAATTTGATGACCTCAGACCTCACATCATAATTTGGTGGCAATTTATGAGAACAAACATCATAATTTGATGACCTCAAACCTTAAACATCATTAGTTTGGTGAAATTATGAGGTGAAACATCATAATTTGATGACCTCAGACCTTAAACATCATTAATTTGGTGATAATTCATGAGGTGAAACATCATATTATGGTGACCTCAGACCTTAAACATCATAGTTTGGTGAATTTATGAGGGTAAACACCATAATTTGATGACCTCAGACCTTAAACATCATTAATTTGGTGAAATTTATGAGGTGAAACATCATTATATGGTGACCTCAGACCTTAAACATCATAATTTTGTGGCAATTTATGGAGGTGAAACATCATATTATGGTGACCTCAGACCTCAGACCTCAGACAGTTAAGGTAACCGTCCTTATATAGTGACTTTAGACATTAAGAGAAACAACATGAAAGAGGACACACAAAAGCTATATAGTTTGAGGAATACGATATTAATATTTATCATAGAGTAGTCAGAGTTACAAATCAAATATGCCAAAATGTACTGCCAGAGTTCACAAAAATTACAGACAAAAAGAAGCAAAATTATAACTTAAAGCTTCACAGGACAAGGCTTAGGTATCTGCAGCTGGAGTGGTGTCCTCTTGGCCTATGTTAGTCCCCTCGGCTCCATTGTCCTAAGGATTAACATCTTCAGTCTCAGTGGCGCCCAAGGGAGCAGTCTCAGTGGCGCCCAACAAAGTCTGAGGCACTCAAACTCCCTGACTCTTGTTCCTTGGAGGCTACCCATTTACCAGTTGCATTAATACCTCTCTAAGGTATTCAAAGTCAAAGCTGATGAACTCATCAGAGACCTTGTAATATGCAATAATCTTCTCTGAGGTGTCCTTCAAAGAAGCCTTAACAAGAGCAGCCACCTTAGCCTGCAGAGCATCGTTTTTAGCTTTCAAGGTCGCTTCATGGTCCTTCTTCAACTTGGACATATCCCTATCCCTCTGATGGACCTCCCCCTTTATCTTACTGACCTCTTTCAGCTCTTTCTTCAGACGGCCAACCTCTGCACTCAAAGAGGCTTGGACTTTCAGAGCTTCTTGACCCTTCTCGATCAAGGGCATTTTCTTCAGAGTCCAGTCCATAAAACGATGCATGGACAACATACCCTACAGTAGAAGGTCAGATGTATAAGAACTTTAATTTAAGATAGCCGAGGTTACACTGGGAAGAGCAAAATAGCAAAAATCATTACCTGTATTGATCCGTGGAGGGTAAACTCAACCAGTAAAGGGATATCCAGAGAGCGTAGGAAGCGCTTATCTTCATCGATCATTACAGAACCGATGGCAATAATAGCCTTTAGACCACGACCAATCAAACTATCACTTATTTTTAGCTGAGAAAGATGATCTACAAGGGCATCGTCTAAAGAGATTGGAATGGCACGATCCCCTTTTTTATTCTTACTAGGCTTTCGATGCTCCGAGTTCGCTATTGTCTTCCTCTTCTCTGTAACATCGGCCTTGGATGTGCCGATGTTCTGTTTAGGAGGATGAAGGGCTGCATTATAGCCAACTTTCTTCATCAACTTTACTAGGCTTACCACAGACATCTCCCATAGGTCGTCAGAGATACCTTCAGGGTGCTCTGCAAAAAGAATTTCTGAATCAGTAAATCAGAGGCATGAAAAGTAAGAGGTACAACTTGTTAAAAAGAGACTTACGAAGCTCTGTCAAAGGACTACCACCTAGCCCTGTCTGAGAGAGGTAGTAGGGGGTTATCAGATGTTCGTATTTAACCAGACAACCCTTCTCCCCCTGATCTTAAAGGTCTTCAACCTTTTGAATATTCTCCTGGTTAAGTCTAGGGTCGGCTCTTGCAGAAAGCGAGACTTTCCCCCACCTCAAAGGGGTCCTTGGAACTGACGTTCCAGATTCCTCATGGAGACCAAACTCCCATGCCCCAGATGTGAAGAAATATCAAGGTTTCCAGTTGTGATTGGAGGTCTGGGTAACCAATAAAATCTTCTTATCTGACTTCCTAGCTAGGAAATGATAATAGCTAGGGTGATTTTTAGCAGATGAGGGGACATAACAGCCGATGAAGACCCTAACAGGAAGGTCTGAGTGGTTGACTGCCCTCCAAAGGATGATAGCCCCTATCATCACCCTCCAAGCGTTGGGGGATAGTTGTGAAAGGGCCAAGTTTATATGGGATAAGATGGCTCTGATTGAGGGATGGATGGGGAGATGAAAACCCAACTTGACTATTTTCTCGTAGATGTAGATCTCCCCATCTCAGCCACTAAACGCTCTCTCACCCCTCAGAGATCTTCTAAGACTAATGGAAGGACCTATTGCGTAGAGGTGCCTAAAATACAGAAGATCGTACTCACTAATAGAGCTCTCAATCTCGGCTACTTTAGAGGTGTAAATGTCGCCATCATGCCCATCATCGTCATCCCTAGTGATATCGGCCTGGGAAGATACTGGGGGACCATCGAGAAACCTCTAAGCGAACTCAGCCCCGGTGGCGGCCGACAAGGGAATAACATCAAAAATGGGGGGAATGAACACACTTGGACCACAATTTTGGCATCAAAAGAAGATTAAGAGGTGTTAGCCCCCTGATGTGATGAGACACGACTCGAAACCTCGGCTTGATTAGGGACCTAATCTTGCCTAATGGAGAAATCCATAGCCTCTTGGAAAGAATCTATAGACATGGGGTCTCAGGTAGACAACTCAGACTCATACATGGGTGTTGATTCCTCTGGAGCCTCTGCTGGCTCAGGGTGGATAACCTTCAGAGGTGGAGGAAAGATGGGTCTGACATGAAAGGCCTCAGCCCTACGAGCTTTCGCTTGGGCTAGATCTATCTGCCTAATTTTTTCAGAGGTCTTCTCTCTAAGTGAATGGAACTCTTCTATAAGTTGATACATGGGTCTGAGCATAAGGAGGATGACACTAAACTTGGACTCTACAAATAGGCAAACCACCTAACTTAACCTAAACTAAAGATTAAATAAAGAAGGTTCAAGGTTTTTAAACCAAGAACACTTAAGAACAAGCTAGCCAAAAAATGCAAAAAGTCACCGAAAAACCCTAAAATCCTAACTGGAAAATCAAAACCCTCACCGGAAGTTACAGAATTGAAAAGCAATGACTAGAAATGGAAGGATGAGGAGTAAAGTGGTACCTGGATGATTGTGAAATAAGGAATAAGAGGTTGGGATGTGAAGAAACCATCAAACACGGCAGCAATTGAGCTCTTGAAGAGAGAGAAAATCACAGAGAACTAAGGTGGGAAGAAATGAAGAAGAAAAGAGAAGAAAGGGGTTTAAAGCCCAAACCAGTTTGGAGCGCATCCCAAGGCCCATCATTGCCTTGGGAACCCAAAAGGCAAATTGAACCATCATTACTTGGTACACATGCCACTCACTTTAGCAAGTGACATGTGTCAAGAGAATACTAGCACACAAGAAAACTTAGCCTCGGCCTTGAAATACCCCTTAATTACCTACTCACATAGGTAACTAAGGGATAAGGGGGTGGTTGATATGCCCAAAGTACACCTTCCTACTCAGAGACACTAACCTCGGCCTCACTAACAACCGAGGTGGCAGAAGCTCATAATAATCTAGTAATATTATCTCTCATAGGGTCAGCCCTGGCAGACTTTACATCTACCTCATACATCAACCTCGGCTGAGCATCATCAAGGCTTGTACAAGTGTTCAGGCATCCATTAACAAAAAATATTGGCCTGGACCGACATTGTATTTTATCATTCAGTCAATAAATCCTCATAGGCTCCATCATTATGACATGGTTCGGCCTAGGCAGACGTTGCATCTACCGCGTCCAGCCGACCTGGATGAGGTCCACATGAATATTGATCTTAGGAAAAAGAACATTAGGAATTCACCAACCTCGTACTCATCCAGGCCGAGGTTGGCACCAATCAAAGACAATCGAGCATTTACAAGTACATGTATGGCTTGGAACACGTGGACAAATCTATTAGAACTGAATCATTCCCTCCACATGAGGGAATATTGAGGTCATCATTATTTAGTTAAGATCAGCCAGGTGTCATCCTGGCACTGGTTGGATCTTCATGCACATGCCCATTGCATGCTTGGGGGGTACATTACACCCCCTAGGCACTATATATAGAGGTCATCCTCTACTTTGTAACAATATCGAGGATTACAACCCAAGTTGAAACTCTGTCATTTTACACAGTAGAGAGAGAAATCTTGAGAGATTGTATCCATGGCCATTAGTGCCTTCATTCAGTGATATTACTCACACACACACTCACAGTGGACGTAGGCCAGATTGGCTGAACCACTTATATTCAAGTGTTGATCCTCTTCTCCTCACCTCCTTCTACATGTATATACATATACTCTCCTCTGTTGCCATTGTTATCACTTGATTAAGCTTTTCAACACCTAATCTGGTGGTGTTGTTTCCAGCATCATCAACCACCACGAACGCTTTCACTGGATTATCAGGATGATCCCAACTCCGATGAGCAGGAGGAAGTGGAGACCGAGTAGGCAACAAAAGATTCACTGACTCAATGATGGAATCCTCAACCTCGTCACGACGTGAAGGCATGCGAGTTCAAATACGAGACTAAGACCAAGATGCCACCCGAGTTACTATTCGTCTCTCATGGATTGATGTGGGTTTGCAAACATTGATTGAATAGGACATTTCCCTGTACAACGAGGAAAAAAAAGCAGGATCCTCTGTAGGCCAGACACTAAAACCGCCACCTCCTGAGAAACATGATAACTTTAGTTTTTGTGTATGTATTGTCATTTTTGCAAGCAAAATTAGTCAAAATCTTCATATACCTACAAAAATATAATAAACTCGAGTGTATAGGTAAGTAAGGGAATCAGTCCTAATATAAGGATGAAACATATAAGAGACGAGAGATGTAATTCATTTTTATTTAATTTTCCTATTTTCCTATTTTTTTTTTACTTTTTTCTATTTTTTAATATTAAAACAATTTTGGGATGATGTGAATTAAACTAAAATGAGAACAAGTAAATAAAACTAGAATAAGAGTGTAAAGAAATATTAAAAAGGATGTGATGAAAAATGAGTGAAATATAACTAAATGAGAGAGAAAGATAAAGGGATGTAAATCCGCCCCCACTTGAAACAAATTAATCTAACTTGAACTATTTTAATTTGATCAATTTCCAAAATATTCATTTAATTGAAAAGAAATGAATTAGAATTATTCAAATGAATCACCCACTAGGATCGATTCACCCAACTAATTTTAATTAGACAAAATAAAATAAGAGTAGATGAAAATTCTATTAAGATAATCAATTTGATAAGCCTATCTCTAGTTTGAATCAAATGATAAAATGGTAACACAATTCTCAATCCTTTCTGAAGGATAATTTTCCATTTCTCAATATGAAAATAAGAGTAGGAATTATATTTACTAATCAAAGGAAATCGACAAAATTAAAATTAACAAACTAAATCAATTAGATTCATGGGGGTTTCAATTCATCCCTTGAATGGGAGATTAACCCTCCATAACCATCATCCAAGAATAATCATAAGCAATTAAAAGCATGAAATGAGTAATTAGAGAAGAGTTGATCAAACCCTAAATTCCCTTGAATTACAATAATCTTCAATACTTCAACAATCTCTCAAGATAATGACAATCCCTCACTTTATTATTATTTTTTCTTTATTTTTTTTTCTAAACTAAAAAACTAAACTAAACTAAACTAAAAAAATGGTGTTCTTCTCTTTCTTCCTAGCTTCTTCTATTTTCTAGCTAACTCTCAAATGGGCCTTGGTCTTAAATTTATAGTGTGATGCAAGTGATAAGGGCATAATTGGAAGACTTAAGCATATGTGTGCATGGGGTGTGAGGTATTTAGGGTGAGGGAAAAAATCTAATTTGCACATGAGGGTATTTTGGGGTTTTAAAAGGTGCATGTGGGAAGTGGGTTGTTTGGAGGTATAATGGGGAAACAAACATATGTGGGTCGATTTTGTTTTTGGTTTAGTTGGAATTTGGCAGATACGGTTAATGGCAGGTGGGTTTGACAGGGGTCGGGGTTTCATGGGTTGTAGGGGAGATGGAGGTGGAAACGGGTTGAGTTGGTATAGGGTGGGAGCTTAGATTTTGGGTCAGAGATTAGGATGGCGCGGGTGGTTGAATCAAGTTTATGTGACACCCCGACTAATTAAACACCGGGTAGCTACTCCTTTATAAAATTAATTCAAAATGCCAAGTTGGCTCAGTTAATAGCATCACTGTCGAAAACGTTTTATTATTACTAACCACCTAGTATTTAAAAAGTAAGTGCCAAATTTTATTAAATCTGATTAACATGCAACAAGAGTAATGAATAACTAAATAACACCATTCACCATACTGAAGTAAAACGAATAACCATCACAATAGAGTAAATAAAGTCTGGAGGAAAAACTCCTCAATACAAATCCCGCAACTGATAAGTAAACTGAAATAAATAACTAAAACTGAATACTGAGCAATACATGCTAGAGTCTGAAAACTGAAATGTAAAAATGTCTAATAGAATTGGGCAACATGCCCTACAACTGATAGATGCTGAGACTGGAATCCAAATGAGAGAAGCGTCTACATGCAAATCCCTGTAGCTTCCACAAACAGCTACAGCTCGTCACCTGAATGAGAATCCTATGCTTGGTGTCCTTGTGGCTGGGCACCTAAAATGGTTTTACAAGAAAATATATTTGAAAGCAAATGGGTCAGAGCCCGAAAGTGGAAATCATTTTAAAAACCTGCAAGTGCTTTAAAAACATTTAAAACATTAAATGCAAAGTACATGTTAGGACGTGCACTCACATTAAATTCTCACCTCTCGACTAACTGTGCACTCCTAACGTAAGTACCCATCTATAACTGCCCTTATCACTAGCTAACTGACAACATAACTAGCTAAACTGCCAAAGGTTCTACCCATATTACTCGGTTCCAATTAACATAACAACGCTCGTAATTAAATAGAGGTTTAACGTAAACTCAGTTACTAACTATGCCATTGATATAAGTATCAGCTAACTCATTATATATCTCGAAACAATACCGTAATATTTTTATAACATTAACATGAGGATTTACGTTAATTTAATGTATATTATTCACATCATAAATATACAATACAAGCACCCCGCAATCTAAGCTGTAGTGCACACATACTCTGCTATCCATCCCGGTACATCACGTACATAAGGATCACATATTCCGAATCTCTCAGGAATAGTTCAGATAACACAACTCACAAATAGTGGAGGCGAACACAGTCACCATCACATGGGTCACGCACATACCTACGCTCCCATGGTCATGCAGACTTATTAATATCACAATAAGTCCTTCTATGATCTATGTTCATCAAGGTACCAGTCTAAATCCCCCCCGTAGGCACACAAGGATTAGAGGGTCCTAAGCGAACGCAAACCTCCCGTGATAGCAAGTATGGTAGGTATGTCATACACATAAACTATATACTAAGCATTCGCACATCTTAGATATTACCATATTAATAAGGTATTTTCTACATCCTTATACCATTATTCCAAACTTATTTATTTCAAGTAATCTGATAATATATAATTTAAATAGTCGACACGTCTCACGTCGAAATTCCTTAAACTTACAACCTATCTCGAATAGACTACTAAGTTCCCATAATTCTCACATATGATATCTTTATGCCTAAGGTCTTTACTTCTGCCCCAAACCTTATTTCATCAACTTATTCAAATTTGTACTATTAACCCAAATATTAACTCACATAACGAATTTCATTTATTTAGAATAATTCCTCGAATTTCATTCTAATTAAGGTCCACTATAATAATCACGCCTACTGGTCTCCCTTAAAGGTGAGGGTATTCATAAGTTCTCCAAACATATTCTCCGAGGGTTTCCACCATTAAAATCATATTAAGAAAAATTTCACTCATTCTGGGAAGGTCGATCGATCGACCTATGAATATCGATCGATCGATCTAGTCGATCGATCGACTGATGAATGTCGATCGAACAGGTATGGCTACGGACTGCTTCGTTCTGCAGATTTGAAAACGTCCCAAAACTTATTTCTAACGTGTGATTCTCAAATATAACGTTATAGTAATGTCATACAACAATCCTACAATATTACTAACGTCCATAAATCAATATTTCAACAACTATAGGCTACATATGGATCAATCTTCATCAAAAACCTAGTTTTTCTGATTTTTCTCAAGAACAGTCATGAACCTCATCTTAAATCCGTTTTTGGTATTACAAAAGACAGTAATTCACATAATATGATCGTCCAGTAACATTCTACATGCAACTTATATCCCAAAATTCAAACTAATAACTCCAATCTTATGGGTTTTTCATTATCTTCCAAGAACATACAAAGTTTTTGAATAATCTAACATGGAAGAATCATTCTCTGAAATTTAAATGGAATAAATCACTTGCCTTGGTTTGATTTCGGATTTGGCGTTGATTTGGTGAAGAATCTCTGCAGAATTCCTCTCTCTCTCTCCTTCTCCAAGCTTTCTTCTCCAAAAGGCTATGGTGGCTAGGGTTTGCTTTGGGAGAGTTGGAAGACTAAATGATAACCTACGTAGCTTATGGGGTTAATAAAGGGTTGGTTGGGTCAATCCCTTATCAGATTACAACTCTCAATTTTCGTCACTTTTAATTACCCAAAAATACCAAATTACTAAAATACCCTTTAAGTTACCGGTATGGCCTAAAAATACCCCGGGACCCAAACTATACCCCCGGCTAGTGTTTTCTGACTATCTCGACCCTTCCGGACGCGTTGGCGCACTCAAAACGACCATACGGATTATAGATTTTAAATTCACTTTTATTAATAAAATAATATACCGTGACGCGGCGGTCCCACGCGTCTCAACAAAATTTCTAAAATGCCGTATATAAATCCCACGACAAATTTTATAGTACCAGATACATACATAATCATGTGTGCACATAATCAAATACCAATTCGCATCACATTAGTATTATTAACCCGGATTAATTTCCAATTAATACGCAATTTAATTAATTAATCCCAAAATAAATATAGTCAGAAATACGGGGTATTACAGTTTAGTGGGCTGCGATTGGAAGGAAGGTTCCGAGTTAAATTAACAGGAGGTGGGGTTTGGATTTAACGCGGGTTGAAGAGTCCGGTAATGGGTTTTGAGATCGCAGAGTTGGGTTTGTTGGGTATGGTCAGGTTTCATGGAGGTCCACATTCAGGTGGGATCGGACTAGTTCGCGGGTTTGGGCTCGGATTCAGCAGGTCCGTTTGGGTTGGTGAGTTTTGAGTGTATTGGAGGTGTGGTGTAATTATGGAAGTAAGGTTGGATGAGGTGAGAGGAGAGAGAGTATGGGTGTGAGGTGTGTTTGTTAATGGAGGTGAGATGAGAGAGAAATACTTGGTGGGGGAGATGATGGGTGAGAGGTTTAGGTGTGGTGAGGTGTATGGGAATTAGTGTGAGGGTGTGTGTTTAGATTTGTACCCAATTGAAAATAAATAAAACTATCTAACTAAAAAAAATTAAATTAACAAAACTTAAAATAAATTAAAATCTATAAAAACAAAAAATTAAAATTCTAATAAAATAATACTAAAGAAAATACAAAATCTAATAAAACTAGAAAATTACATTCCTAATAAAAGACAAAATAAATATATTCTAAAAAATAAAAATAAAAAATCAAAAAATAATAAAAAAAATAAAAAATAAAAAATAAAAAATAAAAAATAAAAAATAAAAAATAAAAAATAAAAAATAAAAAATAAAAAATAAAAAATAAAAAATAAAAAATAAAAAATAAAAAATAAAAAATAAAAAATAAAGATCAAATAAAAATAAAGATCAAATAAAAATGAAACTTACACCTAAAAGGAAATATTAAAAATATACGACACAAATAAATCCTAAAAATATATATAAAATTCTAAACAAAATATAAAATAAATCCTGAAAATTAAAAACGACTCAAATAAAATTTTAAAAAAATAAAAATAAAATAAAAGGTGCAAACTAAACACACATGGCTCGGAAATGGGTTTAAGGAAAGGTTATAGGACATGGTAATAGGCATAGGGGTTACGTTTAAGCACTTATTAGCCGCATTTTTCCATGATTTGAGCATTTAAACATAACAACAGGCATATGATCTACAAAACAGCCATATAATCTCATAAAACCCATTTTGTCGAGAATTAACAATTAAAAATTATCTATTTGGGGTATTATTTAAACACGTTTGGGTTCTTATCACACCACCCCAAACAGAACATTACTAGTCCTCGAGCAAAATATATAGAGAAAGAAAGATAAGAAACGAAACGTGTACCACTTTCGCGGGCACTTGCGATTGCACTTAGCATGTGCAACAAGCCTTTAAACCTATAGGTTTCCCTACAAGATTAGTGTTGTCTCATGAGGGTTTGCAGGGAATATACCCACAATTTTTTTTTGCAAACGATAGTCAATCTCTTATTAGACATAGAATAATCACACAATCCATCTCGAGATAAATGCTTTGAGGAATGCAAGCTAGAATGTATAAAAAGTTAGCTAAGTAAATACTCAAGGCACATCCTTCCTAGAACTCAATGCGTGTGGTGTGAATCAGTCAAAATGGGTCGAGTATCATGAGAGTAATTCCTAGATTGCCTTTTCGAAATCAACGCTTGAACTTTAAATCTCACTGGATATAGCTCTCTCAAATGAACTCACGAGATTAGGGTAAGTGTATCGCTTTTGTGTTGTGAGGAGGTGAGTAAATGTAAGCAAGGTCAAACGTCTCACACACATATAATAAAGAACAAACATTTACAAAGAAAAATGATCTCATGAAATAATTCTAATCATTATAGTGAGAACGCCGAGTTATTCGCCACGTTGAATTTCATTTGCCCGAACACTTAGGGGAAACATGGATGCTTATGGGTGAAGGAGAAATGAAATGAGAAGGATATGATGAGATAATGTAGGATAGGGTGGTGATATGGTGGATGTTTTGATGGATATGCGAGAAAAGTGTTCTGCACTTTAGGCACAAATGTCTTTATTTCACAAGACCTGACTACAAACTATTTTTTTTCTTTTTCTTTATTATTTTTTTCTCTTTTTTTTTCCAAATTTCTTTCCTTTTTCTTCTTCTTTTTTTCACTATCAACACTGAAGACATTTTACATTTGGGAAAGCACTCTTTTTCTCAAAATGATGGATGGTATATGAATGGAGATAATAAATAGATGGTGTGGGGAATATGTGGGAACATGGAAGAATATGGGAAATGAAAGGCGTATAGATGTATGATGTAAGGTTGATAGTCTAATGATCGGGATAAACTTCAAGACACATGTTTCTTACAAGTCGAAAGTGATGTCGTTCTCAGTGATCAAGCCGAAATTTTAGTGAAGAATAATGAGATCATACAACGATTTTAAGTGCGGACCCAAATGAAGTTGAATCAACTTGTGACTCGGAGATAGCGTAAAACACTCTAAAAGGGTGAAAGGCACAAATCTCATAAGCTAAAGTCTCCACTGGTGATCCTTAAGGTTCTCTTGAGAATTGTAGTACTCTTCCACTCTAAACTGTAGTAACGTAATAAGTGCAAATTTTGTTGAGTATAGAAATTCAAGGTGCAAAATGCCTTGGTACGTATTACATAAACTATTTAGAAAAAATATCCTCTATCTTGATTCCTACACTTAAAACATGGATGATAGAAAATTCATGTCAATTAATGAGACGAAAGAAACTGCACGAAAAGTTTTAAAAATCAGGTTACGGATTTTATTCAAAAGAGGTACAATTTTGATCAAATTCCCCACCCCCAAACAAAAAGGAACATCGTCCTTGATGTTAAATAAAATAATTTTTAAAATTGACAGCATAAGGGAGGAAATGGATTACCATAATCAACTGCTAATAAAGTGAACAGATGAATCCAAGAAGAAACCTGAATAGGTGATAAGATAAAAAAAAATGTGAACAAGTCTATAAACATGGTAAAGCATTGGGTGATGTGAAATAGCACCCCCAAACAGGATAAGACTCATACTCAGAAATAACGGGATGCCTCCCAGTAGTGCTAAGTTTAATGTCTTCAGCTAGACCGAAGGGAACTCACACTAATGATAAGCATGAGGAATGCAAAGGGTGGAAGAAAAATTGGGTGATGATAATCACCCCCAAACAAGAATGAAGCGTCAAACTTGTTGGATGAAAGCTAAAAGGGTCAATGCACTTGTATAGGAAAGTACATCACATGATACAAAGCATCGGTTGACCATGGGCGGGTGGGTATTAGGGTAAGGGTGAGAGTTAAGTGGTATTCACTACATCAAAACTGTCAGATTATCACGGTCATTGACCGTGACGAGTCAAAATCGTCAAGGTTAATGGCCGTGACAAATCTGGGGGTGACAACTTCTTTGTCATGGACTTATCATGGTCATTGACCATGACAAGTTAAGTAGATTGTCATGGTCCTATCACAGTCTTTGACCGTGACAAGCCCGTGATAAAACCAAATAAAGTATCATGGTCAAAGACCATAATAAGTCCGTGAAAATGTTCTTTGTCAAGGACTTGTCATGGTTTTTGATCGTGACAACTCTGGGCAGAATTAAAAAAAATAGCTGGGCAGTACGGCCACTGCCACTGGCCAACAATATATTTGTACCTATTATAACAAAATTGTACCTTTTCAAACAACATATATCCAAATAAAATAAAAATCATATACCAAACCAAGGCATTTATAATCCATATCCAAATAAAATATAAATGCAAATATCCATCATATCAAAACAAAATTGTACCAAAATTAAAAGAATATAAATATAAGCCAATTTTAAAAATAAAAAGAGATAGAGATAATGTCAATCTTCAGCAGGTCGGAGGAGGAAGGAAGTCCACATAATATATGAATTGACATAACCCGCAATATGCTGAATACCGTATGGTTCGCGCAACCACACATGTGAGTTCTCCTTTCCCTCCACCACATGCATGACGCGCACTCTGGCCTCAATGTATTGGAGGGGACGTCCATGAACCAGCATACTCAGGAGGAAGATGGAATCCCTCAATCCCCTAGCTATTGGCAACCCACAATATATGTCGAGTAGATGCACACTCGACCACCGAGTGTTGACATAGGCCACTCGGTGGGGGTCACGGTAAGAAATGGATCATCATATGGCACCGAGTCCATGCGTATCGGCAATGAAGCAATTCCTTCAACATTGCCATCGGAGTCGGCTTCTTCGTCCTCGTCCTCCTCTACCACCTTCTACTTCCCCTTGCCCTTGCCCAACTGATGCTTCATGAAGGCGTACATATCTAAGACTGCCGCCTCCAACCTTGATACCTTATTATTATGGGAGTCCACCTTATGGGCCAACCCATTGTTGCTCATCTCCATCCCGATGATCCTGGACTTCTCCACCCGCGAGCTCACCCCCTAGTCCTCCCCTTGCGATTAGGCCCAAGCACTTGGTTGTGTTTGTCCATAGCCAAAGATGCTCCGTTAGCATCAGACTGCGACTCATGTACTTCCTTAAGCTCTGCCTGAAAAAATAAAAAGTACACGATTAGTAAATTAAGTAAATAAAAAAATTATAACATAATTAAAAAAAATAAACATTTTAAACTTACAATGGTGGTTATGACGCTCGGGGCTACCTCATTGTTCTTCCCCTTTTTCGTCCAAATTTCCACATAGGTATCAAGACTATGTGGCGTACCCCCAGGGCCACTCCCTGTATCCTGAAATCAAATTATACAGAATTAGTAAGTAACACAAATTAATGCTAAATTATACTAACTAAAATTAAAGAAAATTAAAAACTTACCATCATGTGCTCCATTTCGGCGTAAGGCATCCGCCCGGAGTAGTGCACATCCAACTTTTTTATCAGGTTGTCCCTTTTCGATTGGCGAGATGCCAATTTTCGCTCATTGGTCTCATTGTCGATAAATTTCTGCCACTGTGCTAATGAGATTGGTCCTTGGGGGGATGGTTTCATGGAGTCTCAGAATGGACTCTCGGGTCTTCCCAAAGTACCGTGCCCATAAATTCTTCTTCCATATTTTATGTTGATCCCTCAATTGCTCCAACGTGGGGTCGCAGAGATATGCAGGCAGGCCGAATTGTTCCTGTGAAAAAAATACAAACCATCCTGCAAGTAATTATTATAGTTATAAATATAAATATTAAATACACAACATGTAGCGCCCCCTAGATGTTTATCTTAAGGTCAATACGCACGACCCTCCAATTAGTGTACCCCGGGCCGACAATCTCCTTTAACAACTCTAGCGTTCTAGTTAATAACGTCGTCTTATTTTTGATAATGGCCCTTAATTTATCCTATTTTGGGGGCCTACTGATCGAGGAGCCTTGGTCGCCTCCGCTACCGTGTCCTGATGAAGTCATTTTTTGCAAAAATTATTATTATTAGTACAAAGATGTATATGAACTTTGAATTAATGCTCAAATTCGATAATACCAATACCAATACCAATACCAATATCAATTTATACCAATACCAATACCAATATCAATTTATACCAATACTAATACAAATTCCAATACCACTACTGTAGACACCCCATTCTATTACCCCCTAACTCTCCTTAGGTCCCTAGTACCTCCCTTCATCACTATAAACCCAGGTCACGTCCCGAGTACTGACCTGGAAGCCATCGGGCACTCCCCGGCTCGGTTTGACCCAAAAGCCAAATTTTTTGTCTCGATCGAGACTCAATAAATCTTCGAAGGGCACTGAATACCCTTTACAACGGTCCATCCCGTATGCAATTCCGACTTACCATGCGGACGAACGATCCGTTTGACTCTGAAACCTGACCTAGAGGCCACCGGGACCTCCCGGGCTCTGTTTGACCTATGTCAACTCTTCAGACCGACCAAAGATGAATGAATCTTCGAAGGGCACTGAATACCCTTTCCAACGGTCCACCCCATGTGCGATTCTGACTTTCCATGCGGACGAACGATCCGTTTGACTCTGGGAGGCCACCGAATGCTTCCCGGGCCAGGTTGACCAAAGTCAACTCTCCAAATCGGGTCAAACTCTTTGGAATGTAGAAGTACATCTCCTAACCTTTCCAATGGTATGCCTCGTGCGCAATTCAGACTTACCATGCGGACGAATGATCCGTTTGCGTCCGAATGATTCCCCGTCCAATGGATCGACAAACATTTCCGAGCCATATTTGACCCAAAGTCAACTCCCGAACCCGAGAGTGGTCCATAGGACTTTCGAAGGTCTCTGAATTACCTTTCCAATGGTATGTCCCGTGCATGATTCTGAACAACAGTTTGCCCTCGACGATCGATTTCCCAAAAAAGCCTAAAGCGCACTGCCAATTGGCAGGTTCCAGACCCTGCCTATCGGCACCTGCCAATAGGCAGGAATAGGTCTATGCCGATCGACACTCACCTAGGCCTATAAAAGGAGGCCTTTACCTCATTTGCAAGGGGAGCCCAGATCTGATAAAAATCTCTCTGAAGGAATCCCAGAAACCTCTCTCGAAGGCAGCTTGATTTCAACTTCTAAATCCCTTTTTTACTTCCACTTTTCATCATCCTTTTCATCAAACTTGATGAATTATCCACTCTACATCATCATCCAAGTGCAAGGGATGATCCTCAACACTCAAGATCAATCTCAAGATCTTCAAGGAGGTCCAACTTTCTCAACTTTCTCTTGAATTCTCTTAAATTCTCAATAACATGTTTTTTATTACTTAGCACTTTTATCATCTCATCTCACACATCCTAATATACTTTTTATTTAGTATTATTGCACATCCCTTATTTTCATATAAATAAAAACCCAAAAAATAAGAAAAAGAGGGTTTTCTCATAAATTCCAAATAAGGGATTCTCATACTTTTCTCACCACCAAAGCACTTTTTCTACACACACACACACTCACACTCACACTCACAAATAAGAGATCCCCCATCTGGATTTATGGGATAAACCCCACCTCTCGTTTTGTATGCGAACTACGTGGACTTTGATGCCTTTATAGGCTACATAGGCGTCTCGGGGTAAAACCCGAGATTCGAGTCCTTTCTCCTATTTTTTCTCTCATTTTCTATCTTCTCTAAATCCATTTTCCTTATATTATATATTTGTTCTTGGTGACGTACTACTCCATATGCGTTATTGTTCCATTATAACGATCAACGTAAGGGTAATCGCGTAAATCCTATTTTCTAATATTATTCTTATATCTTCCTATGGATGACTCCCTTTATCTTCTCCATAATACAAGTCGAGGATTCCTACCTCCATTATATATATACATATGCACACATATCACAGGGGGAAACATAAGGAAAATAACAAATATCCATGAGAGAATGAAAGGGAGGAATGGGTGGCTAACACCTTCCCATTTCGTAACTAAGCCTCCGAACCCTTCTCGAATCATCTTGGTTTCGCATGCACCATTATGTCTTCGGATGCCACCTTTCGGGGTGGCTTCCCCCTTTTCTTTTATCTGTTTTGAGTAAAATAGACTGGCGACTCTGAATCTCTCTACATTTTCACACCACAAATGACGCCGGTTGAAGCACTCCCGAGAGGAATGCGTGGGACCAAAAGGATCCTTTCCTCCACGCGCCCGCCCGCACGGGCGAGGATCGGGGATGGCCACAATGGCGACTCCGATGGGGATAATTATTTGTTTGAGGGCTTGACTCTATTTACACGAATGCTATATTTGTTTATGTTTACCTCCATATCTGCATGTTCCCCTCTTCCATGTGTATCCGATGCATTTGCTTATGTTCACACACTTATAGAAAATCCTCCATGTACACTTCACACCACGTGCACCTATGATCACATATATCCCCATGTTGCACCCATCACCTATCCATACTTGGTGTACCTTTTGGGGTACTTGTACTTTGCTCCCTGTTTGGCATAATCAAGAAAGGCATTCTCATCATAATATACTAATAAGAAAATCATTCATGATTCACACAACATCACCAAAGAGCATTGATATTGACCAAATTTTACCCAGTAACTGGAGGGTCACTTCGTGATGGGCGCTGGTCCGGCAGGTCGCAGTTAGCCTAAGCGATATGACTCCCACCTTCCATTGGCCAATTACCTTCGATGTATATCGAACGGTTCCCGCGCATCGTACTGCTTGACCAAAGTAATGACGGGAGGTATATCGCAGGGAATTCATTCACGTACGTCGAGTATATCGAATTATCTCTCACACGTACCGTCCCCACGAGGTATATGGTGAGGCAATTCACGTACACTTAGGTATATCAAATGGCTTGTCCACACGTACCGATTGCCCGCAAGAGCAAGACGTATATCGTGGAAGTCACTCCAAAGGGGGGAACCCATGCCAATTCACCCAACCAACTGCATACCCGCATATAGGTGTCAAACCTAGGACACACACTTTAGATTGCCGGTTTCAGCCCGAAACTCTGTCGAAATTTCGGGTCGTTCTGCCGCCCAAATTTTGCGCATTTTTAAAACGGGGCCCTGTCCGTGAGCTTGGTTATAAGTCCAAACCGTAGCTTTGCATATATTAAGACCCCCACTTTTCCAATCTCGGGTCCCGTCCGGCATTACATTTAGAAGAATTAAATACAAGTGAGAACATAATAATCACAATAATCATGCTGAGTTTCGTCTCCAAAAACATTTCTCCCTTTTTTATCAAAAATCCAAAAACATTTCTCCCTTCCTTATCAAAAATCCAAAAATAGTTTCTTCCCTTTTTCTCAAAAATAAATCTCATCCTACGCATTCTCAGGTCGATCGCAAGCCCTTGGTCTGGCTCCCTACTGGCTTCGATCTTCAGTCAAATCACCCCGGAGTTTCATCTGTTCCTCTACTAATTCTTTCGAGTACGGAATCCATCCATCTTGCATGGAGAATACAGATCAAGTACCAGTCATACAGTCGGATCTGACGACAGTCCTAGCTCAGCTCGTGTCCAAGATTGACAACCTCCAAATCGAAGTTCGAGAGATGCAACGAAACTAGGTTCCTATTCCTCAAGAGCCCGAGGCCCTGTTCCCTCGTGATATGGGTCCACCTGAGCCTATCTGGGTTCCGAAATAATATCAGCACGCTCCACGTGCCACTCCTATCAATGGGCCGCCGCCTGCCCAACTTCCAATGCCAAACATTGCCCAGCCTATGGCTAACCTGCCTGTGGTCGCTGATCCAAAAGAGGAGGAGTTGAATAAAGTCAAAAAGGATCTCAAGATGCTCACCAAGAAGTTTGACCAGGTCAGGATCTCTGGGAATTACATGGACTACACCCACATGTCTCCTTATCCTAAAGCAAGGTTACCCGAGAAGTGCAAGATGCCAAATATCGAGAAGTTTGGAGGGAGTGGACCCCCGATTATTCATCTTCGCAGTTATCATCGTTCCATGACTCTACTAGGGGCTTCTGAAGAAGTGATGGCCGAATTGTTTCAACAAACTTTGAAGGATAGTGCCCTCCGATGGTTTTCATCTCTTGAGTAATCCAGAATCCGTAGCTGGGAGGATGTAGCCCGAGAATTCATGTCGCAATATAAATACAACGAAGAGATTAAGGTCACCCGTCGTGATTTAGAGATGCTCAAACAGAATCCAGGGGAATCAGTCAGTAACTTCATAACCCGGTGGAGGGAATAAGCAGCTACCATGACTAATCTGTCATCCAAAGAAGAACAGGTTAACATAGTGAAGAAGAATTTCTCGCCCCATGTCTGAGCAACTATGGGAGGACAATACTATCCCCACTTTCGAGCTCTCAGAGAGGCTGGAGTGGAAATAGAGGAAAGCCTTGTTAAAACAGAGGTTGAACCAAAGAAGGTGTCTAGACAGTTCACCCCTAGAAAGTATGACAAGCCTGCCAGTGCTACCATTTCGACCATCAATAACATCTCTCAACGAACCACATCATGGGCACCAGAAAGTCGCCCTGCCCCCATCCGAATGGGATACACTGAGCTCCATGCTCCCCTCTCCAAAGTTTACCAAGCCCTGTTATGACGAAACCTCGTCAAACCCTTGGATCCCCGTCCATTGCCAAATCCACTCTCAAGAAACTTCAAGACCGATACTTATTGTGCCTTTCACCAAACTGTCGATCATACCACCAACCAATGCTTTCACCTCCGGAACGTAATCCAAGATCTCATTGATCGGGGTACCATCACCCCACCAGCAATCCTAAGCCAAACACTACTCACAACCCACTCCCAAATCACACCAATACCATCTTCTTAGAAGAAAACCCAGATTTTGATCCCTCAACTCAAATCACACCCATATACTCTCCTAAACCTCTTCAAATTTGCCAATATTTCCTCCTACACCCTACTAGCCTTGCTGATCAGGCACTGTCTCTCCTTACCAGAGCATGCATCGCTGTCTGTACCCGTTCTGAAAATGGAGGTATGGAATTTCTAGAAGTGTTAAACCAACTCCTAGAGTTCGGGCTAAAATTTCCCTCACAGATGGTCATCGATTGCCAGAGATTCAATACACTATTTTTGGAAGAACGAAAGTGGGCTCGAGATTCAGACAGATGGGTGGTACCAACCGAAGAAGTCGACCTAGATGATGTTGTCCAGATTATGGCAGAATTATTCAGACAAACCAACAACATTTGCAGTATCACCGGGTTACTTGACGCTTTGAAGCTACAAGGGCGTTTAGTCCCTTCAATCACACATATCCTCATAGAATGGGAGGACCTATATGAAGAAGTCGTTGAAGTTGTGGAATGCATCGACTTTACATGGAAATACATAATTGTTGCCACCGGATAGGGGGAATAATTTGAAGGTTCGAGCGAAGAACAAGCTTCAGGAAGAGCTGGCCCAGTAGTCGACATATGTGGGATGATATCATTTGAAGAGCTCCTCGAAGAAATAAACAGGGTGGAAGAACAACCTGAGATTAACGAGGAAATAGGATTCATGTTCTTTCCTTCTTCAGTAAATCACATGACCAGATCAGGGAGACATTACCAGGCTCCAAGCTCACTACCAGCAAATGACAAGGGGAAAGGCGTTGAAAACCTTATTATGCCAGAAATGACCATTGAGGAGAGCAAGATCCTCGATCAACTGAAGAAAACTCAAGCTAACATCACTCTATGTGGGCTTTTCATGTCTTCCCAATTGCACAGAAATGCTTTAGTCAAATTACTCACTGGACCCATAGTTCCTCCCTCTACCACAACAAAAGAGGCGATAAATCTGGTCGGATCTTTGACCACTACACGAATGCTATCATTTTTTGAAGAAGAAATCCCCAGAATTGGGCTGAATCACAATCACGCACTCAATATCTCCGTCGAAGTTATGGGGAAGGTTGTGCCACTCTTCCTTGTCGATAACGGATCCGCATTGAATGTTTTCCCTTTGAGAACCTTCAAGTGTTTAGGCCAGAAAGAAAGAGACCTCGCTCCAACCTCCGCCGCTGTACGTGCCTACGATAATACCCGTCGCGAGGTAATGGGATCCATACAAATTGTAATAGGGGTTGGCCCTATAAACCCCGTCGTTGAATTCCAAGTCATAGACATCCCAGCTTGTTTCAACCTATTGCTCGGATGCCCCTAGCTCCACAATATCAAGGGTGTGTCTTCCTCACTCCATCAGAAATTGAAGTTCTTCACCTACGGGAGAGTCATAACCATTTTGGGCGATGACAAAAATGTCGAGAGTGCAAGCACCAGCAGTCCAATTCTTGAGATACATCATGGGTCAAATGATATGCTCCTATCAGGATTCCGAGTTAAGCCACTCATACTCCCGGTAGGGGATGGTTTCAAAGAAAGGATTTGTCCAGAATATGACCCTCATGGCAATGTCAATGTGATTAAGATATTCAGAAACATGCACTTCATGCCCGGACTGGGGCTAGGACAAAGGAAGCAGGGGATACTTGAGCCTATCGAACTAAAGAAAGCTTTCCCTCCTTGCGGCTTGGGGTATCAACCATCAGAACAGGAGCTCATAATGATCTTCCAGTCTCGACTGAAGAGAGGATTAGACTGCATCCCAACTATCCCAGGAGACTCCTTAAATGGACGATTCATCAAAGAAGGCGAGGACTTCCCCTTTTGCGATTTTCCAGAACCATGGTATGACCACACAGACAAGAAGATGAAGCATGAAATGGAGATCTTTTTCCAAGACAGCTACCCGTGGGCCAAAATTTTCCAACACCGCGTACAACTGCTCATCAAAGATGCCAAAGAGATCGAGGAAAGTGATTCCAAAGATTCCTTCAACTTGCAGATACTAGGGCTGGCCCTCTGCATGGTCCATTCAGGCACTACATCAATGGATCCATCCCATCTGATTAAAGCTGTTGATACTCCTCTCCTCAACTGGCATGCTGCGCCGGTTCTACCCTTTGAAATCCCCTAACCCCAATGTTTACCCTATTTCTTCTTCTGTTGTCTATTCTTGCTCAAATGTAATCAAGACCTCTTTTGATGAGGTTCTCAATGCTGTTTTTTCTATCAATGAAATAAACGAAGATTTTGAGTATCTTGTTGTGCCTTACATCAACTGCTTGGATTCTAATCAAACTTTTAATAATGATGATTTTGCAAATGAACAATTCTTAACTGATCTAAATAAGGTTAATAATAAACAACATAATCGCGTTCAGGTTAATGAAGAAGAGACTGTTGTTATTAATCTCAGTTCTAGTAGCCAACTGCACGAGATTTGGATAGGGGCCACCCTTGACGAGCATGAGCGTGCACAACTCAAAGAATTGCTGAAGGAGTTCATAGATGTCTTCGCATGGTCCTATGATGATATGCCCGGCATCGATCCTGAAATAGCTCAGCACAAGATCCCCACTTTCCCAGATTACAAGACGGTTAAACAAAAATTGAGGAAACTCCGCACCGAATGGTCGCTCAAGGTCAAAGAAGAGGTGATCAAATAGTTAAACGTGGGTTTCATACGGGTGATCAAATATCCCACATGGCTAGCCAACATTGTACCTATACCGAAATCAGGAGGGAAGGTTCGAATGTGTGTGGACTATCGAGATTTAAACAAAGCTTCTCCGAAGGATGATTATCCGTTACCCAGTATCGACATGATCGTGGACAACACAACCAGTCATGGTCTCAAGTCATTCATCGACGGGTTTTCCGGATACAACCAAATCAAGATGCGCACCGACCACCAAGAAAAAATCGCATTCATCACCCCATGGGGAACCTTTTGCTACACCGTCATGCCATTTGGTCTCAAGAACGCTGGGGCTACCTATCAAAGGGCTGCCACAACCATCCTGCACGATCTGATTCACAAGGAGGTCGAGGTTTATGTGGATGATATGATTATCAAGTCCAAAACTAGAGAAGGTCATGTTCTCGCCCTCCGAAAGTTCTTCGAACGACTGCGACAGTCTCAGATGCGACTTAATCCACAGAAGTGTGTCTTCGGCTCTACAAAGGGAAAACTCTTAGGATTCATGATCAGCGAAAAGGGGATAGAAGAAGATCCTGTAAAGATGAAGGCCATACTTGAGATCCCACCACCCCGAACAGAGAAAGAAGTCCGAGGGTTTCTTGGGAAATTACAATATATCAGCCGGTTCATCAGCCAGCTAACCTCCATCTATGAACCGATCTTTAAGCTCCTCCGAAAAGATTCAACCAAGGTTTGGAACGAAGCCTGCCAAGAAGCTTTTGATCAAATCAAACAATACCTGACCCAACCTCCAGTACTCATGCCACCATAGTCTGATCTCCCTTTGATCCTATACCTAACCATAACCGACACTGAAGCCGGGGATTTGCTAGTCCAATACCTTGAAGACTCCCGCAAAGAAAGAGCCATCTATTACGCTAGTCGCAAATTGGTCGGGTACGAGGTCAACTACACTACTTTAGAAAAGGCATGTGTCTCAGTTGTCTGGGTCACCCAAAAGTTGCGACACTACATGCTCCCATCAAACTTGTATCCCGAATGGATCCCATCAAATACCTGCTTGAGAAACCCGCTTTATCCAGTCGAATGGCCCGATGGTTGATGCTTCTAACCGAGTTTGATATCGTGTACGTCACACAAAAAGCTGTTAAAGGAAGAGCCATCTCTGACTACCTTGCTGATTACCCCATAGCCGAAGCAGATGCCCAGATCTCCGAATTCTCGGATGAAAATATCCTCTCCACCACTCAAGACCGCCTTCGATGGAAAATGTTCTTTGACGGCGCTGCCAACAAAAAGGGATATGGCATTGGGATACTTCTGATCGCCCCAGATGACGCCCACACTCCCATCGCCATTAAACTGGATTTCCCTTGCACCAACAACATGACAAAATACGAGGCATGCACAGTGGGCCTCCAAGTTGCTCTCAAGAAAGGTATTCAATACCTTGATGTCTACGGGGATTCTACCCTCATCATCGATCAAGTGCTCAGAAAGTGGAAAGTCAAGGATGAAAAGCTCCAACCCTTTCATGCCCAATTAGAAGAGTTAGCCTCCCGATTCCGAGATATCACCTCCCATTACCTACCTTGAGCAAAGAATAACCTAGATGATGCTCTCGCCACCTTGGCCTCCATGGTCGACATGCCCGAAGGAATAATAATGACCCCTTTCCTAGTTTAAAAGCAAGACAAACTGACCCATTGCTACCATATTGAGCTTGTCTCCACCGAAGATCCCAAACTAGCCAATTGTTGGTACTATGATATCTGATGCCTCCTTAGACATGGTAGGAATCCCGAGGGATCCAATAAGAAAGATCGAAGGACCCTCCGAAGACTGGCCGCCCAGTACATCATCTGTCATAAAGCTCTACTCAAGAGGAACTTCGATGGAACTCATCTACACTGCATCGCAAGGGCTGAGATTGAGAAAATAATGCAGAAAATCCACAGCGGGGAATGAGGACCCCATATGAATGGTCACATGCCCGCCAAGAAGATCATCCAATAGGGCTACTACTGGACCACAATGATCCAGGACTGCACTGCCTATGTCTGGAGATGCCTTAAATACCAACAATTCTCCAATCTTTAATACCTGCCTCCGCGAGAATTATACAACATGACCTCTCCCTGGCCGTTCTCCACCTTGGGTGTCGACATCATAGGGAAGGTTACACCAAAGGCTTCAAACGGACATGAGTTCATCCTGGTTGCTATCGATTACTTCACCAAATGGGTCGAGGCTGAGTCATACGCAGTATTGATTGCCAAGAAAGTGGCCAAATTCCTCAAGAAGAATATCATCTGCCGATATGGGGTCCCGCACGAGCTGGTGTCAGATAACGGGTTGCATTTCGAAGTAGAAGTCACAAAAGTAGTCAACAAGTACGGGATTCAGAGACACAAAACCTTCTCCCTACCGACCTCAGACCAATGGTGCAGTTGAAGCCACCAACAAGAACCTCAAAGCCATCATCAACAAGATGACATAAAGTTGTAGGGATTGGGCCGACCGGATCCCATACGCCCTTTGGGGCTATCGAACCTCAATCCGAACCTCTACTGGGGCTACCCCTTACTCCCTGGTCTACGGCATGGAAGCAGTCCTACCTGTGGAGCTGGAAATACCCTCGCTATGCGTCATACTCGAAAGCAAGGTTGGTGAAGAAGACTGTTGCCAAAGCCGTATTGATGAGCTAGCCCTCCTAGATGAAAGAAGATTAAAAGCTCTTTACCACATACAGGGGTACCATCGCCGAATAGCACGATCATTCAATAAGAAAGTCAAGGACCGCGACGTCCGAGAGGGGGATTTAGCCCTCAAGGAGATAATAGAACCCATCTGGGACCCATGGGGAAATTCAAGCCCAATTGGAGTGGACCCTACATTATGAAGAAAATCTTATTCGGCAGTGCCGCCATGCTCACTGACCTAGATGGGGAAGAGATGGCTCATCCAGTAAATCTGGACTGTCTCAAGAAATTCTACCCTTAGTCCGAAATCTCGGCGCGCTACGATTCTTCTCATCCCCCTTCTATTCTAAAAAAAAACTCTTTATTTCCCTCTACCCAGAACTACGTGGGCCTGATCCTCTACAAAAACTATTTTAAAACTTTTCAAAAACCCCAGAGGTACGTAGGCAGCTCATACTCCTCACATGAGCGCGACCCTTTCTTTTTCACAAAATACTATTCTTTTCTTACCACCGAGAATGGAGGTTCATTCTAAAATTACTTTAACAAAAGGATTATGTATGCCTTAGCGATCAGTATAGATAATTCAAAAATACAAAATTCATCGAGAGGCACAACTGGATGATCAGAAACTTGTTTATTTCATTAATAAGAAATTACAGTACGGATTACATAAGAAAAAGGAGCGGATAACTCCCTTCCCCACTACCATAAAAAGGCAAATAAAATCCCCGCACCTATCGCACAAATACACTCCCTAAGAGTCCTACCCACAGCTACCAGAGGAGCCTACACCCTCACCATCTACATCCTGAGGTCCCCCAGTTTCCCCTGCTTGAATAGAGTGCCGTAAACACTCCATGGATCGATGAGCCTTAACCATCTTCGAAAAGACCACAACACCCCATTCCATGGTGTCAGATAAAACAAACCATCTTTGTCCAGTCTCCACTACCAACATCTTGCTGACTACTTTCCTCCATAACCACTTCATATAATCTTTGGGGACATGCCAAACCTTCACGACAGACTGAGAGGGACGGGTCGACGGACGCTGATTTTCCCACAGAGACCCAAGCAACAGACGTAGGCGCTCAGTCAAATCTTCTACCGGAATGAAGTTTGAGGTCCGAGGGGGCACGACCTGCGCCTAGCCGAATTGGTGCAAAAGCCGCCAAGGGAAATAAAAAGAGGTCTGTCTGAGACCAACCAACCGCACATATGAATACTCTCCTAGCTCCAGAACAGGCTGCAACTGCCCCCACCAAGGCACTGACCAATACAGACCACAAGACCCATACTCCACAAGCCAATTTTCCCAGATCTCAACATACAGGCCAACACGGATGAAGTAGCGCAAAAAGAAGTCGGGTATGGACAACAAGGGATATTCTAGAGGAGTCGACAAATGGAATCTTTCAAACAACCACATGAACAGCATCATGGGGCTACCCCTCAAAAAGTCAGAACGCCCTTCTCTCCAGGCATCCAGGTCATTCAGAGTCTCCGCCAGTATCACCGCCGTAGGATTGCGATGATATGACATCCATGAGGTAACGGTTGCAAGTTGTGGGTCCACTTGCACCTCCCCAGTCACCAACAATAATTTGGAAACCAGGCCCAGAACAACGACTCCAGCATAGCCAACATCACCTACTTCCCGCAAATGCACGGACCGCAGCACCGCCGGGAGGGAGATCAGTCCTCCAGCAACTAATGATCTAGCCGTCGAAGGCGAAATGTGAAGAATCCCGACCAACAAATCCCTAGGAGAACGGGAAAATTTGGGCAAAGCCGCAGCAACACTGGGATTTACACCCAATATGGAAGAAAATTCCTCGTAGGTAGGACAAACTTTTTCCAACCCAAAGCGGAATACATGGTCTTCGGGGTACCATGGTCTTCGGGGTACCAGAATTGTACCGCCGCCATCAGCATATTCCACTCAATAGGCCGATTGCGCCACAAGGAGACTCGACGCATGTTGAAAGCATCGTAGTCGACATTATAAGAGCACATAGCTTCCAAGGCTTCGAGGTAATTGGCAAACTCAATGCTACCAGGGAGAGCCATCTTGCAAGACTAAAAGATAATGGGTTGGTATGTAAGAATGCAAAGGTGTGATGAAAACACTCCACCCTTCCCCCTTTTTATACTTGAAAATCCTCACAAGGGACATAATCCCTGCACAAATCGGAGGGAATCCTACCCCAAAAGGTACCAAAGGCTGAAGAGGGTACCATTCAAAGCTTTCAATTGATGGGACTGGACTAAACTGCCGATAGGCAGGTCAGGGTGCTTGTCGATCGGCAACCCCCCCATTTTTGGAACTTTTCGTTTTTCCTCTTTTGTCAAATAAAAAAAAAAACTCAATAAAAATAAATTGATATTCTCAATAGAATTTCAAAATCCTTTTTCTCCTTATATAATTCCTCTTTTAAAAAAATTCCAAAAATATTCCTTTTTACGGTCTCAGCAGCAAAGTAAAAAGCGCATGTGCATGCATTCATTCATCATAAATAAAAGATAATAAAAAAAACCATTGCATTGCATATATTTGTGTTCCGTGTTACATCAATTTTGTAGGAAATAAAAAGAAAAATCCAAAAATAACGGGACACAGCCCGAACCCACATTTCATTCTCTCTCTCTCTCTGTCTCTCTCAAGAGCTTCCACCCTTGCGACGCGCTCTCTTCCCCCTATGGAAAAACGACGCACCACCACTTCCCGAGCCAGAGTCTTATCCAGACGAGGTAGACGGCACCAAGAAAAAAGGAACGGGAACCATGTCCCGAATATGGGCAGTCGTCGAAGATATCCAGTCTCTGATGTCCCTTAGCCAAGTGGACGACACCCGTACTTGCTGCAAGAAAATGTGAAATCAGTATTAACAAGCAAGAATGACCAAAACAGAAAAGAAAGAAAAAGAAAGGAACAGAAAGGTATACCGCGGGTCGAAGTACCTCCTTTGTCAAACCCAACTCCTTCGGATCCATCGCATGAGAACGGTGCAACATAGGCACCATCCCTCCATCAGCCCGCCGAATGCTGTATGAAGGGGTATGCAATTGCACAAAAGAGACCTCCGAGGTCGCCGTCACCGCAGATGCCGACGAACCATCACCGCTGTGGGAAGATCCCACCGCCCGAATCGAACCCGCCGAAGGGAAAGGCAACGCATCATATATGCTGGGCTCCATCAACCAGCTCGTCACAAAATCCATATAGTCATACGGCACAGCCGTATCAGTGTACAGTAAGCAGGACTCGCCAATCATCGCCGCGATCCTCTCATCCTCCAACATCAGTCGCTCCTGCCTCATAGACGTAGGAGGCTGCGCGGGTGGCACCACCACCTCCTCCTCAAAAATCTGATGAACCACCCTCTCCCCAAGGTACCAGGAATGGATGAACTCATGCGCCAGTAAATGCCTCATTCGGGCATTCACCCCGATTGCCCCCGCATCCTGAATGGCTGTCCCCCATGGGTAAAAGGTCACCTGAAAATCTATGAGCGAGCATAAATCAATACAAGATCAAAAGGTGCAAAAACCAAGACTGAAATGGAAAGAGTCTTACCCTACTACTGGTCAGGTCATTCAAGACCTGACGCACCGCCTCCAGGGAGAGAGATCCCTTCGACTGCCGATTGGCCTTACGCCATCGGTACAAGCGACAAAAGTCCCCAACAGTGTCATCCTTCAAAGTAATCAGCGGGGTATTGCACCCAATCACCTCAGAGAACCACATCTGAATTCACAAGCAAAAAAGAGATACATAAGGAAAGTGTGAATGCATGAAAGGAAAATGCGAATGCATGAAAAGAAATGCGCAAACTAAAGAATACCTCAAGAAGGTACGTGGCCCCAGTAAAGGTCTGCCGACAGCACCGACTGAATACATCCAGAGAAAAGTAAAGGGTCGTCAAGGTTAGACTCCCCCAATCATAGAAAGGGATGTTCGAAAACATCCTTAAGTACGGTAGAAACCATAAATGGATGACGTCGCAGCTCGACGCCACCATAAAACCTCTCAACACCAAAAGAATGAATAACCGGGCCATCTGCCTCACTTGCAGCTCGTCCTCCACATCAATATCCCTTCTCAGCAGAACATACTTCAGCAGGGACAGCCGGATAGAATCCCCAGAATCTATCCTCCCTACATCACCAAGTGTCTCACGCACTGCCTCCGGTCTCACCCGTAAAGAGCGATCCACCTCTATCTACTCGCCATCACAATCCAGCCCCAACAGCTGTTGTACGTCTATGGGAGTCACAGTCATCTCCCCGAAGCCGAAATGAAAGGTGTGGGTAGTGTCCCACCACCTCTCTCCCAAAGTGCACAGGACCGCTGTCGAACTAGGCGTCTCATTCAGCGCGGATGCCAACCGCCCAAAACCCGCTGATGATACCATCTAACACATCACAGGTGGGAGATGCTCCCAAACATCCCTAAGCCCCGTCGTCCCGAGGTAGCCCAAATGTCCATGCCACTTCCGAATGGCACCCTTCATACTATGCCGACCGGCACCCCCCTTAAATTTCGTACAGAAATTCCCAAATAATACCAGAAAGACCCGAAAAATCCTCGGAAATTCCTAAAAATCTCAGGAAGGATTTAAAGCCTTTTCACCAGAAAATTTTGCATTCCCTCGAGCGGAACCCCTCTTCCCCAGCGGAATCCTCAAAAACCAAGTGAAAACTCCTCCCGGCAAAGCTCCGGAGGATCGCTAAGGATCACCTGATCACGTCCCCAGCGAAATTCTCTTACAGCACCCAAAATAGGTTATTCCCCCCTGCGAGGTCTCCTAAAGGCTTCCCCAGCTATTAGCTTCCCAGCTCAGATCAAAATCACAAAGCTCTTTCTCCCGCAGAATCAAAATCCAATCTTTATCCACTCTTGGGTCAGAATTGGCCCCGATCTTGGATCGTCACCTGAGTTAGGTCAGAATTGACCTCGGTCCTCGGTCGTTACCACTCTTGGGTCAGAATTGACCCCGGTCTTAGATCGTCACCTGAGTTAGGTCAGAATTGACCTCGGTCCTCGGTCGTCACCACTCTTGGGTCAGAATGGGCCCCGGTCTTGGATCGTCACCTGAGTTAGGTCAGAATTAACCTCGGTCCTCGGTCGTCACCACTCTTGGATCAGAATTGGCCCCGGTCTTGGATAGTTATATGATATCAAAATTGACCTCGATCCTTGGTCCTCACCACTCTTGGGTCAGAATTGACCTCGGTCCTCAATTGTCACCACTCTTGGGTCAGAATTGGCCCCGATCTTGGATCGTCACCTCAGTTAGGTCAGAATTGACCTCGGTCCTCGGTCGTCACCACTCTTGGGTCAGAATTAGCCCCGATCTTGGATCGTCACCTGAGTTAGGTTAGAATTGACCTCGGTCCTCGGTCGTCACCACTCTTAGGTCAGAATAGACCCCGATCTTGGATCATCACCTGAGTTAGGTCAGAATTGACCTCGGTCCTCGGTCGTCACCACTCTTAGGTCAGAATTGGCCCCGGTCTTGGATCGTAACCTGAGTTAGGTCAGAATTGACCTCGGTCCTCGGTCGTCCACACTTTTGGGTCAGAATTGGCCCCGATCTTGGATCGTCACCTGAGTTAGGTCAAAATTGACCTCGGTCCTCGATCGTTACCACTCTTAGGTCAGAATTGGCCCCGGTCTTGGATCGTCACCTGAGTTAGGTCAGAATTGACCTCGGTCCTCGGCCGTCACCACTCTTGGGTCAGAATTGGCCCCGGTCTTGGATCGTCACCCGAGTTAGGTCATAATTGACCTCGGTCCTCGATCGTCACCACTCTTGGGTCAGAATTGGCACCGGTCTTGGATCGTCACCTGAGTTAGGTCAGAATTGAACTCGATCCTCGGTCGTCACCACTCTTGGGTCAGAATGGGACCCGATCTTGGATCGTTACCTGAGTTAGGTCAGAATTGACCTTGGTCCTCGATCGTCACCACGCATGGGTCAGAATTGACCCCGGTCTTGGATCGTCACCTGAGTTAGGTTAAAATTGACCTCAGTCCTCGGTCGTCACCACTCTTGGGTCAGAATTGGCCCCGGTCTTGGATCATCACCTGAGTTAGGTCAGAATTGACCTCGGTCCTCGGTCGTCACCATTCTTGGGTCAAAATTGGCCCGATCTTGGATCATCACTTGAGTCAGGTCAGAATTGACCTCGGCCCTCGGTCGTCAACACTCTTGGATCAGAATTGGCCTCAGTCTTAGATCGTCACCTGAGTTAGGTCAGAATTGACCTCGGTCCTTGGTCGTCACCACTTTTGGGTCAGAATTGGCCCCGGTCTTGGATCGTCACCTGAGTTAGGTCAGAATTGACCTCGGTCCTCGGTATTCACCACTCTTGGGTCAGAATTTGCCCCGGTCTTAGATCGTCACCTCAGTTAGGTCAGAATTGACCTCGTTCCTCGATCGTCACCCCTCTTGGGTCAGAATTGGCCCCAATCTTGGATCGTCACCTGAGTTAGGTTAGAATTGACCTCGATCCTCGGTAGTCACCACTACTTAGGTCAGAATTGACCTCGGATATTAGAAATTTACCCTAAACACACAGATTCGGCTTTGATCCATAGAATTTATCATCCCTAGCACACTCCTTAGGTCCTCAGAATTGACCTCGACCCTCTGAATCGGTCATACTCCCTCAAAAGCATCACGTGGTGTCTATTCGACGGTCATCATTTGTTCCAAACTCACCCATCGAGGGGCTCTATAAACACCCCATTCTATTACCCCCTAACTCTCCTTAGGTCCCTAGTACCTCCCTTCATCACTATAAACCCAGGTCACATCCCGAGTACCGACCTAGAAGCCATCGGGCACTCCCCGGCTCAGTTTGACCCAAAAGTCAAACTCTTTGTCTTGACTGAGACTCAATAAATCTTCAAAGGGACCTAAATACCCTTTCCAATGGTCCACCCCGTGCGCGATTCTGACTTACCATGCGAACGAACGATCCGTTTGACTCCGAAACCTGACCTAGAGGCCACCGGGCACTCCCGGGCTCTGTTTGACCTATGTCAACTCTTCAGCCCGACCGAGGATGAATGAATATTCGAAGGTAACTAAATATCCTTTCCAACGGTCCGCTCTATGCACGATTCAGACTTTCCATGCGGACGAACAATTCGTTTGACTCCGGGAGGCCACCGAATGCTTCCCGGTCCCAGTTGACCAAAGTCAACTCTCCAAACCGGGTCAAACTTTTTGGAATGTCGAAGTACATCTCCTAACCTTTCCAATGGTATGCCCCATGCACGATTCGGAATTACCATGCGGACGAACGATCCGTTTGCGTCCGAATGATTCCCCGTCCAATGAACCGACAAATGCTTCCGAGCCATATTTGACCCAAAATCAACTCCCGAACCCAGGAGTGGTCCAAAGGACTTTCTAAGGTCTCTCAATTACCTTTCAAACGCTATGCCCCGTTCGCGATTCTGACCAAAGGTTTGCCCTCGATGACCGATTTCCCAAAAAAACCTGAAGTGCACTACCAATTGGCAGGTTCCAGACCCTGCCTATCGGCACCTGTCGATAGGAAGGAACATGTCTATGTCGATCGGCACTCACCTGGGCCTATAAAAGGAGGACTTCACCTCATTTGCAAGGGGAGCCCAGATCTGATAAAAATCTCTCTGAAGGAATCCCAAAAACCTCTCTCGAAGGCAGCGTGATTTCAACTTCCAAATCCCTTTTTTACTTCCACTTTTCATCATCCTTTTCATCAAACTTGATGAATTAGCCACTCTCCATCATCATCCAAGTGCAAGGGCTTCTCCTCAACACTCAAGATCAAGCTCAAGATCTTCAAGGAGGTCCAACTTTCTCAACTTTCTCTTGAATTCTCAATAACTTATTTTTTATTACTTAGAACTTTTATCATCTCATCTCAGACATCCTAATATACTTTTTATTTAGTATTATTGCACATCCCTTATTTTCATATAAATAAAAACCCAAAAAATAAGAAAAAGTGGGTTTGCTCATAAATTCCAAATAAGGGATTCTCATACTTTTCTCACACTTTTCTCACCACCGAAGCACTTTTTCTACACACACACACACACTCACAAATAAGAGATTCACCATCTGGATTTATGGGATAAACCCCACCCCTCATTTTGTATGCGAACTATTTGGACTTTGATGCCTTTATAGGCTACGTAGGCGTCTCGGGGTAAAACCCGAGATTCGAGTCCTTTTCCCTATTTTTTTTCTCTCATTTTCTATCTTCTCTAAATCCATTTTCCTTATATTATATATTTGTTCTTGGTGACATACTACTCCATATGCGTTATCGTTCCATTATAACGATCAACGTAAGGGTAATCACGTAAATCTTATTTTCTAATATTATTCTTATATCTTCTTACGGATGACTCGCTTTATCTTCTACATGATACAAGTCAAGGATTCCTACCTCCATTATATATATACACATGCACACATATCACGGGGGGAAACATAAGGAAAATAGCAAATATCCATGAGAGACCGAAAGGGCGGAATGGGTGCCTAACACCTTCCCATTTCGTAACTAAGCCTCCGAACCCTTCTCGAATCATCTTGGTTTCGCACGCACCAGTATGTCTTTGGATGCCACCTTTCGGGGTGGCTTCCCCTTTTTCTTTTGTCTGTTTTGAGTAAAATAGACTAGCGACTCTGAATCTCTCTACATTTTCACACCACAAACGACGCCGGCCGAAGAGCTCCCGAGAGGGACGCGAGGGACCCGAAGGATCCTTTCCTCCACGTGTTCGCCCGCACGGGCGAGGATCGAGGATGGCCACAAATACCAATACAAATTTATATCAATTTCAATTTATAACAATACCAATTTCAATTTACACACACACTCTCGAGTCATGGACTTTGTATTAATGCTTAAATTGATGAAAATTCTTATTAACATATTCACTTGGTTATTACAAGCATTAAAATGATCAAGTACAAATTAATAAAAAAACATTAAATTTTCATCCGATAATAATACGACCACTGCTACTTATCAAAAAAATAATACGACCACTGGTCATTACAACTAATTTGAATACTTATAACAAATTAAAAAATTATTTCAAATTCGGGTTATCATAAAAAATGGATTGATATTCGTTAGGTGCAACCAAGTCATCCACACTACTATTTAGATGCTTTGGTGCATGTAGGATGATTGACCACGGCTCGTTGTTGATATACTCTGAGTAAAACACTTTCTTGACCTTTTAAAAAGAACAAA
The DNA here is from genome assembly GCA_949130495.1 of Sambucus nigra. Taxonomy (NCBI): domain Eukaryota; kingdom Viridiplantae; phylum Streptophyta; class Magnoliopsida; order Dipsacales; family Adoxaceae; genus Sambucus; species Sambucus nigra. The sequence continues at coordinate 505,074,215 of OX422212.1, forward strand.
CAAATGGCTCATTGCTCACGTGTTCGTTACTCTTCAACTTGGACAAGTCAACCATGATCAAATTGGTGCTAGGATCAACTTTACAAGCATTTTTATCCTCAACTCTTACCCAATCACAGTAAAATACAACCTCTTTGAAGTTTACATAGTCCAATTCAAATATATTTTGAATTACCATAGTAACTCATTTCAGCTTCAACGAGGTTTTTATCTTTCGTGCTCGCTCGAAAAAAATTAAGAGCCTTGTATGAAAGGCCCGAGTTCTGTACATTTGTATTTTCCTCATACAACCTTGCACCGAATACGTAACCGTTCAATCGATACTTTTTTTACTCTTATTCCATGAACAAGGGTCCAGTGGTTAGACAAGAAAGCCTTCATGTCGTATCACTCGTTTTTAAGAGCTGAGAATATAGATAAATTAATTTGGTTAGTCATAAAGATTTCTTGTAATGTGACATTTGATAACAGTCTATATTAATTACAATTACCTAGTGTAACAACTATAACTTAAACTCGCTGTCTGATTATGCTATTATATTTAGTCCTTTATTATTCTCACAGGCATCATATTTTCTGCATAGATATTGACGAAAGTATTACAAAATTAATCATTTAAAAATTAAAATAATTTAAACTTACTTTTTCCATTCTTCTACATCTTCATGTGTGTCAAGAAGATAATGAGCTACTTGTTCATGTTTCAAACTTGTTAATTTCACTCGTTCGCCCATCACATGGCCACCCTCATCGATGAACTCATCATTGTCATCCACGCTGGTCGAGTCAGGCATATATTCCCGAGTGTAGATTGATGACTCCACGGTGATGTATTCCTCTATAATTGATCCTTCAATATATTGTCTATTCTTGATGTAATCTTTGAAAACTTTCATCAATCTTTCAAATGGATACATCCATTGATATCTTATTGGGTCTCAAAGAAGTGCCTCATCGCATAGGTGTACCAATAAGTGAACACTTATGTCAAATAAAGATGGGGGAAAGTACTTCTCCAAGACAAAACTGTTTCGTTCACCGCCAATTTTTCGGCCACTATGTGATCTCGATTGACTACCTTCTAACATAAAAGTGAGAAGAAAATACTAATTTGCATAGTAGCCATCCTCAAATCCTTGTTCTTGAAGAAACAATGCTTAAAAAATAAAGGAACTAATTGCATGATCACATGCCAATCGTGGGACTTACACTTGTGTAAATCATGGGTAGCATAATTCACAATCCTTTACAAGTTGGACGAAAAATTAGATGGAACTTTCAAATGATATATTATGTCTAAAATAACCTTCCTTTCCTCACTTGTCAAAGTAAACTCACCAGGGGGAATTATTGTCCTTACCCTATTATCTTCTTTCAACCATAGTTGTGGCTTAAGTTTCAATGCTTTAAGGTCATTTCGTACATTTTCTCCATCCTTCGAATGACTCCACCAAGGCATGTGCCGAAAATATTTTCAGCGATGTTCTTCTCTATGTGCATCACATTCAATACATGGAACATCGGGTTATTCTTCTAATAACGTCAGTCAAATAAAATTGACCTCCTAGACCATGCCTTGTTTGTCTCCATTTCGTTCCTAGTTGGGGTCTTCTTATGCTTGACATTTTTAAATTTAGGATTCGTACCTGGCATATTAGGGCCACAATCAGAAGATTTATTTTCAATTTCTGAGCCTGAATGTATTCTCAATCGTATCCTATGTTCAACCCCGCCCGGTAAAAAATTAGAACCTTTCTCAAATCTAAAACTATGCGAGAGGGTAAAAATTTCCTATGGCAATGGTATACATTTTTTGAGCTAGCGAGGAGATGAAGAGATTCAAGTTCCTCTCCACAAAAAGGACACCCAAAATAACTATGTACTACACAATCGGATAATGTCTCATAAGCTGGAAAATCATGAATTTCCCACATCAACATTGCTTTCAGCGTAAACTCTTCTTTTCTAAAAGAGTCAAATGCTTGCACACCCTCTTCCCACAAATCATTTAATTATTTTATCAAAGGATCTAGGTAGACATTGATGTCCTCACTTGGTGCCTTTGGCCCAAGGATCAACAAAGATAGCATCGAAAATTCGGGTCTCATACACTGTGAAGGAGGGAGGTTTAGTGGGGCTAGGATCACTGTCCATAGACTCTGACTGATGCTTAGATTTCCAAATGGATTGAAACCATCTGTTGATATTGACAAATGAATGTTATGCTGTTCTCGAGAAAAATCAGGATACTCAAAATTCATCCTCTTCCAAATTGTAGAAGCAATAGGATGATGCATGAGATTTTCTCCTGCTTCTGCCCTAGCATGCCAAGTCAATGACTCCGCTATCCATGGTATTATGAAAAACCGCTTTAATCTAGTCCCAATGGGAAAATATTTCAACACTTTTTGAGGCACTTTTGAGTTTGAGCCTTCTTTATCAGTAGATTGGACATATCTAGGTTCATCGCATACCGAACATTGATCGAAATTTTCATGCTCCTTTTGGTATAGTATTTAGTCATACACACAAGCATGAATTGATTTATACTTCATTCCCAAACCATTCAAACTATTTTTCATAGTAGGATAATTGTTTGAAAGTGTCTTCCGCTTGGGTAGTAATCCCTTCACCCGATTCAAACTTCCTGTCACGCTAGTGATAGACAAACCATATTGAGTCTTCAAATTATGAAAACCAACCATGGAATGTAAATTTTTTTGATCTTTCTCACAACCAGAATATAACGGCTCGCTCTCCTTAAATTTTAAACATTGGTAGTCATTGTCAAGGTTTATGCCGATATCTTCATGAGCTCTTGCACCTTGTACATCGTCTGTGGCCTCATTCTATTCCACTTCATGAAATCCATACGCGTCATCAACTAAATCCTCTTGCATATTATGATCTACATTGTCATCCTCCCCTTGAATATATATCCTACTTGTTGAAGGTTGTTGTAAAGGTTGTTGAGAAGGTTGCTCGGGGACAAAATGAACTTTCGATTCCCTGTGAAAAACCCAACTTTGATAAGTATCTTGCATACCCCATCTTAACAAATGTAGTTCAACGGTTTTCCACTCAAACACCTTACCATTCTTACACCTCGCACACGGACACGAAAACTCATCATTATTATGGAATCTTTTTGCGTATTTAACAAATTCATTAACATCTCTGCGAAACACATCCGCTAATCTATTTGTTTCACCCATCCACTATTTGTATTTAGTATATCCCATCACAGGTACTACAAAAAAATCACCTATTACGGGTAAAATAGCATAAACAAAAGCGTGAATATTTAGTTCCCATTAGTATAAACAATCACCTATTGAATGCGTACGTTTGATGGGTAAATTTATCCGTGCATTCAAATTCAAATTCAAATTCAAATTCAAATTTAATTTGAAATTAAATTTATAATATTAATTCTTATTTCCTCCATCTCCTCTAAAGGATGAGTGGTCCTATCCTATTCAAGAGCGCATATTTCTCTAATATACTTAACAACTCATGCACATTGTTCCAATTTGAGGAAAATTCGGCAGCATATCCCCATAGTTCTCCAAGTAGACGACATAGATTCAAAAGTGTGAGTGTTATTTTAATTTATCAATGGAAATAACACATAACATCACATCATCTAGTATATACCGAGAGAATATTAAGATATGACTGCAGAACTTCCCCCAAAAGTAACAAGTTTAAGCCACGAAGAATACTATTATATAGAAACTCTACAGTCCCAAACCGTCCAACGGGACAATTCGAGATATCTCATTATAAGGGGTAATTACTCTCGAACGGGTCTAAGGACTATTGAATGCGTACGCATAAGAACTAGAAGTCTAGATCACTATAAGTAATTTATAGTATGTTTCATTTTATTATCACAAGTCCATGGTCGTGCCATTCTCGAACGGCTCGTGACACAAAGTAATTTTTGAAAAAAAGTTGAAAACTCCCCCCCCCCCCCCCCAATTTGGACAATAATCCAGTGGTCGTGCCACTTCCAAAATAAACCAACCCAACAAATTAAGACAATATAATTATTTAAGGATTTATTATTGTGAATTAAATTAAGGATTTTAAATAAATTAAACAACCAACTTCCATATCCAACCACATCCGTCCAATATAATCCAACGGCAACAACAAACCAACAAATGTGTATCCCGTACTCCTTCTAATTCAACTACTCAATTAATTCATTTCCATCAACATAAAAAATTAATTACATATGACTAATTAGCTTTAAGCCCTAAATAATAATACCCAATCAACATTAACAATTTCTAAACAATTTCAAACCTCTATAACAATACACAAACAATATTTATAATGTCAAATTAATTCCATTCTCTAAACAATAAAATTCAATCAATATTAACAATACCTATTAATTTCAATCCCAACTAACACCACCCAATCCACATTAATAAATAACAATACCAATCAATTGCAAGACCTAAACTAAAAATACCCAATCAATATTTGTAATGTCCAATTAATTTCAAGTTCTAAAAGACCCAACTAACACCACCCCCACACACCCTACCCCTCCTTCCCCTGCCCCTACACACACGCCCTTGTCGCCCCCTGCCCCCACCCCCACACACCTACACACATACACGCAGACCCACCTACACACCTACACACCTACACACACACACCTACCCCCCCCCCCCACACACACACACTCCCCGCACCTCCACTGTCCCCCCCACTCACGCACCCCCCACCTCACACCCACCTATACACACACGCAGCCATAGGCATACACACATATACACAAAGGAAAATGGAGAGAGAGAACCTCCATGTGTCTGTGTGAGAGAGAGAGAGAACTTGTCACGGTTAATGATCGTGATAAACCATTATCACGGTCATTGACCGTGACAAAACGTGTGTTTTTTATCACGGTTAATGATCGTGACAAGGCTGACTGGATCAAAGGTGACAATTTAGCCTTTTTAGTGTAGTGATTGGTCACGAGATTTATTGAGCCTAAAGGCGAGGGCATCAAGGGCCCTATAAGCATGATGCTCAATTTGGTGAGGAAGGAAAAATGGTTTAGAAAGTGGAATGGGGTGGGGATCATAAAGAACGCACGACCGTTCTATAAATGGACGATGACAATGGTCGCGCTGTGACACATTGATGAGCTGACGATGGGAAAAATCAACACCACAAGATATTGGTAGGCATGGAATAACAAGCTATGTGTCACAAGTGAGAGTGGAACCAAATATACTCTTGTGAATGGTGGTTTTAAGTAAGGACCTAGATAAACATATGTGAACTGTTGAGGTATAATGATTAGGTCTAAACTTGGTGGTGGAGAGTGTGAAATTATGAGTGGATCGGGTGGGATAAAGGGTGAAGGAAGATGATCCAACTCAAGTGTAGAGTACACACACTAACCAGGAGGAGTAAATAGAAAGATGGAGTGGTCAACTTTTGCACAAGAATATCACCAAATAATGTGGTGGGTAAGTAAAATGAGGCACCAAAATCGGAGATATACTAGAAATATTGGGCTCAAAGGGAGCCATGCATAGTGGGACAGGATCCATATCCAGAGAGGTAGGAACCATCTTAGGTTCCATCTCAGAACATTGGTGAGCACTCACAGCTGGAACTAACCTATGATGAAGTGGTTCCTCGAAAACACACGCAGTGGGCTAAATAGGTGTAGACTTGGGCATTCTTTTGGATTTGGCGGGAAGGGTAATGTGAACCTCAATAGTGGGTTTATTTGGACAAAGCAGGATTTGATTAGTGTCACTATCTTTGGATAAGTCAACAAAATTGTCAACTTGGGGCTCAGACCAGGGAATGGTCTCAACGTTGAGATTCTCGGGGGGATAGGGTTGGTCGCACTCAAAATTAGTGTCACAAGACAACTCATCATCGCTCCATGAGGGTACAACAATGGGTTGACTTGGGGTGGAATCCGACTCGTTCGCACACTCAAATTCATTAAGGCACTGTTCAAGCCGTTGAAGGACTTCATTTTTATATTGAGTGGCTTTCTCTTGCTCGTGGATGAACTTTTGCAAGAGGCTCTCGAGATCAAAAGTGGATGAAGGTGGTGGAGTGATGGGTGGCGGTGGAGGTTAAGGTGGACACAACTCACTATTAGAAGGACTATATGGAGAATACTCGTATGAACTGTGGGAAATGGGATCAAGTTCTTCATACACGGGAGAAACATCTCCATGAGAGAGAAAAGGACGATGATCATTGGGTGCGTAGTGACGAAACTGATTGGGATGGGGTGCACTTGATTGCCATGATGACTATTGGAACTTGTGAGGATCCACAACATCGAGTTGGGATTTATATTGCATGGGAGGGTGATTAAGCCTCCATGAATATCTTGGTTGCTCACACCACTCAGGATTGGATATATCATAAAAATAGGTCAAGGTGGGTTCTGGAACAGTGTCATATGGATAAACATGTTTAATGGTGGGTTCATATGGATATGAAGAGTATGGGCACTCATAGGAAAAGTTATCGACATGAAATCAATAGGTGTACGGTGAAGCATTTAACGTGTTAACACTCATCATCGGAGGCGATGGAATATGAGATGCGTGCGTGGATGATGCATGAGTATCAACAGTACGTGTTTGAGAGTTAAATTCAGTAAGTAAAGTTTAGAGGTTGGACTCGGTCTCAACTTCGAACATGTTTCGAGACAATGGAAACTGGCCAAAGTAGTCCCATAAAGGACGTTCGCCGGCCATGACGAGAGAATGTTTTTTTTTTGGATTTGTAATTTTTTTTTTCAAAAGGAAAGAAAATATTTTTGGATTTTTAGAAAAGAGAGAAATAATTTTTTTTTGGATTTTTAGAAAATGAAAGAAAGAAAATGTTTTTGGATTTTTATAAAAATAAAGGAAGAATATATTTTTAGATTTTTGTGGAGAAAAAGAAGGAAAAAATGTTTTTGGATTTTTGTTGGAAGAAAAGATGGGAAAAAATATTTGGACTCTATGAATTTTGACAAACTTACCAAAATCGACTACCAAAAATTGAACTGGACACACACAAGTCAAGGATAAATCCTAACTAACACGTAGCCAATTCTTATCTTGAAAATTTAGGTGAGAGGGCAGCCAAATTTTAATTAAGTCTTCGGGTGATAAAAATCACGCAATTTATCTTTGTGATGGCCTTTGAAAAAATGTTATCCTAATGGGCTAGCAAGTGGATTGATTTTAAATTTAATGATAGCTAGGGTAGCACACAAAGGATAAACGAGTGAGTCGGGTGATGAAATCCCTTATTATGAATGATCGGGTGTAGGTCTTAATTGATTAATTCATCACACACATTCAAAAATAAATACGATAATAAAAATCAAATAAGAGGGCGTAGTCACACAAAAAATTGACTCGCTTGCAGGGGATTCGTGAGGGTTTGAGAAATTTACCTCTCACAATTTTTACACGCGTGGGGTGATGAACGATTTGAGTCGAACGGTGGAGATCTCGCTTATCTCAGTCGGCCCAGGGAGTCCTACCGATCCAAAGTAGAGAGGCTTCTAAATCCTCACCTTTGGACGCCCTCTCTCTACCTTTTCCGGTTTCCCTATCACGTTTTTCTTCTTTTTTAAGTTATTACAAATTTAAAAGAAAAAAAATGGTGTCTCCAAGCACCGCAATACTAGAAAAATAATATAATCCTAATACAAGCCTTTTAATAAAATGCAAAATGGTAAGAAAAAGTAAAAATGGAAAACAAATGAATCACAATACAAAAATGCTCTCCAATTGATTTAAACTCCAAAGATTGGCAATAACGCCATTTGATAACTTTACTTTTTGTGTATGTATTGTTGTTGTTGCAAGCAAAGTAAATAAAAATCTTCAAATACCTAAACAAATATAATAAACTATAGTGTAGAGGTAATTAAGGGAATCGATACTAATCTAAGGATGAAACATATAAAAGAAGATAGATGTAATTCATTTTTATTTAATTTTCCTATTGTTTTTTCACTTTTTACTTAATTTATTTATTTTTTATTTTTTTCAACTTTTTTTTAATATTAAAACAATCTTCTGATGATATGAATTAAACTAAAATGAGAATGAGTAAATAAAACTAGAATAAGAGTGTAAAGAAATGTTAAAAAGTATGTGACGAAAAATGTGTGAAATATAACTAAATGAGAGAGAAAGATCAAGGGATGTAAATCCATCCCCACTTCACACAAATTAATCTAACTAGAACTATTTTAATTTGATCAATTTCCAAAATATTCATTTAATTCAAAAGGTAATTCTCATTACAATAATGAATTAATTAAATATTCTTTTAGAAAAGTAAGTTTAATTCCCACAAACACTACTCTAAATGAATTAAAATGAATCAAATGAATCACCCACTATGATCGATTCACCCAACTAATTTTAATTAGATAAAATAAAATAAGAGTAAATTAAAATTATATAAGATTTTAATCAATTTGATAAGCCTATCTCTAGTTTGAATCAAATGATAAAATGGTAACACAATTCTCAATCCTTTCTCAAAGATGATTTTTCATTTCTCAATGCGAAAATAAGAGTAGGAATTAAATTTACTAATAAAAGGAAATCAACAAAATTAAAATTATCTAACTAAATCAATTGGATTTATGGGGGATTCAATTCATCCCTTGAATGGGAGATTAGCCTTCCATAGTCATCATCCAAGAATAATCATAAGAAATTAAAAGCATGAAATGAGTAATTAGAGAATAGTTGATCAAACCCAAAATCCCCTCGAATTGTAATAAACTTCAATACTTCAACAATATCTCAAGATAATTACAATCACTCACTTAATTATTTTTTTCTTTTTTTTTTCTAAACTAAAAAAAACTAAACTAAACTAAAAAAGCTTCCTGTCCTTTCTAACTAACTCTCAAATGGTCATTGCTCTTCAATTTATGGTGTAATACAAGTGGCTTAGGGCATAATTGGAAGAATTAAGCATATGTGTGCATGGGGTTTGATGTATTAAGGGTGAGGGGAAAAATCTAATTTGCACATGAGGGTATTTTGGAGTTTTAAAAGGTGCATGTGGTAAGTGGTATGCTTGGAGGTATAATGGGAAAATAAACATACGTGGGTCTATTTTGTTTTTGGTTTAGTTGGGATTTGGCAGATACGGTTAATGGCAGGTGGGTTTGATCGGGTCAGGGTTTCATGGGTTGTAGGGGAGATGGAGGTCGAAATGGGTTGAGTTGGTATAGGTTCGGAGCTCGGATTTTGGGTCGAAGATGAGGGTCATGTAGGTGTTTAAGTCGGGTTTAGTTGGCTATGATTGGAAGGAAGGTTACGGGTTTAAGTAGCAGGAGGTGGGGTTTGGATTTAGCACAGGTTGAAGGGTCCGATAATGGGTTTTGGGAACACCGAGTTAGATTCGAGTTGGGTTTGCTGGATATGGTCGGGTTTCATAGAGGTCTAAGTTCATGTGGGATCGGATTAGCTCGCACATTTGGGTTCGGATTTAGTAGGTCCGTTTGGGTTGGCGAGTTTTGAGTGTATTGGAGGTGTGGTTTAATTGTGGAAGTATGATTGGATATGGAGGTGAGAGGAGAGAGAGTGTGGGTGTGAGGTGTGTTTGTTAATGGAGGTGAGATGAGAGAGAAAGACTTGGTGGGATAGATGATAGGTGAGAGGTTTAGGTGTGATGAGGTGTATGGGAGTTAGCGCGAGTGTTAGTTTGGGTGGGATCGGACTAGCTCTCACGTTGGGGTTCGGATTCAGCATGACCGTTTGGGTTGGTGAGTTTTGAGTGTATCGGAGGTGTGGTGTAATTGTGGAAATAAGGTTGGATATGGAGGTGAGAGGAGAGAGAGTGTGGGTGTGAGGTGTGTTTGTTAATGGAGGTGAGATGAGAGAGAAAGACTTGGTGGGGGAGATGATGGGTGAGAGGTTTAGGTGTGATGAGGTGTATGGGAGTTAGTGTGAGGGTGTGTGAGTGTTAGTTTGGGTGAGTGTTTAGATTTGTACCCAACTAAAAATAAATAAATAAAACTATCTAACTAAAAAAAATTCAAATTAACAAAACTAAAAATAAATTAAAATCTATAAAAACTAAAATTAAAATCCTAATAAAATAAAACTAAAGAAAATACAAAATCTAATAAAACTAGAAAACTACATTCCTAATAAAAGACAAAAATAAATCTATTCTAATAAAAATAAAAAATAAAAATAAAGATCAAATAAAAATAAAACGTACACCTAAAAAGAAATATTAAAAATAGACGACACAAATAAATCCTAAAAATATATACAAAATTCTAAATAAATACTAAAAATTAAAGACGACTCAAATAAAATATGAAAAAAATAAAAATAAAATAAAGGGTGCAAACTAAACACACAAGACTTGGGCATGGGTTTAGGTGAAAGTTACGGGACAGGGTAATAGGCACAGAGGTTGGGTTTAAGCACTTATTAGCCACATTTTACTGAGATTCGAGCGTTTAAACATAGCAACAAGCCTATGACCTACAAAAAGACATATAATCTCATAAAACCCAATTAGAAATTAAACATTATCTATTTGGGGTATTATTTAAACACGTTTAGACGCTTATCAAAACACAAAAGCAGGAAAACAATCACTACAAGAGAAAAAAAGGATTAAGGAAAGCAAGGACAATAACAAAAGGTAAACGCAAAGAAGGAAATACCTCGTACCCTCATAGAGCCTCCTTGAGTCCAGGAGCCATGCGGTACAAATGATAGACCGATGAAGACAGAGGATACGTAGCTAAAAGACTATGATCTTTGAGACTCCACCTCTAGCGAAAAAACAGGGATGCCCATCCTTCTCAGGGTCACCTCCCCCTAAACAATGTCTCCCTCACTCTCCCGTCGCATAATTGCCTCCTCCAACTCCTGCACCCTAGATTTAAGAGGGGCTATACGAGTTGCAACACCATCTCTATCTCGAACCTCCTTCGAGACAAACCCTTCACCTCCTTAACCCTCTCCTCAACAACCATCTGTTGACCCAAAATATCAAAGTCCTCCAAACCCATTTAGCATCCCACTCTACAAGCCTTTAAAAACTCATGAAATGCATAAAATAAGGGGTCCCCAAACTCCTCTAGATTTCCTGACATGCCAGCCACATTCGAGCCCAACCGCAAACCCACTACCATTAAGTCCATCGACCCGATCAGATCTACTAGTATCGAAAAGAAAGACCCCTCGAAGGTCTGAGATCTGTCCTAGCCCTGCTACCTTTGGCTGCCTCCTACATAGGTGCATCCCTAACCTCAACATCCCCCTCGCGAACTACCCCGAAACCCCAATCTCCTCCTCAAGAACCGCCCCCTAAACCCTGATGCCACCCTCAGGCCCCACACCTGACACCTCTTCGACTAATCCGCACCTACCATTCCCGGCTTGCCCACTAGAGCTACCAAATATCCATCTGTTAAATAAGGTACCTCCTCCGCCGGAGCCTCCCTAGCTTGGGCCAACAAAACCTCCCTAAGCACAAAAAATGGCATTGTCATCACATCCCACTCCATAAAGCCCTGATAATCAAGGTTTTCCCTCAAAAGACCAACATCAGGCATGCCCTCCATAAATATCTGTTGATCCACCTTGACCAATCCCTCTGTATGCCTCATAAGGTGAAGGGGAATGACACTTTGACTAGTTCATCCCACATATATTGTCAAGTCACCCTCTCACCCGAGTAAAAGAGTTCTCTATATGGCTTTTCTAATAAAAATCTTCGACTCGACAACTCCCATGCTGCGACGCTCCCCCTAACATATAATTGGTTAAACCCCAGGGAACTTGAAGGAAGAAAGCAGGAAGAAATAAAATGAATTAACATTTAAATATTAAGAGTAAAGAAAAGTGATGAGAGTAAATTTCACCAAAAAATTTATAATCTCAACAGTCATCCTATTTAGGAGTGCCTTGGCTGCCCTCAATGATATGGATGACCCCACCCTCAGATTCCTTGACACATACCGCCTGAAGAGGGGAAAAACACTATCCATCAGCTTTTTGATGTAAGGGAGATTATGATGTGTGGCCACATAAGCCAAAAACCACATCCGCACGTAAGCAAAATACGTTATAAGTAACATAAAAAATGATATTTAACAAGAACAAAATCAAAATAAAAGACATACCTCCACAAATATATAAAACTTGTAAAGATGTCCATATGAAATCTCAAATAAAAGGACATGGACTAATACATCTTCTCCAGCCCCATTCAGAATATGCATTTCTCAAAACCTGGGAAAAGTCCATTAAAAATGGCAACCATTATAAATGGATACCACCCGAACAAACTAGTACTAAGGGAAATCCAATAGTAAATAACAACAAACTACGAGTATATTGTCTCTCTGTCACCATATCGAGTCCCGAGGCATGCACCTCCTCCTTCCAGTAAGTGATTAAATCACTAACATCAAGACACTCCCCCCGAACAGGAGGTACTTGCATCCATAAAGCCGCCTCAGACCCTCAACTGTTATATTTAGGGTCCAATTTACCGTTAAGGCACTCCGACGAATGGGAGTCTCATGTAGGCATATAAATTCAGGGGATTCATGGCCATCTACCCCACTGGTAGATGAAAAGTACTAATATTATCCTAACATTGTTCCCCCATGTCCACAATAATGATTCGGCTCCTCCTAAAGGACACTCTAAAAATACAATCTAGCAAGAGGTCGAACCCTATGACATATAATAAATCACAAACAAAAGGGGCCCCCTCGCCCATACCTTAGCCGATGATGACATAGAGCCCGAACTAGGGCAATACCTCCAGGCTACAAGGGAGAAAACATAAGAAATAAAAAAACACATCATTAAAGTAGAAAATTCTCTCATAGTAGGTGTTTGATGTCACGAACATGTTCACATTTAATATCCCTACATGCGGTCCCAGCTAACCATGAAGAGTAATCAGTTATGATGTGGTCAGTAAAATCCCCAAAGCTTTTTCCCTCCCGATATTTGGATCATAATATATTAATTTCCCTACCCTCGGTTCCCACTAACAAGGAAAGATAATCAGCCGTGAGGTGGTCAGAAAACCCCCCATATCTTTCTCCCTCCCAGTGTTTGGATCACAACATATTCACACTTAATATGCCTACCCTCGATTGCCGCTAACCAGGAAGGATAATTAGTCTCTAGGTGGTCAGGAAACCCCTCAGAGCTTTCTCCCCCGCTATTTTTGGATCACAAAATTTTCACACGTAATCTCCCCACCCTTGATTCCTGCTAACCAGGAAGGATGATCAGTAATGAGGTGGTCAGGAAACCCTTGAAGATTTCTACTTCTCGGTGTTTTTGTATCACAACATACTCACACGTAATCTCCCTACCCTCGATTCTCACAAACCAGGAAGGATAATCAGTCATGAAGTGGTAAAGAAACCCCCGAAGCTTTCTCCTTCCCGGTATTTGGATCACAACATATTCACACTTAATCTCCATACCCTCTATTCTCGCTAACTAGGAAGGATAATCATTAGTGAGGTGGTTAAAAAAAACCTAGAGCTTTCTCCTTCCTGGTGTTTAGATCACAATATATTCACACTTAATCTCCCTACCCCATATTCTCACTAATTAGGAAGGATAATAAGTTGTGAGGTGGTTATAAAACCCCTGAAGCTTTCTCTCTCACAGGTTTTGGATCACAACATATTCACAATTAGTCTCCTTACCCTCAAATCCTTCTAACCAATAAGAATAACCAGTTGTAAAGTGATTAGCACCCCCCAGAGTTTTCTATATCCCTACCCTCAGTTCTCGCTAACTAGGAAGGATAATCAATCGTGAGGTGGTTAGTAACCCCTCGAAGCTTTCTCCCTCTTGTATTTTGGGTTACCATATATTCACACTTAATCTTTCCCTCCCCTATTCCCACTAACTAGGAAGGTTTACCAGTTGTAAGGTGGTTAGAAAACCCCCGAATATTTCTCCCTCTTGATGTTTGGATCACAATATATTCACACTTAATCTCCCTATCCTCAGTTCCCGCTAATTAGGAAGGACAATCAGTCATGAGGTGGTTAAAAAAATCCTCAGATCTTTCTCCTTCATGGTGTTAAGATCACAACATATACACACTTAATCTCCCTACCCCTGATTCTTGCTAACTAGGAAGGATAATCAGTCGTGAGGTGGTCAGAAATCCCTCGGAGCTTTCTCTCTTGCAGTTTTTGGATCACAACATATTCATAATTAATCTCCCTACCCTCAAATCATACTAACCAAGAAGAATAACCATTTGTGAAGTGATCAGGAAAACCCCCCAGAGCTTTCTATCTCCCTACCTCAGTTCTCACCAACTAGGAAGGATAAGCAATCATGAAGTGGTTAGGAACCCCCCAAAGCTTTCTCACTCCCGGAGTTTGGGTTACCATATATTTACACTTAATCTACCTATCCTCGATACTCACTAACAAGGAAGGTTAACCAGTCATGAGGTGGTTAGTAAACCCTCGTAAATTTCTGCTTCTCGGTGTTTAGGTCACAGTACATTCAGACTTAATGTCCCTACCCCCAGTTCCCACTAACCAGGAAGGATAACTAGTCGTGAGGTGGCTAGGAAACCTTGTATGTTATCTTGAAGAAATATGCACATGACACATATGGTTCAAGTCATCATTGTGGTCTCCACTTTATGATTTATTTATTTAGTATGGGCCATATTCCCATCCGATATTTATATATATGATTTTCATATTTTCTCCCTCTCTTTTTCATTATTTTTAGTATTTATTGTCCTTTTATTTTTCATAGGTATTTTATTTTCCCATTCATCTTCTCCTCACTTTATTATTATCACGTGGATTCATTATTATTATTTTTATTATATACCTATTTTACCATTGTAAATTCGAAATACCCTCCCCCTTTCCACCCTTTCCACTCCTTAGATTTCCCTCGTTTCCCCACCCCCACATACCTGATCTCAATTATCCTTCTTCACACCTTCTTCTTCTTCTTCTTCTTCTTCTTCTTCTTCTTCTTCTTCTTCTTCTTCTTCTTCTTCTTCTTCTTCTTCTTCTTCTTCTTATTATTATTATTATTATTATTATTATTATTATTATTATTATTATTATTATTATTATTATTATTATTATTATTATTATTATTATTATTATTATTATTATTATTATTATTATTATTATTATTATTATTATTATTATTATTATTATCGTCGTCGTCGTCGTCGTCATCATCATCATCATCATCATCATCATCATCATCATCATTATTATTATTATTATTATTGTTGTTGTTGTTGTTGTTATTATTATTATTATTATTATTATTATTATTATTATTATTATTACCATCATCATCATCATCATCATCATTACTTTTAGACGGGTGACAAATATCCGGTTACCACATTTTAAGTTCTGAACATGTGAAAAATATCGTCACAGTGTCAAGAATAGGAAAAAAATGGATAAAAACTAGGCAAACATAAAGAACATGAGATAAAATACAAAGGTCAGAGAACTTACGCATGGATCATCCAGTGGACACTCCCCCAGATACCGATGGCTATCACACCCTCATAAAATGACTTTGGTGGCTCTTCATCTGCTCGTAGGCGAGGATCCTAAGCAACCCATGCCCCAGGCATCACAACAGCCCCCATCTACACTCCCCCACCTAGTCATCATCATAGGGGACCACACTTTGGTTCTCAATGGGCCCTAAAACAAATACCTTTGTCCAAGGCTCTACCTCGACTTGCCGAACCTGCACAGTCCGTGCTGCATCATCCCCTACGGCCCCTCGGTCTAATTCCAATCCAAGGCCTGAATTTCATCATCTCCAACCACGATAGGCTCCAATGGATCCGTGAATATTGAAAAATAATCTCACAAGAGAAGGTGAAATTTTTTGTAGATAAAGAAAAATGAGAAGAAGAAAAGCTCGAAGAAGTGGAAAACTGAATATGACAACCCTTATCAATAGGTTCGCTAGCCTAAATGTTTAATTGAACTATTAAACCCCTATTCTGACTTAACATAACCCTTTATCATTCGGTCAAAACCCCACCCCTCTTCAAAAAATCTCACTTTAACCCCAAGGTTTCCTACCCATTACATTCATGCCCCCATACTTCCTTAAAATAAGAAAACCCATTTTAAGTCCTTTCAATTTCGACGAAGAAAGTCTGCCCGTGCACACTCTTAATTGATCTCCTCTATGGAAATTTCCCTAAACCTGAGCCCACCAAAAGTCCTAAAGGTAAGATACCTCTAAGGGAAGCCTAAGGGGACAACCCCCCCCCCCCCCCCCCTAAACAAAAAAAATAGAACCTTTAAGGTCCCATGTGCAAAAAACAAATTATAACGGGCCCCAAAAACTCTTCTTGGGTCCTTTAGCTGTTCGATTAAAATGACCTTTTACCTTTCTATCATCCCCTTCTATGTTAATGATTATAAAATCCAATTGAATCTCCTCCCGACCATCCACATGTCACGCACCTTAGATCGACCATCCAGGACCTTTGATCGTTTCGTCAAAGGCCCCGGACCAACCCCTATACATAGAGGTTCCCACCAACCTTCAAACGAACCCCAAAACCCGAAGTTGATTCAATTTTCTAACTTTATTAATTTTGAGCACTTGAGATACTCGAGCTCATTATGAAAAGTCTCGAAAGAAGTTTGTACTTCATAAAAGTCGCTTCAGTCCCGAAAGACGTTCACATAGTCAAACCTCTGTGCACATTTCGCAAAAGTTGGCACTTCAAAATGAGGCTCTACCTGAATAAACAGAGCTCTGCTCACCTCGAGCACCTTAAGTGGGTACACTCTTCCAGGAAATATTATTTCATGCTACCATAATAAGGAAACTATGCCTAGATATCTGGTCAAACACCCCCATCTATATTATGATAAACTATCCATATTTTTTTATCTCTTTTAACCCGACCCCTATTTAGGGGATCGGGTATCCACTTTACAATGTTTATATTTTAAATCCTAGTTTTTAACCTAACACCTCTTTTAGTTGACTTGACAAGTTCATATGTTAAAAAATGTTGATAAAATGCCACAACGACTAAATACATATATGAAAACATACTTTTCAAAATCGCCCCGAGGAAATTTCCAGTGAGACGAGCCAGTCTGAAACTTTACATAAGCCAAAGTCTAAAATTCAACTCCTCCAACTGCTTCTCCAAATGAAGAATGCACGTCCGAACAAAGGCACCCCAAATATGTGTTTTCATAGAAAATAATTGTCAAATGTCGGCCTTTGATTAATGTATTTTTAACATATAAATATATCAATCCAACATAATGAAAATGCTATATTAAGGACTAGGTCCATAAATACCATAATGTTGTATAGTGTATAACCAATATCTTGTTGCCTACACCAGTAAATATGTCCTTTTTGTTAGAACTATGTTGACATTGTAGGCGCTATACCGAACTAAACTTGTGAAGCCCAAGCCTCATAGTACATCCCTCTGCGTATTATTCCTTTGGGATGCATTTATCTCTAGTATAGACTCCCCCAACTTCTACCTCTGCCTCCATAACCAAGGATGTTTAAAACATTACATCCTTAGCTTTACACCTCTAAACCAGTCTAAAGGACAATCCCTTCTGCCTAGTGATCGATTGATAATCATAACAAAATATGCCTTTATCGGTACGTTTAAGTGAACCCATTCTGAACCTCCATAGAAGCTACCCTATGTACTACATATGAATTCTCCCCCTTTCCAAAACAATCCCTACACTTTCACACACATCATATTGGAACATGTGAATACCCCAACTGCGTAATCTTTGATCGCGTGGCTACACGAGTACATTGACACAATACCGAGTTTTCTCGTGAGCCCAAGCCTTAATAGTATGTCTCTTGATATATTATCTCCGTAGAGATGCAATCATCTCACCCCTATATTATATTCCCTTACATACATACTAACGACCATCCGTTATGCAAGCACATAGTCATACACAAGCTCCCTTTTGTACTTACATCGGTTGAAGTTATGTTCCTACACTTATCATTAATAAGATTTTCCTACCTAAGAACCTATCTATGTTTAAGTTATTAACAACCTAAGGTCTCTAAACCAGTTCTAAAAATAAGTAAAAAGTATAAATTAATGTTAAGATCCATAATAAACATATAATCCAGGAATCAAAAAGAACAAGTGGGGTGCCTAATACCTTTCCCACTCATAACCTAGTTCCTTAACCCACATAACAAGAATCTTAGGACCAAATGCAGAATCAAACCTTCCTTAAGATTAACCCGAAAGGGATAACCTAAATATTTTGTTTATTTTTGTATAAAACAAATTAACGACCTTGAGCAAACCAACCAAACACCTTATCACATGGAAAACACTTAGGCATAAGCCTAAAATCAGGGGTGTACGAGTCGAACTGGACATGGAGTCAAACATCTTCTAAGGGCAAGTGATCGACCCATGTCAATCCGTTCACCTTACCTTGGGGCAAAGAGGTGGATCGAGATACAAGAACTCTAGACATCCAACGTGAACTTACATAAGTACTTCCCCGAGCACGACCATTTGCTAGTCGACACTCGTAACATGAAAACACTGTCTTGCTAGTTCTGTGTGTTCGTTGCAAAAATATCAGATTATTAGCACGACCTAGATCACTTCATGTTCGCCACAACGATGATATGTATCTGACAGCGCCGAAAGTCACTTTTGCATAGATCTTCCTTAAATATATTATTGGTTAGTGTGTAAAGTACAACTTTTTTGGATGACTTAGACCCTGATGTGACTATTCGACACCTTTAGAGTGTGACACCTACAAATGAGTATTCAACTTTTTCAAAATCAAAATGTCAAAAGTTAATGTGTGGTTTCCTATTCCAAACCAAGAGAGCATTAAAAAATATTTTTACTGATAAAAACATTTCATATATTTGAGAGCACCTTTTTTCATTCCTAATTTTTGAGTTCTTTTAAGACATTGTTTCTTATAGAGGTATAGTTACTCACATAATGTTAAAAAATATTATCTTCACTAGTGGGTAAATTTTTTCTCTTCCTTGGCTTGGAAAATTTGTTTTGAGATTTAAAGCACCACACTTTTGCAAACACCCCAACATAAATATCTATATATTTCCTAAAATATCCTAGATGTATCATTTTGGTTGCTTGAAGGTTTTGTCTAGGAACAAAAAGTTGCTTAAATTTAAAGAATAATTTTTGGCAAAATATTTGAAGGCATTTGTTGCGGACCAAAACCTATCGCGGTTGTGCAACATTCTCCAGCTGTTGGCGCTATCTACGGAGAATAGGGTGGGAAATAATGTCTAGTGGGTTTTAGCATCATGTTATTGTACTTACATTTCTTCTAATTGTAATACTCTACCATAGCGCATTTTTCGTTCTTATTGTCCCTAGCTTTTTACCATTAGTGTGTTTTTTCCTCGTACATCCGGTGTTGTGCTTATTTAACCTTTATACACATTCTAGAATCATTGCCTTAAATAAGAAGATAAAACTTGAAGATTCTAAAATTTAGTAAAATATTTTTCACATAAACTTTTGGATTGTTAATCCCCTTTATAATAATAAATTAACAAACCTTTTTATTAAATTTTGGGAATTAATTTTTATTTGGGTAGCTACCGTCGAGAGGCACACTCTCATGTTTCATGCACACTTCTTCAGAGTTGAGCTAGAAGTAACAATGGATGACTTAGCTAAGTTAGGCCAAAAAGGGGATGAAAAGGCTACTGCCTTTATAAATAGGTTTAAAAGGGATAGAAACAAATGAATGGTAATCCTACGTGAGTTTGAATTTGTAATATTGACATATAATGGTTTAGAATTTAGGCTTCGAAAGAAATTTGATGCCATTGAGTTTGGAGATTTCGTAGAGTTAACTGCCAAGGTATCTAGATATGAGGTTCTCCTAAAAGAAGAGCATGATATGAAAGAAATACTTCTTCTTTCAAGGAATATTAAAAAGATCCTAAATTCAAAATAGATACTTCCAAAAATATAGGAACTGAGCCTATAATTTGCGAGCCATTAGTTTGAAAGGACACAATGACAAAGACCTTTGCTCCTAAAACTAAGAGAATTAAAAAAATAATCATTTGACATTTCTAAGGCTGATGAGATTTTTAGTTATCTCTTAAATGCATACACATAGAAACCACCTGATGATTTTAAAAATCCACATGAGATTAAATAGAATAATTATTACAAATGGCACAATGTTTTCTCTCACTCAACTAATGGTTGTTACGTGCTTCGCAACGTGATCCAAGAGGCAATCAGGAGAGGAAAAATAAAATTATCGGGGAAAGAAGAAATCACAATAGGTGTGAACGATGAACCATTACCTAATCTCAAATAGGTGGGGACCAACATGCACTCCATTCAACTATGTAGAAATAAGGGGCATGTTGAGTTTAAAATGAAGATTAAGTCGGGATAAAAGGCTTCAAATTTAGAATTTAAGAAGTATATATAACAAAAAGTCATGAAACATCTATGCATCAGGTTTGGGGAGAATTATACAGAAATGTTCTAGTTGGTGGCTTCCAAGGGAAAAAAATAGTTCAAAAGATATAAGAATGGGAATATTAGATATGTTGTCAAACCCCTAATGCTCTAAAATCAAGAGGAAGTTCAATGTAAAGCCTTTTGTAAAGGTGAAACCATTTTATGGTTGTTATTATCCTCACAGGCATGCTAAGATTCCACACAATAACAAGTATATTAGGCATGTATTCAAAGAGGCCAAATCACATCAGTATATTAGGACTCCGGGATCTACAAAGATGCCAAGGTCTATCCCAATGATGAAAGAAGTGCCAAATTGGTTTGCAGTACAATATCCAAAGGTGGTACAAAATTTTAATGAGATGCCTAGGAAACTAAAGGCAATGAAACCACAATAGGTGGTCCTAGGTATGTATTATATTGTGTATCTACCCAAGTCAAATATAAGGGATCCATAAGGGGTGATTTCTCGGACCCGATCAAAAGGCTATATATAAAGTATAAGGCTTGGTAAGAAGCCTATGAGATTGTATATGCAATTGGATGAGAGGGTTTTTCCTCTTCATCCTCAAAGACCAGTCCAAGGTTTTATAAGAAACCAAACTTAAGTAATTCATCTTCAGACTTGTCGACTGAAAGGCATAAAGAGATGGAGAAGTCGATGAGTGTAGATGGGGATAGCTCGCCTGGACACAAGACTTATGTTGAAGGAAAAAAGGAAGAAATGATAGTGGTAGATGCCATAGTTCCCTAGGAAAAGGTTGAGAAACAACGGTTCATCAATGAATGGATCTCTGCCCCCAACAAATGTCAGTCAATATGGCTATAATACTCTGAAAGATGTTCAAAGATGAAGAGGGATATGAGGTACCTATAATGGAAGTGGATGAAGAAGGAAAGTGAGAGGTAGATAACTTTGACTTATTTGTTTCTTCCCTGAATATAACATATGGGTTCTAAGAGTCTACTAGGAATATTATTAATCACATTAAACATTTGTTTATAAAAGCTTGGAAAAATAGAATTTTAATTAATAAATTATTATAGCTATTGTTAATATAGTGCCATATTCCATGCTTCTTAAAATAAACAGAAAAAATACCAAATTGGTTCAGACTCAAATAACCATCTCAATATTTTTTATAGACCAATAATTGACCAAATGTGTGTTGCCTGTGGATATTGAAGCAAGCATAAGAAATACAAAACTGCCTTTTTCATTATTGAAAGCAAACCAAGATTTTATGCATTACTTGGTAGAGATTGGATTCACTCTAACAAATCAATTCCTTCTTCAATGCATTATAAGTCGCTTTAGATAAAAAAGGATGGGATTGTGGAAGAGGTGGAAGCTGGACCATTGGCTTTTCACACTAGCTCCTATTATGTGAAGTAGGGATATACCAAGATAATGTGGGACCAGTGAAGGTAGAAACTTGGTTTCATAAGCATCAAAAGGACAGGTCCCAAATGAGGTTTGAGATGAATTAGTTTTTGGCCTCATGGGGCCACCTGATGAAAACAAAATAGTTGTTCAATGGATAGCACATCTATTCATATTAAGTATACCAATGAAAGTTTGGCCATGGATTTGTATAATTTTACAGATTTGGAGTTGAGCACAATAATTGGTGAGGCAAAGACTATTAATTTAGATGTTGAAAATTAAAGCCCATAGGATAATTGTGAACTAATAAGTTCACCACTAGAATATGAGGAACTTATGGTTAATCAACTAGATCCCTTGATATAAATATATTTAGTAACTAAGCAAAATAAGATAGTCACCCATATTAGTGCCAACCTAAGAAAAGAAGACCAACAGTTTGTTGTAGACCTTTTACATCAGTATAAAGACTGTTTTTCTTGGGATATGAGGAACTACATGGTTTAGATAGGAAACTAGTAAAACATGGACTCCAAATAAAGGAAGGCTATAAACCTGTCAAGAAATTGCCAAGACACGACTCCAAAAGTGACAACCAAAATAAAGAAGAAACATAGAGGTTAATAAAGTTTAAATTCATTTGAACTGCCAAGTATATTGAATGACTCTCCCAAATAGAGCTAGTAATCAAGATAATGAAAAATTAAGAGTGTGCATTGATTTTAGAAATCTAAATGCATCCACTCCAAATGATGAATATCCAATGTTAGTAGTGGATCAATTGGTTGACATATCAGCTTGTTATGCTATGATGTCTATGATGGATGTTCATTTTGGTTATAACCATATATGCATAGCTAAAGAACATGTGCATAAGATTGCTTTTAGGTGCCATGGTAACTTAGGGCCTTCGAATGGGTAAAAATGCCATTTGGATTGATGAATGCAAGGGACACATATCAAATCGGAATTAATACCATTTTCCATGACATGGTTGACACCCCTTTGAAGTGTTATATTGATGATATAAGCATTAGATAAAAAATAATAATTGATCTTATAACACATCCCAATAAAACTTTTGAAAGGATGAGGCTTTTTCAACTTAAAATGAATCATTTGAAATGTGCCCTTGAAGTTTTTGTAAGAAATTTCCTGGGTACTTAGTATACCAAAAAGTAATACAAGTTGATCATAACAAAACCAAAGTCATAATACAAAGAAGAACTAAAAATAAGAAAATCTTATAAAGGTTCTTGGGTCTAGTTAATTTCCTTCATAGATTTATATCTAATGCAGTAGGAAAACCTAAAGTGTTTTCTCATTTCTTGAAGCTAAATGACCAAGAGGAGCGGGATTGGAAAGAGGAGCATGAGTAGGCTTTCCAACCACTCAAGAGATACCTGGTCAAGCCACCTATTTTGGCACCTTTAAGAGTTGACAAGTCACTCAAGTTGTACATTTCAACCTATAATGCATCCATTGGAGTACTATTGGCCCAAGATTTTGAAAACCACAAGGAACAAGTTGTGTATTACCTTAGTAGTTTTTTTTCAATGTTTGTGAATATAAATATTCCACAATGGAAAAACTATGTTTAACTTTGTATTTTGTTGCTATGAAATTAAAATATTACCTATTGCCTAAAGAGGTGTTTGTCATTCCGAAGTTTAACTTAATCAATTATATGCTGACTAGACCTATTTTGCGTAATAGAATTGGTAAATGGGTTTTAGCTCCATGAGTGTTTTTCCTACATTAAGTACATTAAAGAGCAGTGACGGTCTAAGACTTAGCTAATTTTTTGGCAGATCGTCTATGTGAAGATTAGCCAGAGGAAGAATATGAGATATGATAAATATCTTAAGCCCATGGAAGTTATGGTTTGATGGTTCAAATATTAAATTAATGTAAGGAATATGGGTAGTAATTGAATCCCTTGAGCATATTAAAACCAAACATGGATACATGCTAAAATAAAATACATGTTCCAATAACCAAGTGGAACATGAGGCTTTGATGATGGGACTAAAAATCCTTTGAAGCTTTAATGCTTCAGTAATAGAAGTTCTTGGTGATTCCCAACTTGTTATATGTAAATTAAATGGTGAATAAAGTTAGGTTCATGTTGGCTTAACCATATATAGCCAAGTGGCTTTGAATTTGTTGTCTAAATTCATTGAAGTCACGCTAGATTATGTCCCCCAATTTTTAAATAAAGAGGTCAATGGAATGGCTCAAAAGCTTCAGGTTTTAATCTTGATGATAACTTCAAAGGAAAATTACATTTTAGTGTCATTGATGGTTTCTTACCAGTACTTGATAATGGGTGTCCCTTACTAGAAATTGAGAATATTAATATTTAAGAAGATTGGAGTAAACCATTAATTGAGTATTTAATTAATCTAAATATCAAAAGTGATAGTGTTGTAAGGTTAATATCAACCAATTATGTTATTTATAATTGGAAGTTATTCAAAAGAGGTGTTGATGGCATGACCCTAGAGTGCCGAAGTAGAGATGAAGGATTAATAACCATAACACAGGTCCATGAAGGCTTTTGTGGGGCTCATCAGGCAGGTTTTAACATGCAGTGTTTGTTAAGAATGTGTGGATTTTATTGGCCATATATTTTAAAATAATTTATTGAGTTTGAAAAAGGATCATAGTGTAATACCCCGTATTTTTATGCTTTATTAATTTGGGGATTTATTAAATTTAATGTGAGTTAATTATTTAATATAAATCTGGAAATTAATTATTTTATAATTATTAACGTGATGTGAGTTAGTAATTATGGGAAACTTGTTGTTGAATATTACTAATGAGTAAAGTAATATAATATTGGTTCTATGAAATGTCACGAGTGAATAAAATGATAATTTTGGAAATTTAAGTAGGGACGCGCGTGTGTCGCGTCGGGAATAAATGTTGATTAATAAAAGTGAATATATTATAAGTTGATCATATGGTCGTTTTGAGTGCGCCAAAGTGTCCGGAAGGGTCGAGATAGTCAGAAAAGTATACCCGGGGGTTTAGATTGGGTCTCGGGGCATTTTTAGGCCTATTTAGCACCCCGGGAGGGCATTTTGGACATTTTATATTTTTGGGTAATTAAACCCACGAAATTTCAAGGGTTATATCAGATGTCTAAGGTTGCCTTCTAGGATTAAAATAACCAAAGACAAGTGACGGCCATAGGAGAGGGAAGGAGAGAGCTTTCAAAGCAATCCAAGGTCCAAAATCCATCCGTTTGCACCGCCACCACCACCAACGCGTAGATCGCGCGAAGGGGAACGCAACCACACCAAATTAGTCATCAAATCAAAACTCTAAAAATCTCAGGCAAGTGTTTATCTTGCTTATTTTCGTTAATGCATCACTCATGTTAGTCTAGGGATGATTAGGATGAGTTTTATGGAAGAAAACCCAAGTTGGAGATAGGAAATCGCATGTAGTAATGATTTGAATGATAATCTGGAAACCCCTTCACATGTAGAGGATTAAACCACAAATTTATGATGTTTTAGAAGAAGAAAATTCTGGAAAAGATTGATTAGAACCATGTTAAAGAAATTCTAGGGTTCTTGAGATTTTTATGAAGTTTTTGCCTATAAATCCATAGTTATTGACGTAAAATTACATGCTTTACGTAAAAGATGAATAATATGGGTGTATACTGATTATAGTACAAATTTTTAGGAAGTTTGGGTGTGAAAAATTTGGATTTGGATGAGGTTGTGTGATAGAACCCGTAACAGGTTTCCTGCAGAAATTGCCATACCTGCTTGATCGATCGATCGAGCCCCAGACCTCGATCGATCGACCCCTTCTGGCAGACTCATATTTCCCCTTTTTAAATTAGTTGAATTCAATTTAATGAGAAATAATCCTTGGACACCCTTATTAAAATGTTTTGGAAGATAAAGAAGACCAGTAGGACTTATAAATAATTATGGGACCTTTAATGTAAGACAAGAGTTGTATTTTTGGAATATTTACATATAAGGGACGATGAAATTATGTATTAAAGTGAGAGACGTGTAAGATAGTTACGTTGGAACATAAATGAATACCTACTGAATTTTACACTTAGGAGGATAGAGTCCATGAGTGTTACGTAGTAAGTTGGAATAATCCCTCAAATTAAAGTTAGAGACGAACCGTTATACGTGATAACAAATAATGGGAAAATAAGGATAAATGTCGTGATTATGGGTTATGGGATGAACCTAAATTGATATGATAAAAGTAGTATATTTATATGACTGTGTGTATTCATATATTATATACATGTAAAAATCATGCCCGCGCTACTTGCTATCCCTGAGACTACTGCGCTGGGACAGTCTTATCTCGATGGGACCTTTATGGGGGATATTGACTCGTACCCTAGAAGATAGATATCCTTGGTACAGGCTATCTGATCGATGGTCAGACGGTCCTAAGAGACGTGAGGGTATGTGCTGACCTCTTAGAGACTTGGAATCTATGCTTCGCTTCAATATTATTTGTGTATGTGTTAATACAGTTCAAGAGTGATTCCGAACTTGTATTTCCCTTAGTACCACTACACCAAAACAGGTCAATTGTAATGGGCAAAAACCGTTGTAAAAAATATTTGTAAAGGATTAAATCTGTTAGAAAATTGGCGTTATTTATTTTACTAACACATATTGTAACGGATAAAATCCGTTACAAAATTAATATTTGTAACGGACTAAATCCGTTACAATTTATTTTGTAACGGATTTGGCATTAGTACACATACTATATATTAGTAACGGATTTAGTAAAGTGTAACAGTGTTTATTCGTTACAAATATATAATTTGTAATGGTTAAAAATTGTTACAAAATTCATTGTAATGAGTTGGAAGTGTTAACAAATGTTTTTATTTGTAACAGTTAAATTCCATTAGCATTATTACTATATTTTTAAAAAATATCAATTTCTCATCAAACAAATATAAATACATTAGTAATAACTCATGCTCAACCAATGGCAATGCAGAACCAATGCCCACAAATTTCACTCAAATATAATTGCAAAACACACGTGACAAAATCAATGACACTACATTTCAGTGATATTAAACCAATCTAAAACTATATTTCATTCATAACCATTAAAATTCCCAAACAAAAAATAGTAGAAGATAAGCCATCTAACTTTTAACAATAAACTTGAAACGAATTCTAACATTATTAAAGTTCTAAACAAATTATTCTCCCAAAAGTACTCTTCATGACAATCCTTGAGAACGAGACTTCATTCTTCCGAAAGTAATCTTCATATTTCCCAATAAGAACCTGTTGAACAAACACAATCTTAGTAAATGTATAAGCATAAATGAGTAAATAACATAAAAGACTAGTACATTTACTTTCCATTGGCACGCATGTAATTTTATTCTACGGTAATTGATACAAAACAAATGGCCATGACGATTGAAGGCGCGATTAGTTTAGACAAGTTACATTGGTATCGCTTGATATATTTGCACCTATGTTCACGTACCTTATTGACCATATTGCTAAATACTTGTGAACTATTAATTTGGAATGGAGGGAGTATTATTTAAAGTTTTACATTTATTTTTCTCAAATTTCAAATATTATAGTCGTTTACATTATTTATTGGTTTTCAACACAAAGTTATCTAGGCAACATGCTAACAAATGCTAAGATAAGTAATATTTATTTTTAAATATATGAAGAAATCTTTAATACTAGATTCGAAGTAATAAAAGATTGTTGATAATAATATGTAACAGGTTCATGTAATCTATTTATCAACATAAAACATACAAACTAGTATGTCGTATCATATTAGTTAGGCTTCATATAATAACAGTGATTTTATAATAATACCTCATTTATTTGTTATATAATCAATCAATCAAATTTTAAGTCTAGATTGTGATCATTGATTGAGAGTACATTTAAAATCCTTTTCTTTAATTGGTCTAGTCCTCTCCTAGTTGTAAGCCACCGGGGAGAGGCTATTTCTCCTTTTACTCGTATTAATAAAATTTTAGTGGGGTACTATCCCTTTTTTCCCCAAAATAATTAAAAAAATCCTTTTCTTGACGGGATATGTTGTCTTGCACAATTCTTGATTCTACCAAACACACCTAATGTATGAATTCGGTAGCATCGGGAATGGTGTTGATGTACGACTCGCATGATCCTTTCTTT
Organism: Sambucus nigra; assembly: GCA_949130495.1. Taxonomy (NCBI): domain Eukaryota; kingdom Viridiplantae; phylum Streptophyta; class Magnoliopsida; order Dipsacales; family Adoxaceae; genus Sambucus; species Sambucus nigra. Next base: position 505,102,370 of record OX422212.1, read on the forward strand.
AATTATCAATTATTAATTTAGGATGGACGGAGTGGTGCATACCTGCAACAGGGATCTCAACGGCGAACTTTGTATAGCAAAAAATTGATAGTAGAGCTGAAACACCGAATACGACATAGGAGAGAACCACGACAGGAACAACATCTTCTCTCGCCTCGAGGACAGTGAGGACAAATATTCTAGCACCAATGACAACACCCATGCCAAACCACATTAGGTCCCACCAATTGAATGTATTCTACATCTCGTGTTGGCTCCAAGATTTCACCTACAACTCGACTGATCGTCTGACCGGGAAAGGACCCTATCCAGAAGCCGGGTCGGAGTAGCCTTCAGTTCACTCACGTAATTGCCCTAGCTCTTGAAAGACTCTTCAGGGAGAAAATAATCTTTTGAACATGAACACCCTGTTCTCCTAATCCCTGTCTCTGCTATTTCTTCAGTCCCACCCCCATTTCTATACTACATTCACACAATTACAAATTGTTACAATTCAATAACATGCTACGAATCCTTACTTTTAACCTTTACTGAATTTTCTTTTTTCTTTTTGGTAAGGTACTGATTGGTTGGTGAGAAAATGCTTGAATAATTTATATCAAAAGAGAATTTATTAAAATTTTCATGGAACTACTATAATTTATTGCACATAAATCTGTCAAGTCAAAATGAAGTCAATTTGGATACAATGAGATTCAAACACTTGTAGCCACGTAATCAGAGCCTATATGTCATAAAAGTATAGTTGGTGAAGAGAACATATGCATAGTTGATAGATTCAGTTTTACTTTATACATGTCCAAGGAATTAATTAATTACTCTCCTTGTAAGTAAATAGTGGATACAAACCTAAAAACAACATTATATCATACCATACCGTAAGTATGGCGTCGCGTATACTGATTAAGTAATGTGTAGAACAAAGAAACAAAAGGAAAGCAAAGATTTGAGACTCGCTTCCCCAGTACCAAAGAACAAGAATGCGTGGTCAGCCAAGGTACTGCCAAGTAACTTCAGTGATGTAACAATTCCTGCAAATACCATAGATGCTGTCCCCAAAAGACCAAAAACGATAAGTTAAAAAATTATATCAGATATTACTTTTTTAAGTAACAATAATCATACCACCATCCTAGTAAATACCTGTATATCATCATTGAAGACTAGATGAGTAGTCCCAAATTTCGCCAACAGCTCAAACGCATTATGGTTTTCAAAATCTTCAAACTACAGAATTTGATATAAAGATTTTACTAATATTAGAAGTATGTGAACAACCCCATCTCCAAATATCATTAAAAGTGAATATTACATAGCAAGTGTCAAGGATTATTAAGGGTGCTTTTGGGAACCCTACCATGGCTTCGAATTGGAATATGATTTCTTTTTCAGTTCAATAATCTGAAAGATATCAGGGAGAGTAAAATAACCCGTACAAGAACTTTTTCGCCATAGTTCTGCTTGACAGCAGTCATGAACTCATGTATAAAGTCATCATATTCTTGAAAAAAATCGAACTACCTCATCGATGTAGGCAATACATAATTCATTAAAGAATTAGATAGTAAACTATGCGCCTGTACTCTAGCACACTGATAAATACTAAATTTGACCTTACCCGTGGCCCTTTGTTGTCCGAGTCCAATATAGAATTAATCCTTCAATAGCTGTTCGTTGTATGTTCCCATATCAATAGTTATAGGCAAGCACTGCACAGACCAAAACTCAAGTAGAAATGATATCAAGAACTGATAGATCTAAAATTAGATAAGATTTTATTTTAAAAGTTCTCGTCAAACTCACAAGTACCATGCATTAAAGGTTTCTTGAATTAATATAGTTTTCAGAAGTAAATGGAAACCAAAAGAGTTCCATGTGTACCAAATAAATGATTGTTGTACTTAAGTACTACTTATGCAAGACAGAGACATATAACTAAAAAAATGAGGGTTGCATATATTGAGATCCTTATCACTGAGGGTCTAACTCCTCCAAGTACAGTATACAAAGCCAGTTTTCCTATAGGTATGTCCATCCCCTATAACAATTCGTAGATTGACCCGTAATATTAATTCAATATTCCAATCTCCTACTTAAATTTGTGGATTCGCAGTATTAATAAAATAAGGGGTAAAATGAATAAAGCTTAAAAACCGCAGTGTTGAAACTAGCCCGATAAACTATGAATGAGTTGCAAATCCTCCGCTCTGTGTCGCTGAGAACCTTTTCTTAAGGTACACATAGAGAAACTGCAATTAAATGATATAGTTCTAGGACTTTTTTCTTTTGCGAAATTAAAAATTTTCCGGGCTATTTGAAGTAGTGTAGTAGTTCAGGGGATTCCTTGCAATTTATCCTAAAAAATATATTTATAGATGATGAATCCTGGAAAATTTACCTGGCATCCAAGGGCCCCAAGTCCCAAAATTTGTTCACCATTAGTCACAACCATAACTTGAATTCTCCTCTCAGGACAGTTTTTCATTTCCTCGAGAAGTTTTCCCCTGCAAAATCTCCTAATACCTGTCTAGACTTTAACAAGACGGCAATTCATTTCCTAAAACACAATCTTTACTAGTGATTTTACCAATTTACAATTCCAGGAAAGCAAAAAAAATAAGTTGAACGAAATAAGCACTCAGAGGCAAGAAAGCTAACATTAATATCACTTCCTAATGCTTAATATTCCTCGATTCAGCATATGAGGTTTTTAAAAAAACAGTTTAAAGACCCATTTCATAGATATGATTAAAAAAATGTATATATTTTAAACCTATATGCATTATTGTTTATCATCTACAACTTTACAAAGAAGTATTATGTATATCAATTTACCAATAAATTATTTTCCCAATTATCTAGTATAGTTATAGCATGCACAGGTGACTTAGCCAATAGTCAAAGTGGGCCAAGAAATATGTGCCTATTTCTAAATGAAGTGCTTTGGGCGCATTTAACACCTTGGGTGCCCCTTACACCCTCATTTTCATTATTAAGAATCAATAAGTTCACATTCAATAATGATACACTAAATTATTTCGGAGAAAACAGTTTGGTAACCGTTTGATATCAACAATCAAAACTACATTTGGACGTCCTTCCAGTGACAGGAACCACAAACATTCCACTTATATTACTTCACATATGACAAATAGGACAAACTCACCTGCATACAAATGCCAACAGATGCTAGATAGTTGAGTATCGTGCTCCGGCAGTGATTCTTTTTACTTTTCATCAATAACTGCAAAGAACATATAGTTAATATATACCTTCAAATATTCCACTAGCAAGTGCCTAAAAGATGAAAGATGTCCGTACAGCTAAAGTGTCAATAGATTACATACAATAATATGAAAAGGACTACTAAACATACCCACAACTGTTATATCAGCACCATACTTCTTTGCCAAAGTAGCAGTAGTTGCTTCAGCCTATAGGAATAGTATATAGAAAAAGAGAGTAAGGTGTAAATAGAGATACGAACCAATTGATATCGATAACAGCTAGCAAAGCTTCCGTTCTACAACACAGTAGTCCACGGTGTTGACTGGTAAAAGATAAACCACACTAAGTCGTGGTTTAATTTCCCCCTCCCATTTTTTCTGTCAATAACGTGAAATTTGAGTTACTCCTAATTTTCATAATCATCAGGCGTACCCCTATTATGGGGAGCTATCTTAAAATATTATATTATCAATGGGATATCAAGATAGGTGGGGTCAAATAGACCACTTTATAGTGAATGGACTGGTCAATATGTTGGATGAACAATTTCTTATCATCCATTTCAGGACAGTAGTCAAAAGAGTGTCTCGATATTGTATCAAGAGTTTTCAAGACCAAGCTCTATCATTTTATGAAATATTTGGTTCAACAGAAGCATTTTGGCATGGTTATGGATCGTATGTATATTATATTTTCCTTTGATTCATAGGTGCCTTTATTATACTAAAAAAGATCCCTATTGATTGTTTGTTCTTCTTACCCGTAACTATTTACACTATCGAACTATAAAAGAGAGGCTTGCCACATGAAGACATATTATTTTTTCTACACCAAGAGGATAGTCATCGAACATCAAACCAAATAGGCATGATCATATCTGCAAAGATACCCAACAAGAATGAAGATGGCATGGGGTTTACAGCAGTGTCCCAATTTATGATGCATGGTCCATGTGCCGATTCATGTCTCAATTATCCTTTACGCCTAAAGTTATTTTCTCTAAAAAATTACCAAAGAAATTTTGCTAACAAACTTCTTTGGATAAAAATGGTTTCCAAGTGTACAAGAGAATATGACAGAAAATTCGTTGAGAGGAATGGTAACAACCTATACAATAGATTCATTGTACCACACGATTGAGATTTATTGGTCGAATATCAAGCACACATAAACATCGAATTGTGCAACAAATTAGGGGCGGTAAAATATATATTCAATTGCATAAATAAAAGACCTGATCGAAAACGAATTCTTCTAGAAGAAAATATCAGTCGAAATGACATGATATGAACAGACGATATCAGGGTCATAGATGAGGTAAATTCATTTTTAGATTGTAGATACATATCTACATATGAGGTTACTTGGATAATTTTCCAATTTGACATTTAATATAGAAGTGTGGGGTTTGGACGACTGACATTCCACCATCCGGAGGAACATACTTTTAACATTCAGAGATTCAAAACGGTTGGACAACATTGTTAACAAATTTGACGTGTATAAAGCAATGTCACCAAATGAATTCTCTGCACACCAATGCCCGAGAACTATCTTAAGCTTAATTTCCAAAAAACAGTGGGAATGGAAATCAAAATATAATTAATGTAAAAGAAGAGATTCTAGGAATTGCATAGGCCGAATCATATCTTCACATCAGACATCAAAGGAGATATTTTACATTCAATTGATCCTAAACATGTTACGCGACCCACGTATCTATGGGGAGATTAGAACTTTCAAAGGGGGACATAACCAACATATAAGGCTTCATGTTATGCATTAGGCTTATTGGATGGGGATAGAGAATGGCTTGAAATGATCTCTCAAGTGGCCCAATGGTTAACAGGGCAACAAATACATTACTTGTTCATAACAATCCTATTGTTTTATGAAGTTGCAAACCCACTTGACCTTTGGGAAAAGAATTGGAAATTTTTATCACAAGATGTCTTATACCAACAAAGAATGCTCATTTGATTCCCAAATTTGATCTCGACTGATTTCCAATTAAAGAACTATGCCATTTATGAAATTGAGCATTTGACATCACAGCATAAGTAGCTTCATGAAATACTGAACAACTACCAATTGTCGGTGTACAATGACATCATCAAATATGTCAAAGAAAATAAAGTTGGGATGTATTTTGTTTATGGAGCTGGAAGAAGAGGAAAAACTTATCTTTAAAATACAATTATTGCGCGGTTTAGGTGGGAATGTAAGATTCTACTCACTGTTTAATCTTTTCGGATTATTGCATTAGTACTACCTGACGACCACGCTGCACATTCTCTATTTTCCATTTCGATTGACATATTTGAGAGGTTGACATGTGACATACGACAAGGGACTCATCTCGTAGATCTTATTTGTAAAATCAACCTCGTAATTTGGGACGAAGTGCCTATGGATCATCGCAACATGTTTAAAATAGTTGATAAAACATTACACGATATTCTTCATTTTGACGACCCCGATTCTCAGGATAAAACTTTTGGTGGGGGTGCGGGTGGGGTTGGGGGTGGGGGGAACTATCCCTCTTGGGGAAGATTTTAGGTAAACTCTATGGGTCGTACAAAAAGGAACAAGACATGACACCATTTGCATGTTTATTATTAACATGTCTTCTTTATGGAACCATTGTAAAGTCTTTGACCTGGAGCAAAACTTGAGAATACTAGACTCGTCGAAATTCAGAGATTGGGTACTTGGAATCAGAGAAGGGACAATACCTTCGATTTGCTTATATGACGAATTCGATCCAACTAGGATTTGAATACCAGACGATTTGATTATCCTTACAAATATTGATCCAATATCATCCATTGTTGCAAGTACATACCATGACCTTCTTACCAACATGACAAGCGAGGAATATTTGGGATCTGGGAAAATTCTAAACCAAATTTCTGAAGAAATTTGTAAATATAGAAGAATGAGACAAATTTTATAGAAACATACACATAAATATATGTAATTATTACAAAATCAAATCTCTAACCACTATCTTCTCAACATCTTCACATATTTTATCCACCTTGCCTCAGATAAGCCTTTGATTTCTCCCAAATTCTTAAAAAAATGCAAAATTTTGTGATTATATCCAGAAGAAAAAAAAGTCAAGTAGTTGGAAATTTTGAGTTGATAATTTTCCTTTTCACCTTCTTTGTATGCATCAACAAGCCGTTCCATTGCAAGTGTAGATCCCAGCATTTTGTCATGTCTTCTTTCACGTCTCCAGCATTTATTCTATGAGAAGTCAATATTGCAAACAAACATACAATGTAATCTTACTATAAAATTTCCCAAGAAAGGTTCTCTAAACCTATTGACAAGTTGTTCACCTATAGAAATGCATACACAAATAGCCTATATAAAAAGCCAGCCAACTAACCTCAAAACCTGCAGACAAATATTCATTCCAGCTTAATGAGAAAAGATAAAATGAGAAGTCTTAAAGCTTCGAGATAGTGAAGCCCATAATGTAGCTCAAGTTTTTATATTTTTTGAAAGGGTTGTGCTAAAGGCACCCCTATTGTGTCTCATCCGGAACACAAGATGCTTTAAAATGATTGTACATTGTGCCTACCAATATTGTGTTATGGTGCTCAGGAGAAAAATTAGGGGTGCCTTTAGCACGATCCTTTTCGAAAGGCTTTCCATTACAACCTCCGTATCGTTAAATATGCTAGAATTTCTTCTCATTCAAAATCAACCAAAAAGATGTCATTACGATGCATCTCTGAAGGTGTCTACATATTTTCTTATCTCCATGAAAAAAATTCCATAAGAAGTGGAGAACATCTCACCTATTCACCCATCTGTTTTTCAAAAGATATCAAGCTTTTCAAAAAACGTATGTACTATTTTCAATCTTTTTCTATCTTTGATTTCAATGCACCCTAATAGTTTGTTTTGTCAATCAAACTATCGCAACCTCGATGGAGAATCTATCCATAATTTTTATCAGGTTTGGAAACAATGCGTTGATTACTTGGTTGTAAATTTGATGATTAAAATTTTAAAATGTTGCTACTTGAGGTGGGTGACTAGACTCTCTGCCCTCATAGATATGTTGTGTTCACCTAAAATCTTCAATCAAATCGACTCGGGCAATCAATTTATACCTAGCTTCTTCCTCAGGTAAGATATCTAAAATAACCATCTTATACGATTTATGGTAAGTAAATTCATCAATGAAATAAAACCCAACAATCAATTATGTAATTAAAAAAAGACAAATAAAATCTTACATTGGTAGTCCTAGAAAAAATGTCACCCCTCCCTGTAAAGAACAAGCCCTTCCTGTTCTTAGATATCAACTGCAAGTCGAATTGATTGAAGTAGCAAGTTGATTGATTTTACAATATCAAACTCAAAATTACGAAGCAAACTTACTTAACATATCAAGTCCGTCTCATAAACCTTACTTTGGAGATAAAAAGTCGCTTGAAAACACTACAAAGGTCGACCAAGAAATGTCTCGAGATAATTGAATTTATCATTTAAAGACACTTCATGTGATAAATTTAACATAAGGAAAACTATACAGACTTGTCATGTTAGTAATGAATCACAAACACATACGCATACACACACTAAAAATATTAAACATGAGAGCATATAAATATTATAATAGATGCCAACTCTAGTGGATAATAAACTGATCTGCAAAAGTACGAAATTCATTACCCTGTAATTCAAGAATAGCTAACAACTAAAAACTACTAATGCACATATTCATGAACCTTAGCAGATCAATATTACCTGAGGCGGGTTTCACCCTTACACACAGTTGTCAAAGTAACTACATGACCATAACATTTAAAAGAAGTTAATGTCCTTGAATTCATGAAACTATTTATTAAGATAATCGCATCAAATATGTTTTTGCACAAAAGTTAGGGCAATGCTATGATCATCACAAACATTTCTTCGAAAAATGTATATTCAATATACGCAACATTGTCAAATCTAAAAAATATGACTACCACACTAAAAACTTGTGAGTCATTAGCTCAATCGTCGAACAACAAATCCAATAATTTAGTCAAGAAGAAAAGAATCAACTTAGCACATTAAAATTAACTTTTAATAGTGTATTAGGATTATAGAACAGCTAGTGGGCCAAGAACATCTTGTAGTTAAAGGAAAGGGGCCTAATTAAGGGTATTGGTTAGCAAAGCTAAAAATTTCTTAGGTACGTTTCAAATAAAGATTCTGGGAAAGCAAAAGGGAAAAACATTATTTAGAATAGTTAGTTGAATACATGTAACATAAAAATTGAATCTTTTTTATTTCATAACTTGGAAGCATTTCAGAGACATACCAAACATGTAACAAAGATCAAGTGATATAATATTATAATATAACTCATTGATGGCAAGTATCTCACCAATGCTCTTCTTCACCTTCTTAAGCTTCCTTAAAAATTACATGATCAACAAAAACAACCTAAATTTCATAAGATTATATCAACACCACCAATTAATAAGATTCATTACATAGACAATAAAAAAATACATATAAAATAGGGTATCAAAACTTGAATTTGGCGTGAAGCTCATTAGTGTCCTAAAGCTTCATACGGTAGATTATCGGGTATTCATCTGTCTCCGAAGGGAGAGCTCTCCCTAAAATTTAAAACTGATGGAACTGTACTGCAATCTAAAACTAGAGGAACAATTTCAAAATTTATAACCCTTTACATTAATCGAATAAACAAATATACCTATCTACCTACATAGATATATGTCTTGTATATATTTTTCCCTTTTTTCCTGTGTAACAATTGTCAAGAAACCAACAAATTACAAAAAATGCAATTAGCAGTACAAAACATAGATACGGACAAGACCCTCATGCACAACACAATAAAAAATTTGATTTTTTGTTAAGTAGAAGATAATAATTTAATTAAAATATTATACCTTCCAAGACAACAAGAGAAGGAAGGTCTCAAGGCCCCTCTATCAACATAATCCCCATTAAACACAAAGAATCTATCTTCCGCCGAAAACCCAGCATCCCTTAAAAGAAACAAAACATCATGCATCTGCCCGTGCAAGTCTTCCACCGCCACAACGCTAGAATCGGGATCGCAATCATCAATCATAACGCAATTAGGCTCCCTGTGAAGGATCTTGGACACCGTCAACACCAGAGACATAGGTCGGCGAGGAGAGGCGGAGAGGGAGTCAGATAGGTATTGGGGGGAAAGGTTTGGGAATTGGGGGGAACTCCCGCTCGCCTTACTCTGTGTTTTTTTCCTTTTTAATGATATATTGCAACGGTTATATTTGATTTCTAACAGTTTTTAACCATTAGAATTTTTGAATGGATAAAATCCATTACAAATAGAAAAATAAATCCGTTACGAAATAAGCCTTTTGGTGTAGTGTACGAGAGATACGGGGATTGGATAGCAGAGTATGCGCGCACCATAATTTTTATGTGGGGTGGTTTTAGTATATATATATTATACGAGTATTTGATATATATATATATATATATATATATATGAAATTCTGAAATTTGGAACTGCCTCCTGTGTTATGGTAAGTAAGAAATGAGTAATGACTTCAAATTGGAAATACATGTTTTGAAAAGTATAATATGACACTGGGAAACTTTATTAATAAATAAAGTTAAAATGAGAGCTTTGTTACTAAATAAAATTTTCCTTTTAAACAATTATATTGTCCAGTGTTAAATCTTACGAGTAACCTAAGATAAGTTAAACCATTGGAAAGTTTAGTGCAATATAATATAAGATAATCCGTTGGGAAGATTAGTGCGATAGGCATGCACATTAGAAGAGAGGTGCGAATTTCTCAAGAGAGTGCCGCACTAATATGTTGTTTCATTGGCCTGTAAACATTTTAAATACTTGCTAAACAAATTTTAAATCATCTACACTATCGGGCTCTGACCCGTTTCTATTTCTCTTTCTCTCTTGTCTATATATGTATATATTACAGGTGACCAGCCACAGGGGCGTCTTGCGTAGGATCCTTTGGAAGGAACGCGCTGCAGCTTAGGTGGGAGTTGCAGGCCTCTTGCTTAGACGACTTCATTTATTTGATACCACTCCTAGCATATTCATTTAGTGGGGCATGTGTCGCCCTTTCCATTATTCAGTTGTTTTATTGAACATTGTGATTCAGCTATTTCTAGTATTGTCACTTTGGGATTTATTACTGTCTGGATGTTTTACTTTAAGTTTTAATGTTGGGATTTAGTTGTTGAATGTTTAAATTATTTGGATTTTATGTTCCAGGATAATGGTGGTGTGATTCTTTAATATTGAATTGTTGTAAATATTTAAATCTTGGTTTTTAAAATAAAATTTGGAAAGTAATGTCTAAATGGTTTTGACACTTAGCTTAATTAATTAGGGTGTTTAAATTGGAAAAGTTATTTTTACGACAGTGATGCTAAGAATGAACCAACTGTTCACCTTGATTTTAATTTAATAAAGGAGTGATCGCCTGGTATTTAATTAGGCGGGGTGTCACAGGTGGTATCAGAGCATCAGGTTCTAGTGTCCATTGGATCTGTACGGCTTATTTCGCTTTCAGCTTAACATTTTTGCTATAGAGCCCTATTTTAGGATTGCTGTATTCTTGCTTTTACGTTTACGTCTTCAGCTATTTGAGATTTGATAATAACTCTAGACTAATAAATTTCTTCACGTTTCAGATGCCTCCGAGACGTGCACCAAAGGATAGGCGTGCCCAAGCCGAGCAGCCAGCAGCTGTGGCACAGGGTATGATGAATGCTAATGAGGTAGCCGCTATTGTTGCTCAGGCGGTGAATGCCGCGCTAGCGATGGTTCAGCAGGCTCAGCCCCAGATTCAGGCAGTGGCGCCAGTACCTGCACAGCTTCCATCTGCATGGGAGTGGGTAGCCAATTTTTATCTTTAGATTTAGTGAAAGGGTAGTCAAATTTTAATTAAGTCCGTGGGCGATAAAAATTCACGGAAATCTTAGTGATCGCCTTTGCAAAATGTTCTCCTAATGGGCTACCTAGTTAATTGATTTTAATTTTAATGATGGCTAGGGTAGCACACAATGATAAGCGAGTGAGTCGGGTGATGAAATCCCTTCTCATGAGTGACCGGGTGTAGGTCTTAGTCAATTAATTCATCACACCATTCGAAAATAAATGCAAGAATAAAATCACATAAGAGCACACAAAGCACACACAATAATGGACTCGCTAACAGGAGAGGCGTGAGGGTTTAGAATTGTACCTCCCACGGTTTTTAGGCCGTGGGGTGCCGAAAAATTTGAGTCGGTCGGGGGGAGATTACGCCAATCTCAATCGTCCCCGGGAGTCCTACCGACCCAAGGTAGAGAGGCATCTAAATACTCGACAATGGACGCCCTTTCTCTACCTTGTCCGGTTTCCCTATCACGTTTGTCTTCGATTATTACAATTTTAAATGGAAATAAATGGTGTCTCTAAGCACCGCAATACAAGCAATGATAAAAATCCTAATACAAGCCTTCTAAAATAAAGAAAAATGGTACGAAAAATGAAAAAAATGCAATACAAGTGAATCACAAAATAGGTAATCCTCGCAAGTGCTTCGAGCTCCAAAGACCGGCAACGGCGCCATTTGATAAAAAGAAAAATTGCCTCTAATGTAGATTTGTCGTTGTGCAACTTCTCTATCCATCAAAATTTCCTTTGAACCTACAAAATTATAACAAAACTAGTGTAGAGGGTAAGTAAGGGAGTCAATCCAAATCTAAGGGTGAAACACTAAATTGGAGAGGACATATATATAGATTCATTTGCATTTTATTATATTTTTATATTTTTATATTTTATATTTTTTATGGATTTTTCAAGGGAATATTAATTAACTAACTATATACTAAATTTTAAAGTACTGCTAAGATGTAAAAGCTAATAAAAAATGAGGTAAATAAAATTGTGCTAAAAAGTAAACTAATTAAATTGGATTCATGAGGGCTTCAAAATTTCATCCCAATAATGGGAGATTACCCTCAATAATCATCATCCAAAAATATAAGATATACAAATAAAAGCATGAGAAGATTAAACTAAAAGTAAAAGAGAGGAATAGATCAAACCAATTTAAGCCTTGAATTGACATGAAATCTTCAATTACATCATCAATCTCTCAATTACAATTCCTCACTCATGTATTTATTGAATCTAAACTAAAATTTACAAAATAAAAATAAAAAGGATAGTGGACGAATTCATAATGGACAATTAAATAATAAAAGAGATTTGCTAAAAATGCAAATCCTAACATTATAAAATTATACATTAGAACTCACCCAAAGAAATAAATTCTAGATCATTACTTTATATTGAGATAATTGCTAAAAATGCAAAATCTCAACATAAAGGAATGGTTTAGAATTTACCTCCCATAAGGGATAAATTCAACTACATCAATCTATTTTGAAATAATTGCTAAAAATGCAAAAATTCATAATAGATGGGTGGGGTGAAATTTATGCTAGAGCTAATTTTCACTACACACCTCTGTATTTAGGGGTGTGCACGGGTCGGTTCGGTTCGGTTTTGGACCGCAATTCAGACAGAACCGATCGGTTCGGTTTTGGAAAAAATCAGACCGAAACCGAACCGACGATGAAAAAAACCGCCGGTTTCGGTTCACATCGGTTTCGGTTCGGTTCGGTTTCGGTTCGGTTTTAACCGATTTTCAGTTTTGGTCTGTTTTTTGTAGGTCGGTTTTCAGTTTTGGTCGGTTTTGGAGGTTGGTTAATGGTGTTTGGATATAAAAATAAAAGATATTTAAGGGTTTTTTAATATATAATATTGATGTCGGTTCGGTTCGGTTCGAATCGGTTTTTTCTTTGTCTAAACCGACAACCGAACCGATATTGTCGGTTTTTTAAATCCTTAAACCGCAAACCGAACCGGGCTAAAAAAAACCGCCGGTTTCGGTTCGATTCGGGCCGGTTCGGTTCGGTTTTCGGTTCAGTCGGTTTTTTTGCACACCCCTATCTGTATTGAGCTATTTGCTAAAAATGCAAATACTCAACATAGAGGGGTGGAGAGAATTTTATCATACCAAGCTTAAAACTAATTTTGATATCTTTTGCAAATGGGGTCTTCCTCTTCATTTATAGTAGGGACATGGAGCATTGGGGTATAGTTGGAAGAATTAAGATGCAAGAGAGAGCATGGGGAGTGTGCACATGGGGGTAAATTGGGTAATGGAAGTGCACATGTGCATGGCAAATGTGCGAGGTGTGAGGATAAATGGTGGAGGAAAAAATCTGTTTTGTGTGCACATGGGGGTAGTTTGGGAAAAAAGGGGATAAAGGTTAGTTAGGGGTATTTGGGTAAAAAGAGGGTATAAGTGGGTTATTTGGCATATGGGGTAATGGTTTGTTATTTGGTTTTGGTCTTGCAGATCGTGGCTTGCTTTGTGGAGGTTCAAAGTTGGAAATGGGGAATGGGTTTTTGAATTGGGTTATGGAGGAAATGGGTTTGGGTTTGGTTGGATACCCGGTTTGGATGATGGGTATATGGAAATGGTTTCGGGTATGAGAGATGGAGTTGGATCGAGGAGAGAGAGAGAGAGGCCGGAGATGGAGGTCGGCATTCAGGTGATGGAACCGCCGACGGAGGCGTCGGCAAGGGGGTTGGGGCAACAGCGGGTAAGGGTATAGGGCCTGGAGGTTGGAGGTCCGACGACCTGGGTAGGAGACGACGCTGGGTCGCAATTTCTGCCGGCAGGGGCAAGAGGAAGTAGGGGCGGGTATGGAGGCTGGTTGGGCATAGGAGAGAGAGAGGGCGGCCGGATCCTGCCGTAGTTGGGTCGGCCATGGCTGCCGGCGGGGTAAGCAGCGGCGGTGGGAGTTAGGGCTGCCATGGGGTGAGGTTTGTGGGTTTAATGATTTTGTGGTGGTGAGTTTTCTTTGTGTTAATGGTGGTTGGATTGAGAGTGAAGATGGGTTTGGGTGAGAGGAGAGAGAGGGGTGAGTTGGAGGTTGAAGATTGTTGGGAAAAGTTTGTGTGTGGTGAGGGTGTAAGAAAAGTAGGGTGAGGGTTAGGGAGGTGTAGGATAAGTGGGGTGTGTTTGATAGTGTGTAGGTTTTAGGGTGTGTGTGTGTGTGTGTTTAATTTGGACCCTTAAAATAAAACTAACTAATAAAAATAATAAAATAAAATAAAAGCCTAAAAAATAAAATCTTATTCTAAAATAAAACAAAGACTCAAATAAAACTAAAAAGAAATGAAAATAAAAAAATAAAAAAACTAGAAATCTATTAAACTAAAACTAAAATCCTAAAAAGAAAATTTAAAATCAAAATAAACTAAAATACATGAAATCCTAAAAAATTATAATCCTAATAAAATAAAATAAAACTAAAATTAAAAACTAATAGAAATCAAAATAAAATAAAATTATACTAATAAAATAAAATAAAACCTAGAAAATACTAAATAAATCTAAAATAAATTCTAAAAATAACAATGACTCAAACTAAAAATCTAAAAAATATAAAAAGACACAAACTAAACACACACAGGGTTTAGGGTAGGTTTAGGCTAGGCTTAGGCTAGGTTAGGGTCAGGGAATAGGTTTAGGGACAAGGTATTTAGCACCATTTTAACTGCAAATTGCCTTGAAATATAACTTTTGACATCGCAACAGTAATTAAGCCTGCATATTGAACAATTAAGAGCATAAGACTCTAATTGTCGAGAATTAGCAACAAAAGCACGCCTATTCGGGGTATATATTGTACAGTTTTGGGTGCTTATCACACGACTTCCTCCCAACCTTCTGAGGAAGTCGTAGGGAACAAAGAGAAGGTGTAAAGTTGCTCGGGATTTTATTTTATTGTTCTACTGAATGTAACCTCAAACTTTGTATTTTCTCTTATGATGAAATAAAAATTCGAACTTTGGTTGTTCATATTGACTTTCTCTTTTACTTGGTCTGTCTGCATCATTATTGATTCTTTTTATTTCTTCTCTTTGCTAGTTTATGGCTAGGATGGAGCTCTTATCATCTCATGACACATAATTGATGAAGAAATGCAATGATTATTTTAAAGCTGGTCATGCAGATCTTAATGAGGCCCGAATAATCGACATCCTCGGATCAGGTGCTTCTGACTGAGCAGTTGAATCTTACCAATACCTGAAGTGTTTGCTCGATCGTGCAGTTGCCAACATTGTGGCTTACTACGAGATGATTGAAGATCTTCAAGGAACTATCGAGGAACTCCAACAGCAATATAAAGAATCTTCTACCCTTTTACACCAAGGATACGAGAAAAAATATCAATAACTGAGTGCTGACAAAGGGTATGACAAATTTATCTCTGCTTATGAGAAGAAAGAGAGTGTCCTAAAGCTTGAAGTTGAAGAGCACAGGCATATCGCTAAGTTGTAGGAGCATGAGAACATTACTTTGCTAGAAGAGATAAAATAACTTAAATCTGCTGCATCTTCCTCGGGAGCCTTGGTCCCTGTTAATGATGAAGGTTTCTCTTTCTTGGAGATAGAAAATGCCAACTTAAGAGATGAGTTGGAAACTTTGAAAAGAGTTAGACCCTCCTCATTTACTCGTAGACGAGCAAGATCTTCTTCTCGTGGACGAGCTAGGGCTGGTCGGGTCGCCATTGAAGAAGCTAAAACGCAGTCGGCTTTAGATAATCAGGCCTTTCAGTTGATGGCGAAGAACCAAGCCTTAGCAGACATGTCTAAGAAGATTCTGAACTTCAGCGAGCAACTCTCTACTCAGAGCTCTGCCTTGGAAAATAAAGAAATCCTAGTGAGGAATCTCCACGAGCAACTGGAGAGGTTAATTTATCAATTCCATAAACAACCCAGAGAGTTTTGTATGGCTGGGTATAATGAAGCCCTTTACCATCTTGATGATCGGATCCAACAGTCAAATAACGAGGGGTACAAGCAAGGGTGGTTGAATGCACTGTGTGTGCTAAAATTGGAGCAGGGCCACTACTTATGGGATTATTATGACCCTGGAGTGCTTGATTTGCCCGTGCCTCCTTTTAAGCTTGACATCAATTGGATTCCTGCTGGGGTTATTCCTCAATGCTTGATCTCCAAGTATCTCGACGATTACAGTCTTCATGCAAATTTTGAGATATCTCGTCCAGAGCACGTGCTTGATCGGCCTTCTGTGATGAATGTTCGAATGATGCGATATCTAAATTTCATAAATTCACCTTATGCATTAGATGATCCTCCTGCTGGGGTAGAACATGTTTCAAAGGCAGAAGGGAAAAAACCAATATAATAGGATTTTTTATGTAATGAAATACATTTTTCACATCATATGTAATTCTACTTGATTTGAATGAAGAAATTTAGTCTTTTCCTATTCCATTTTCTTCTAAATAATTTGTAGAATATCCTTGTTTGCTTGTTATTTTGTTTTTGGATAATGGAACTTGTCCCATTTGTTGTTTGATTATAGTGACTTGTCACTCTTTGGGCCTAAGCAATGAAATGATTTGCATCCCATGTTCCTGCTTAGTTTAACCAACCGGAGTTGATTGTATTTGATTTACCGACCAACCGAAGTTGGTGGTAATTAGTTCCCGACCACCCGGAGTTGGTGGTAATTGATTTGTCGACCAACCGAAGTTGGTGGTAATTGATTTGTTGACCAATCGGAGTTGGTGGTAATTGATTTGCTGACCAACCGGAGTTGGTGGTAATTAATTTACCGACCAATCGAAGTTGGTGGTAATTGATTTGCCGACCAACCGAAGTTGGTGGTAATTAGTTCTCGACCAACCGGAGTTGGTGGTAATTGATTTGTCGACCAACCAGAGTTGGTGGTAATTGCTCTGAATTTGATGTATAGCGTGTAGCACTAATATTCCGAAAAAATTTCAACAAAAAGAGAGAACTGGGTAAAACATCCAACACTTTATTCATACTGAAGAAACTGTATTAAATAGGAATTTCAATTACTGATAATACTTGCACAGATGCTCTGCATTCCATGCATTCTTGAATTCTTCTCCTTCCAATGTTTCAATCCTGTATGTCCCTGGACGAACAATTTTTGTTACTCTGTAGGGTCCATGCCAGTTAGCTTCCAGTTTGTTATTCTTTTGTATTACTTACTTCAGCACATAATCCCCTTCCTTCAAATAACACTTCTTCACTCTTTTGTTATAAAACAAAGATGTTTGTTGTTGATACGCTGCGTTCCTGATTGCTGCTTCCTCCCTAACTTCTACTAGCATATATAGGTCTAATCTTCTCATCAAATCACTGACAGGAGAATTAAAATTAAGCGCCCTATGTGTGGGTAGACCCAATTCAGCAGGTATGACAGCCTCACTCCCAAATGCCAGCATGTATGGAGACTCTCATGTTACTGTTCGTGGTGTGGTATGATAAGCCCACAACACATAAGGTTGCTCGTTAATCCAATTTCCTTTTGCATCATCTAGTCGTTTCTTTAAACCATTCAGCAGCGTTCTGTTTGTCACCTCAGTTTTCCAATTGCTTTGCGGATGGCCTGGTGCAGAGTGAATCTTCAGTACATTGGATTTATGACAATATGCAGTAAACTCCTCGTTATCGAACTGGGTTCCATGATCAGTAATGAATGCATGTGGGAGACCATATCTGCAGATAATATTCTTCCAAATAAATTGATAGACTTTGTCGTATGTCATATCAATGAGAGGCTCAGCTTCTACCCATTTAGTAAAGTAATCCACAGCAACCACGAGGTATTTGAATCTTCCCCTGATCGTTGGAAGTGGCCCGACCAAGTCTATACCCCACAATGCAAATGGCCAAGGGGACATTATAGGTGTTAACAATGCTTGGGGAGTTCTTTGGATGGAAGAGAAGCGTTGACATTTATCGCATTTCTTAGCATAAGCTGCGCAATCAGCTCTCATCGTTGGCCAATAATACCCTTGTGTTGTTATTTTTTACAAAAGCGTTCGACCTACCACATGGGCTCCACAAGACCCTTTATGAGCCTCTTCGATCAGATCTTTCACTTCGGAGGGGTGGACACATCTTTATAGCCCTGCTATAATTCCTCGTCTTTATAAAATGCCATCGGTCAATACATAACGAGCAGCTTTAAACTTTAGTTTCTTGGCTACGAGTTTGTCAGTTAGCAAAGCCCCCTCTTCAATATAGGCCCTGATGGGGTCCATCTAAGATGGTCCCAAGTCGAGGGCAATGAAGTTCATTATCAAATCTTCGTTTATGCTCCGACCAACCAGGATTTCTATTGGGATTATTCTTCATAGCTCGGTGCGTGTGGCTGAGGCTAATCGAGCTAAGGCATCTGCTCTTGCATTCTCCAATCTTGGTATTCTAATCATTTGTACTGCATTAAAACTTGATACAACCTCCATCACTTTTGCATGATACTTGATCATTAATTCTCTTTTTGTTGTATATGCCCCCAGAATTTGATTTACGATTAATTATGAATCACTGAATACAACGACTTGCTCTGGCTTCATGGTTTTGGCTAGACTTAGACCCACTATCATTACTTCATACTCTGCCTCATTATTAGAAGCCTTAAATTGAAAACGCAGAGCATAATCCGCATCAATCTCATCCGGACTGTTTAGAATAATCCCTACTCCACTGCCTGTAGTGCACGAAGATCCATCTACATACAAATTCCACACAGGTACCTTATTATCAAACTCTTGGTCAGAGAGAGTTCCTCGGTGGAATATTTGATGCTTCCTTTTGTCCTCCTCCAGCGCTTCTCGCTGCTCTTCCACTGACGTAAGTTGGTCGGGGTTTAAATTTGATGATCATGTAACCTCCACAAGTTGGTCTATTTTCAACTCTTGCTCGTCGGAGGAATTCTCCTAAGTAAATTCTGCAATAAAATCCGCTACTTCCTGCCCTTTGAGTGACGATCTTATCTCATAAATTATATCATATTCACCAAGTTCTACTGCCTTGTACATCAATCTTCCTGATTTCTGCGGTTTATACAGAGCTTGTCTTAATGGCATATCGGTGTAAACCATTATAGTATGGGCTTGGAAGTATGGCCTCATCCTTCTGCTTGTTTCAATCAGTGCTAGTGCAAACTTCTCCAGCCTTGGATATCTAATTTCTGCTCCTCAAAAAGCCTTGCTAGTGTAATAGACTGGTTTTTGTACTCCGTCCTCCACCCTTATCAACACCGAGCTAACTGCATTCTCTGATACTGCCAGATACAAGTATAATCTTTCTCCCATCACTGGTCTGGACAACAATGGAGGTGTCCCCGAATATTTCTTCAATTCTTGAAAGGCCTCCTCGCATTCATCATTCCATTCAAAAGTTTTTTGGAGTGTTTTGAAGAATGGTAGGCATCTGTGAGTTGCTCGTGAGACAAACCTATTAAGTGCTGCAACTCGTCCTGTGATACTTTGCACTTCCTTCTTCGTCGTTGGAGATCGTAGCTCCAATAGAGCCTTGATCTTTTCAGGGTTTGCCTCAATTCCTCGTTGGTTAACAATATATCCGAGAAACATGCCTTCTTGTACTCCGAATATGCATTTGGTGGGATTCATCTTCATTTGATATTTCTCTAGTTGATCAAAGGTCTGACTTAGGTCAACTAGATGATCAGCAGCTTTCTTGCTCTTCGTCAGCATATCGTCAACATAAACTTCCATGTTATGACTGATTTTCTCCGCAAACACCTTATTCATCAGCCGCTGATATGTCGCACCTGCATTTTTAAGTCCAAAAGGCATAACATTATGGCAATAAGTTCCCCTTGGGGTGATAAAAGAGGTACTCTCCCTGTCTTCAGGATTCATTTTAATCTGGTTGTAACCAGAATAAGCATCCATGAAACTCAATAGTTCATGCCCCGAGGTTTCATCCACTAGTTGATCGATTCGGGGCAAAGGAAAATGATCATTTAGGCATGCTTTATTGAGATCCGTGAAGTCTGCACACATCCTCCACTTGTTATTTTTCTTCTTCACCATCACCACATTTTCTAACCAATCAGGATATTTGACATCTTCAATAAAAGAGGCTTTTTGTAGTTTCTCTACTTCTTCCTGTATTGCTTAGTTCTTTTCAGGACTGAACACTCTTTTTCGTTGCTTCACTGGCTTGATTTCCTTATTCACGTTGAGCTCGTGACACAAGAAATTCGGGTCTATCCCTGGCATGTCTTCATGACTCCATGCAAAAGTCTACTTTTTGTGTCTTAGAAATGCTATCAATTCTTATTTTATTGATACATCCAGTGATGCACCAATTTGAGTTGTTCGTTCTGGATGCTCGTCGTCCAGAATGACATTCTCGGTAGCCTCCATGACCTGTCCCTTCACGAGTTGAGACTTATCTCTAGGGTCTAACGTTTCAATCTCTGCCTCTCCTATTTCATCCACGTGAAAGGTAGTAGTCTTCTTCCTGGATTCTTCATGCTCCTCCTGCTCGGTAGATGAATAGTAGCATTCCCGAGCTACTTTCTGGTCGCCTTTTACAACTCCCACTCCAAAATTGGTTGGGAATTTTAAACATTGATGTACAGTGGATGGTACTGCTTCGAATTTCTTCAGGCCTGCCCTTCCCATTACGAAAAAGCGTACTCTTTCTGTTCGGCAAGCAGGCCATGTACCGATAAGCATATCCAACTTGATCGTCCCAAGTGGAAAAACCTTCTCGCCAGTAAAGCCAAGGAGGGGCCTATGATAGGGCTCTAACTGGGTTAGCTTCAGATTCAAACTGTCAAAGCAGGGATATAACATGATATCTGCCGAGCTACCATTATCCACTAGTACTCGTGAAATCACAACTTCCTTCATTCTCATCTTGATCACCAATAGGTCATCGTGAGGATATAGTACACCTGCCAGGTCATTCTTAGAGAAACCAATAACCAATTTGTCTTTGTTCACCTTCCTCGGGCGATCATCTTCAGCCAGATTTATTCGCTGAATGTACGAGCAAGCTTGAGCCTCATTGAGGTAAGTTTTTCTTTCCGCAGTTAGATCTCCACCTCCTGCATATCCACCTGTAATAACATTACATTCAAATGATCCAAAATGGATTGCAAATACCTCACGTTCTGGCTTTTTTAGTCTTTTGGGCAGATCGGGGTCATCTTGGTCATCTTCTGGGTCTTCTTCATGACTTCTCTTCTTGTCTTCTTTTGCTCGACAAGGAGATCTAGACCTCTACCTTGCTCGATTGTTGCTTTTTCCACCATTTTGATGATCAACATATTTAGCCATATTTCCTCGTCTAATGAGTGCTTCAATTTCATTCTGGAGAGCTATGTAATTTTTAGTCGTGTGACCATGGTCTTTATGGAACTCGTAATATTTGGATTTATTCCTCTTATCAGGATCTTCCTTCATTTTTTCTGGCCATTTTAGCTCCTCGCTGTTCATGATCTCTTCCAGAATGTGGTTTATATCTACCTTCAAAGGAGTATAATTTCCAAACTTCTTCAATTTTTCCAGTGCTTGCTTTGCTTTCGACTGCTTGTTGCCACCATTATTCTTCTGATCCTTCTTCTCAGTCTTATCAGCCTCGACCTTGGTCTCCTTAGTGTCTGTATTCTTCTTCACAGCCATAGGTTCCTCGGCATTCATAATTTTTGCTGCTTTTACCATTAATTTAGCCATGGTCCTAGGCGGATCTTTGGCTAAAGTGTAGTACAATTTATCTGGTAATAGCCCACTCATCAGAGCAGTAATTGTTATTTTCTCCTCGTAATCAATAACTTCAAGTTTCTCTTTATTGAAACGAGTAATATAGTCCCTGGTGCTTTCACCTGTCTTCTGTCTAACACTCAATAAGTGTGCTACTCGTTTGACTGGTTTTGCCCCAAAATAGAAATTCCCAATAAAGAGCTCTGTCAGTTGAAAGAAAGTCGCGATCTTCCCCCGAGGAAGGTTGTTGTACCATATCTGGGATGATTCGATAAGAGTTCCTGAAAATGCCTTGCATCTCATCTCATCTGGAACTGCATAGATATCAACAGCAACTTGGTATTGTTCTATATGAAGGACAGGGTCGGTTTTTCCATCGTATTTAGGCATCACCATTGGAGCTTTGAATTTTGATGGTGTGGGAAAATCCAAAATTTCCTGTACAAATGGTGTCCCTTGGACAAAAGTTCTTTGAAGAGGATTCTTAGCCTTAGCCATTTCCCCTAATCCGTCCTCCAACCTCTGAATCGAGCCCTTCCATGTGTCGTTTACTTCCTCGGGCCTATTGGTTCGAGAAATTGATCGTGTGGAATTTGCCTCTTGGGATCTTTCATTATGAGCAGTTGGTCGTGATTGGGCAGAGCCTTCCCTTAGATCGGATGGTCGTGGAGAGTTCCTCAACGCAATCCTAGGAGGACTTCTATTCCTCCTAGGGACTAAACGATCAAAAGAAGAGACTCTACTCAACCTTTCTAGAGCACTAGTCCTTTCCGGAGATAGAGTGATGTTTCGCTGAGAATCTGTAGCTCGTACTGAGGAAGCCCGACCAAGTTGGTAAGAAGGATCATTAGATCTCTCAGTACGATATGAGTCGGTATGTCTGGATTGAGATTCCTATGGGAATAACATTCGCCTAATTCGCGAAGAGGGTAAACGGGTATTTCTCTGAACACTTCGTTGTCCTGATTGGGCCGGAACTCCACCTTGAACAGTTTGTATGAGTTGTCGCATGGTTTCTTGCATGGCCTTCTGGCCTTGGGCCAAATTAACCATTATATTATACCAGCCAGATCTTGGACATTTGGGGGAGTAGAGAGATTTGGAGGGATCCCAGCATTTCGATTACTGGATTCTAGATTATCAGCCATTGATGATGAATTATTTTGGTGAAAAACGTCAAGTATAATCGTTTTCCATAGACGGTGACAATCCGTTGATGTAAAAAATTAGATTATCTCTAATTTATTAATCACAGATAAAATAAATAAGACAAAAGATTTTTAAAGTGGTTCAGCCTTATAAGAATGGCCTACGTCCACTATTTTTGTATTGTTGATTGTTTTCCTAGAATTCTTGATAAGTGAGTTTATCAAGAAATCCAGTCCCCTTCTAATGAGGAGGTTAGAGTGTATTTATAGCCTTGAGGTTGTACAAATGAAAGGACAATGCGCGGTTATCTAGTAGACATTTACATCTGTACGATAATAATGAACATTTAATGCGCAGTCGTCTCTTTGATTCTCTTGATTTGGATGCGCTGTACTCTAATTAGCTCGGACCGCTTATGTATCTCGGCACGCTTAAGTTTCTCGGGGTCCCTGAGTTGCTCAGGGCCCCTGAGTTGCTCGGTGCGCTTGAGCTGCTCGAAGTGTATGAGTTGCTCATAGAACGTATTCGTATTTGCCATGTAGGTTGACACGTGTCTTCAAGTGATTGGTCCACGTCAGTAGATTAAATTTGGTATCAACAATAAGAGACCTATATTGGTCCAGAAGTTTTCATAAGAAAGCTTTCCGGTTCTTATTTGAACCTCCATTGCATCAAACAGAGCAGCATCATCACTTGAGACCTTTATCTCTCTAACTAATTGGCCAATTCTCTACTGGCAATCTTCGTTCTCTATAATGGCAACCTCTATTGCATCATTGAATTTGGCCAAATGTCTATCCCATTTTCTTTCTTACAAAGAATGTCAATATTTATACTTTGAATGACTCAAAAGTCATGAAAACCCATGGCATCTTCAACTCTTTAGCTTAAAAAATGGTCACTATCTACAAATGAGGTATTTTACTCAGCCTCTATTTGATCCATGGTTATAAGGTAATAAGGAAGTGAATGGATCATAGTGTGTAGTGCATTCATAATGTCTCTTTATAAGCCTTTAATCATTGTGGCACAAGAGCAAGTTGCCCTAATTCCATTTGTAAAAGTAAAGTTAGTTAGCTCTTCAAATGGAAACCTAAGAAAGCTTTGAAATAACACTAGATCTTATGGATTTTCTAATTTCCACGAATGAAGAGTTGGATCAGATTGGATGAGTCATTCTAGTTATTATGCAACACTGTTCGATACAATTTCATAAGCTGGAACTAAGCATCAGACATAATATCTTCTAGTTCTCCATGGAAGGTTGTGACCATGACACATCCTCAACTGGAGTATTGACCTTTTCCTCAAGATATGCTTATTTTAATGTTTAGCCCTTCATCTTAGAACATATTTAGAAATCGGTGAGAGAGTAGGTGGTAATTGAGTTGTGCCAGTAATATTGGGATCCTTTATTGGCTCTTTTCCTTTCTGAATTGGGTATACAACTCTCTCACACTAGGTGGAAGGTTTGAGGATGAAAGTGGCAATAGTCTATGGAATTGTCTCTCCCTCAATAACTTGATTCAAAGTGGGATTAATTGATGAAGCAGAACATCATTTGCATCACTTGTTGGGTCATTGATTGGGGATACTGGAGGAAACATTTTAGGATCTCCAACTAGAGTTGACTCATCCACATTTGCTGAAGCACTAGTTGAACATGTAAAAGGAAAAAAGAAGTTCAAATTCATATTTATTAGTGTAATGATATCTGTAGGAGGAACTTATTTATAAAACTCTTTACTCTGAGATGATTTACTTTAAGATGGTAAAAAAGTAGTTCATTTGATGTTATATAAAGGAGGTTGGTCATACAACTTGAAAGATCAAGTCTTGTAGAACCGAAGAAGCTCAAGAAGAACCAAAGAAGCTTAAGTTCAACGTTACCTAAGAAACTGCTCCTAAGAATACAAGGGATGAAATAACAACAATTCCACATGCTTAAAAATGCTACAAAATAACTCATTTGAGGGAGGATGTTATGAGAAACCATAAGCTTACATGATCGATGATGCTCATGACCTGCGAAATTCCACTGATACTGAAAACGTTATCTAACATAAAGGAATATTCCTTTTGTACATGATCTCATGCCGATAGAATTTATATAATGTATTGGGTAGTGCGATCAACATGCTTTATTAGAATAATACCATTTTTTGTGTTTTGAGATAACTTTATGACACACTTGAACTATTTTGTCACCGATTACATAAATGGGTGAGATTTACTAGCAGAAGCATCCAAAACATGGTCATGGGACTCAAGATCCCATGAAATGAAGATAGACTACATATATATTATTTCTTCCTATTGAAGACAAGATAAGACAAAGATAAAACATACATAGAGAGATGAGATATTGAGGAATAGACTTTAAGAGAATTAAAGAGATTCTAGTAAAGTTATAAACACTGTAAATACTTAGAGAGATTAAGAGTTTGATTGAGATTTGAGCATTCATAAACATTGATTTCCATTCTCAATGAAATAAAACTATCTCCTATTGACGTAGCCCAAGTTGGGTGAACCACGTTATTTATTGTGTTCTTTACAGTTTATTTCCTCCCCTAAGTATATTTCCTCCTCATTATTGAGTTTGTTTATCACCACTCTTACAAACCATATTTTCACATTACTATTTATAAGGGTTACGCCTCAGTTTACTATAGATAGCCAGGTGATGAGAGAATTTACTTCTTGCTCTTCGTACCTAAATATAAGTGATGTCTTACATGTTGTGACTCTACTAGGGAATTATTACTTAAGCAATGGTGAACAAAAATATAAATTGTGCTCTTACATTCCATGATGCTCAAGATGAGGAAGAGCATGGTGTTATTACACGTTCTATTGAAGTTCCTCAAGTAACTGCTTCTACGAGGAATGTTGTTGGGGAATAAGCTTCCACGAGCTCTGTTTTGGGCCCCAATCGCATGACCAACATCATGGAAAAGTTTATGGAGATCCTTCAAATCCAACAAGGAATGAGGTTGTTTGGTTCCATTTCCTTTGATACACTAGCAACGCAACTGACCACTCCTTTAATGGGAATTTCCATTACACCTTATAGCCCTACTATTCCAGTTATAGTCAATCTTACTCCTATTATAGCCCCAACCATTAAAACTCCAATTGTCATTACTCCTCTACCTGTGGTCAATAAACCACAGGCCAAAATGGTGGAAATAGTTATCCCACCCTCTGTCATTGAAGAATTCAAGAGGGAGAGGATGAAGATAATGGCATTATACTCATAAACATTTGTCAATGCAACATCTATTTAAGATGAATTTGGTTATCCTTATCTATAGGAGTAAAACAATGAACCTTGTTCTAAAGGTTACATTCCTCCTATCTTTGAGAAGTTTAATGGGAATGGAGGCAACCCAAAGGAACACTTGAAGAGGTTTATGGAGCATTTAGGTGCTCATTGCAATAAAAAGAGGTTGCATTTAAGGGATTTATAAAAATCCCTCACTAACAAAGCTTACACATGGTACTCACACATAGCCTCAAGGATTATGTCTACATGGGAGGATATGCATGTTAAATTTATCCATAAGTTATTTTTGGTAGATGATGAGTTTACTCTAGCCCAACTTCCTCGCGAAAAGAAAAATCTAAGAGAGGAGTTGATGGCTTACATCAAGAGATTTAGAGAGAGGTCTCTAGATGTATGAAAAGCTGCAATGGATGGGAATCTCCTTCAAATTTGTGCATAAGGTTTGTTACCTGAATTTATTTATCATTTGATAAATGAGACTAGAGAAGGAATGCTTAAAGACTTTATGAGGGCAGCCTAGAATATTTCATTAGTCATTCAACCTCTGCCAATCATAACCAATGTCGCGTGGAAGCAACTAACCAACCAAGAAGTTAAAGGATCCCAGTTTCAATGAGTCAACTATGCTAATGGAGGTGGAAAAGTAAGTAGGAATGAAAATAGGAAAAATAATAAGAGGAAGATTAATCGTGAGGATCTACCCCCATTGCCTTGTAGCATTGAGGAAATAATGAGTTATTACAACACCATATTAGGGGGAAATTTAGTTTTTCCACCCAAAAATTCTCCACCTTATTCTCTAGCGGCAGTTGTTCAGGATGGTACAAACTACTGCTAATCCATCTGTGCATTGGTTATCCCACGAATTCATGATTTACCTTGAGGAAGATCATAAATAAATAATTATTGACAGGGACTTTGAAAATCCCTCAACACAATGTTAATAACAATCCATTGCCAGCCCACGAGACACACATGGTTGTTGCATTTGACGAGGAAGCTCATGGTCGAATGAGAGAAGGAGAAAACTTCCAACATATTTATGATAGATGTTTATAAGGAATGGATAATGTGGTTCTTGCCTATGATGAACCAAATAGCATACATAATGAGCAAGCTTGTCAGGCAGAGGAATATGAGTCATATCCAAGCCTGGAGTTGAGAACGTGTGTGCTCGCGTTCAAATGATCAAATTATATATAAAACCCTGTTAACACAAACAGACCCTAAACATGCAGCAGTATGTGATTGAATAAATAGATAATCTATGCAAGAACATTCAAACACATGCAATTAAGGAAAAATCCCCCTCAGGGGCAAAACCATTTATTTTCACTATAATTTGTAAGAAAACGGCTTACAATCGGATTACAATGAAAATACAAGTTGACTAAGAATTACCCTCGGGTATCGGATTCTGTAGTCGCGGCTGGAATTATCCCTTTCCAGTAGGGCTGCAATGAAGAAGAAGAACGGTCTCCTCCACAAGGGTTGAACAAACCAAAGTTGTGTTCTTGGGTTGCAAAAGGATTCACAAAGGTTTGGCAATTATGTGTGAATCAAAACATAAGTCTTGGGACTCAAAAATATGAAGACTAGATGTATTTGGACTCTCAAATTCGTCTCCTAAAGTCTTGCAAAACAACTCCCCCGAAGTTGGTATTTATAGGAAAAAATATGAAGAGTTTCGCTTTTTTAAAACTCTAAAAATCTTATCAGCGTACAGGTACACCGAACCCCATCTAGGGTACACCGAACCGGTTTGGTGGTACCATTCTGGTATGGGGTTAAAAAACAACATTCTTCAAGGAATTTTCTCCAACTTCAAAAGGTCATAACTTCTTCATCGTAGCTCAGATTGAGGTGCTGTTTCTTCCAGTATCTTCGTTGCGGCGAGCTCTTCAACTTTCTAGTTGACCAGACCTCCGAACTATGGATGTGAAATTACGAAAATGCCCTTGAACTTCCCTATCAAGCCTTGTTTCACTGTTTTGACTTCCCTTGCGTTCCACTCGCATTCTGTGCCTAAAATCAAGGAACGTGAAATCGTTGTGGCAGATGAGGGACACATTTAGGAGTTTTTGAATGCTTGATGCTTGGAATTCGGATAGAGGCCGTCGTGAGCGATAGCCGAATGTAGCGGCGTATGACATACAAAACTGTAAGATAACGGACATGAGAATTATGTCCTTACAAATCTCCCCCTATGTCTATGCCGGTACATACATAAAAATCCGAATTATCAAGTAACAAAATTGCCTATACAAATCTACCCTTCCATGAACCCAAAACTGAAAAGATAAAAATGAATAAGTCTTCATCGTTTGACCTTCAAGTCTTCAATACATTCAAAGCTTTTCTCATCAGGGTGTGCATTTCAGAAATCATCAATGTAGTACCTACACACATGAGCACAAGCAAATACCACGTGACATATCGAGTTTGAAATGATGAGATAAACATATATATATATATATATATCAATTTATGAGCAAACTCAAATTTCAAAAAACTCCCCCATAATAAGATAATTCATTCTCCCCCTTTTTATGATGTCCCCAAATAGATAAATGAGAGAAATAAATCAAGCAATCAAGAACCGGGGTGTCACTAGGATAAAATCACACCATGAATGAACACAAGGCAACCAAGTCAATGATAGCGTAAATGAAGTGGTGTGATCAAATTCGATAGGAAAATCAATGCATACAAACATGACATATGTGCACGATGAATATTGGATATTCCTAGCGAATGAACTCAAATGCTTCCTTTGGTGTAAAAGAGTGACAGTATAAGATATTGACTCAATCAAATCAACAAATCAAAGCTCAAAATGATTTTCACACCAATAACGTCCAAAATGATTTTATGCTTTTTCAGAACTTTCAAGGAAGTGCAAACCCGTTTAGATTCTCCAACCAAACTCCCTCAGATATTGTATAGAATAGAGGCATTCTAAATTCTCAAACTTTGGAGAATTGATGGTGAAACCTAAGTGGCCCATATTTGGCATGAATTGCTTTTTATTGCCTTTAAATTTTTTCGGGCTCTTTTAACCTCTTTGGACCTCGGATATTAAAATTCCTCCATTTTTAGGTCCTTTTTAACGGTGGCTTTTGCGCAAAGGATAGATGATTACCTTTCGCAGCCCCTCCCCGTTATACAAAAACACACAGTCTCACCAAAACGGTTTTTACATGCATTCCAATCTTGTCAAGTTTTATCGCATATTGTACATTGTATAGACAGGATTGAGATGAAAACACGCAAGCCAACATGAGATAGACAAGTGCAATAATCAAATATAGCCGTGCATGTGTGCAATAAAGGATATAGGAGTCAAACATTTAGGAAGATATCACTAATTACATCTCAAAGACTCCAATCAATGTAAAGCACATGGATGAAATGGTGTAGCCTCTCAAATCTCTATCAAACAGTCACATGGATATATGGAATGAAGTTGTGACTTGGCTATCTTAAATGCACATCCATAAAAGGTACATAAAAGTACAAAAATCTTTTTGGTCTTTTTCAAATATTTTATCAAAATAAAATCTTTTTGTGCTTTTCTTAAACAAAATAAAGAAAATCTTTTTGTATTTTTTCATAATTTTTCAAAATAAAATATATACAAAAGGTACATGTCATAACACTAGCAAATATAAATCATGAAACCACAACTAGTGTATGACAAACATGCAAACACAATCATCTATATGATATTGCAAGAGAAGAATCATGTGCAAGCAAATGAGAATCAACTTGTTTAAAATCTAGTGTATCCAAAAGTGATTTCCTAACCCAAATAGATGTGAAACGTCGTGGGGGGGCTTTGGGAACCACGGAAACACTAGACATAAACTTCCTAGGACTTCTTCCAAGATCAAAACAGAAATGCCTAAGGTGACCTTTCCTACCACAATGTGAACATGTGTAAACGGGAGGAACGACACCTAAAGTGTGATCTTTTCTAACGTCCATGGGATTAATTGACCCTCTAAAACAGATAATGGTCTTGGCTCTAGCACTAGAAGCATGAGAACAAGATGAGCCATTACCATTACTGTCAAATCTACTTGAATCATTTAAATCATTTTTTAACTCCAAAATTTTTGATTCAAGCAACAAATTAGACTCTTCCCAAGATAGGGATTGCTTTTTCAAATTTTCAATTATTTAAAAAAGGGTGTCTTTCTCCCCCTTAATTAAAGCAAACTTTTCCCTAAGAGTCTCTTCACGTGACACAAACTCATTGACTAAAATATTTCTTTCATCTTTGGCACAAACACAAACCATCAAGTTTTTAAGGTCTTCTAATTCGTTTTCTAAAGCATGGACCCTATCATCACACTCCTTCTTGGAAAATTTTAAAGAAACAAAGTCATGGTCCAAGGAAACAAATTTTTCACGATAAAAATCTCTTTGATTTTGAACGGTTTGCAAAAGATCCATCGCGGATTTAAAACGGGAATTTTCTTTTTCCAAAACTTTAATTCTTTTGCAAAGTTTCAAATTCAAAGTTTTTAAATTTTCAGCATGGTCGTGAACTTTTTCAAAAATAGGCACTTTATTATATAACTTCTCCATTTGAACACGCACTTTTTCAAAAATCAATTTTTTTAGAAAATTGATATCTTAGAAAAAAAATTGCGAAAAATAGGAATACGCGATAGATTAGCGTAACCTGCTCTGATACCAATTTGAGAACGTGTGTGCTCGCGTTCAAATGATCAAATTATATATAAAACCCTGTTAACACAAACAGACCCTAAACATGCAGCAGTATGTGATTGAATATATAGATAATCTATGCAAGAACATTCAAACACATGCAATTAAGGAAAAATCCCCCTCAGGGGCAAAACCATTTATTTTCACTATAATTTGTAAGAGAACGGCTTACAATCGAATTACAATGAAAATACAAGTTGACTAAGAATTACGCTTGGGTATCGGATTCTGTAGTCGCGGCTGGAATTATCCCTTTCCAGTAGGGCTGCAATGAAGAAGAAGAACGGTCTCCTCCACAAGGGTTGAACAAACCAAAGTTGTGTTCTTGGGTTGCAAAAGGATTCACAAAGGTTTGGCAATTATGTGTGAATCAAAACATGAGTCTTGGGACTAAAAAATATGAAGACTAGATGTATTTGGACTCTCAAATTCGTCTCCTAAAGTCTTGCAAAACAACTCCCCCGAAGTTGGTATTTATAGGAAAAAATATGAAGAGTTCCGCTTTTTTAAAACTCTAAAAATCTTATCAGCGTACAGGTACACCGAACCCCATCTGGGGTACACCGAACCGGTTTGGTGGTACCATTCTGGTATGGGGTTAAAAAACAGCATTCTTCAAGGAATTTTCTCCAACTTCAAAAGGTCATAACTTCTTCATCGTAGCTCAGATTGAGGTACCGTTTCTTCCAGTATCTTCGTTGCGGCGAGCTCTTCAACTTTCCAGTTGACCAGACCTCCGAACTATGGATGTGAAATTACGAAAATGCCCTTGAACTTCCCTATCAAGCCTTGTTTCACTGTTTTGACTTCCCTTGCGTTCCACTCGCATTCTGTGCCTAAAATCAAGGAACGTGAAATCGTTGTGGCAGATGAGGGACACATTTAGGAGTTGTTGAATGCTTGATGCTTGGAATTCGGATAGAGGCCGTCGTGAGCGATCGTGTAGAGACGTGCCAGATGTAGCCGAATGTAGCGGCGTATGACATACAAAACTGTAAGATAACGGACATGAGAATTATGTCCTTACAGGAGTATCAAACCGTATCAAAGTCACCAAAATATCATGGTTTTTCGATCAAGTTGGGATGCTTCTAGGGAGAAGGCTTGAAATGAATCAAGCCATTTTGGACATCGCGAAGAAGAATTCTATTCCATTGTTAAGGTGGAAGGGACCCATGGACAAGTTAATTATAAAGTTTATGTCTGAGATCACATTCTTAGATTCAGATATATCAATAAAGTTGCCTCAATTTAGACCTTTGCGCGTGACAATAGGCATTAATGGAACAATATTTTCTAGAGCTTTGTTATATGGATGTGCTTCTGTGAACATCATGCCTATTAGTTCATTCTATGCGTCTAATAACTTAAAGATAAGGTTGGTTGCAATACCACTTTCAATCTCAAGTTATGACAACCAACCTTATAAGTCTATTGGCTATGTGAATATTGGAATCACAATGGGCAATCGTTATTCACACATTAAATTTCATGTGATTGAGTTAGCTACCTTATATCGTCTGTTGATTGGGAGATTTTATATGCATAATCATGGTGTGGTTCTTTCAACATGCCATCAATGTGCAAAAGCCAATGTCAAAGTAACAAAGGTTGTCATACGAGCTACTAAAAAGCCTTTTGTAAAGAAGGAGGCATATTTGATGGATGTTTCCTTGTACAGTGAGTTAAATGAGGAAGCATGTATCCTCATAATGTGTATTGAAGGGAAGTGAGTGCCCTTTATCAAAGATAGATTGGAACTACTGAGAGATTAAAAGGAAGAATTCAAAGAAGCTCTACAAGTTAGAGCAATAGGGCAGATCAATCCTAAATAACATTCTATCTCTTAATAACTTAGAGATAGAATGAGGCCAAGGATAGATCCAATAGAAGAGGAGGTAGAGTGGTAGAGTGCACTGAGCAGAGAGAATAAACCAGTGATAGAGTAGCTGGAAAATGGTAGGAAAATAAAGGCACCACCCACTTCTTCGGGACAATGGAAGAATGTGGTACTCAATGATGGAAGGGTGGTATATATCCATTGAAGGTGTGAGCAGGCAACTAAAGACCTTGATAAATCTAACCTGGAGTATGATTTGTTTTATTTATAATCAAGGACAGTGACTTATCATTGATAATTCAAACATCCAAGAACATATAGAAGAGGTTGAAGATGATCCTGAATGCTTGCAAGATCATCCAAAACCACAAGTTCAAGATTTGGATAAGGTGGATTTGGCCGAGGATGGAGATGAACTAATGCCAATCTTTATTTTAAAAGACCTAGAAGATGCGAAGAAGTTGGAGCTGATTAAGATCATTCGGTAATTCAAAGATATTTTTGCGTAGAAGTACACTGAGATGCCTGATTCGATCAAAAAGTGAGTTTCCACAAGTTGAATGTCCTACCTTCACTAATAGTGATGAAGTAATAACTAGAATTTACAAGCCTGAGCTAGACCTCAAAATCAAGGTGAAAGTGGAATGATTTTTGGCAGCTGGATTTATTAATCCAATTAAACATCTAATTTGGCTTTCCATCATTATGTCAGTGGGGAAGAAAGATAAAACACAAATTCTCATTTGTGTTCACTTTAGAGACCTTAATAGATCTTGCCTCAAGGACCAGTTTTCTCTACCTCCAATTGATAGATTGATTGATTTAATGACTAGTCATGAGATGTATAGCTTTATGGATGGTTTTGTGGGCTATAACTAGATGAAAATGGACCCAAATGATGAATAAAAGACAACTTTCAGAACTCTTTGGTCAATTTCATGTACAATGTAATGCCTTTTGGTCTAAAAAATGCGGGGGCAACTTATTAAAGGACAATGATGGCTATTTCTCATGACATTTTCCATGACATTGTGGAATTTTATGTGTATGACTTAATCATAAAATTAAAAAAGTAGGGTTATCATATAGATGATTTTATAAGAGTTTTCAATAGATGTAGAAAGTACAAGCTAAAGATGAATCCACTCAAGTGTGCATTTGGGGTAGCTAGTGGGAATTTTTTGGGTTTTGTGGTCGATTAACAAGGAGTGCATATGGACCTAAGCACGAAAAAATCCAGAATCGATACGCCTCCTCCAAAAACACAAAAAGAATTGAAGAGTTTCTTGGTAAAGATTTCTTACTTAAGTAGATTTTTTCCATGTTTATATGAGATCACCGACCCATTGATGGAGCTTTTATGAAAGACCACTAAGTTCAAATGGGAGGAACCACACTAGGAAGCTTTTGACAAGCTTACAAAATTTCTCACCTCTCCTCAAACGATGATTCCACTTAAGGTAGGAGTGCATTTAATGCTTTATTTAATCTACACTACAAAGTCCATCAGTGCTTTGTTTGCACAAGATGTTAATGGACAAGAGAGACTTATCTACTACCCGTGTGGGATTATTCAT
This sequence comes from Sambucus nigra, assembly GCA_949130495.1. Taxonomy (NCBI): domain Eukaryota; kingdom Viridiplantae; phylum Streptophyta; class Magnoliopsida; order Dipsacales; family Adoxaceae; genus Sambucus; species Sambucus nigra. The sequence goes on from OX422212.1 coordinate 505,136,862, forward strand.
GTTCCTTAGGTAAGATATACAGGTGTGGAGAAAGATTATTTGTCTTTAGTCTTTATGGCTTAAAAACTTGGGCATTATATGCTATCTTTGACTATTAACACAATGATAAGATATGGTCCAATTAAGTTTTTACTTGCAGGAACTATGTTAGTTAGGAGAACAAGAAGGTGATTTCTCATTATGTAAGACTATGCTCTGAAGTGCATGGTTCCTCGTGCAATCAAAAGCCAAGCCTTTAAAGATTTATTGGCTATTTTTCCTTTAAGTTTATTGAAACACCTCATAAAGATATACTTGGTGATGATTTGTAATCTAACCTTTGTGAGGAAGACTTGGAGGAATAGTCCATGGAGTTTAATGGTTCGTCGACTAAAGGTAAGGGAGGAGATGGGGGAATTTTATGTAGAGGAAATAAGGAGATCTCTTTGTCCTTTAAATTATATTTTCCTCGTTTCAATAATAAGGTAGAGTATGAAGCTTTGACTTTAGGGTTGTTTGAGGCCCTTTAAAGAGGCATTCGTTCCTTTGCATAAAATAAAATTATAATATGGTTGTCAAACATGTGAATGGTGAATACACATTGAAGCACCTCAGTATAGATCCCTATTGAAAAAACATACAAATGTTGATCGATGAGTTTTTTAAAGTCAAAGTAGAGAGACATCAAAGAATGATGAATAAACATGCTGATGTCTAAGCCCCGATTGCACAAAAGATAGCCATAAAGGCGACTCAACCACTATGGTGATCCATTGAAGGACTACTCCATCTTTTGTGCTCCATCTCTTTCCCATATATGATGCCTCAAAGAGGAGAAATAATTAAGAAATTGAAAATCAGATATGGCTCGATAAGGATCACCGAACTAGGACAATTCTTCCTCTTTCAAGGAAGCCTATATTATACAAATCATGGTAGCTAGTTGGCCAGATGCCTTGGCCCCGGAGAAGCTCAAAGATGGTTAAAGAAAACTCGTGAGAAACATTGTAACACCACTAAGATTTCTCTCTATAGAAGAGTACAGTGAGAGGGGTATTATTAGCCTACAATGAAGCAAGATGCAATAACGAAGCAATGAGATTGTACTAAGTCTCAAATTTTCTTTCAACTAACTGAGTTCAATTTCCTTAAAGAGCAAACAGACTGGAGGCAACCCCATATCTATTTTATCAAATATGGAGTTGTACTACTAGAGAAAGAAGATTCTATAAAAATTAGAAGGAGATACCTAAGGTTATACTTGATAGAGGAGAAGCTTTATCGGCGAGGAAACATAAGTGGTTCTCAAACAAGGTCACGATCTAGCTCATATTAGAGGAGACAAATTATATGATCAATTTATGATACTTAATTTTTATTGGCCAACAATGGAGAAGGATTCAAGTGAGTTTATTTGAAAGAACAAAGCTTTCTAGCTACATGGAAATTTAATCCATGCTTTATCGATCAATTTGCACTTATTGACAACACCTTAACCTTTCAATACCTGGGCATTTGACCACGTGGGGACAATTAAACCTCCATCTGGGGAAAAAATATGCATTCTCATGACAACTGAGTGCTTTAAAAAGTGGGAATGAGAAGTATATTTGAAGAGGGAAATAATAAGAATGGTGGCCCAATTCATTAGATAATGCATCATTTGTCGCTTTGGCATTCCTAAGATCATTGTTTTAGATAATGGAACTATATTCATTAATAAATAAGTGACAATGTTGACTGGAAAATATTAAAGTATTCACCAGACTTCAACAATGTATTATCCTAAAGGCAATGGTCAAGCAAAAGCTACAAACAGAACCTTGGTCAATATTATAGCCAAAATGACGGAGGATTTTCCTAAAGCGGACAAGCTGCCTATGGTGATTTGGGCCTATCGAAAAATAAAAAGGAAACAAATAGGTTACCCACCTTTATCCTTGGTTTATGGAGCTGAAGAAATTCTTCTAGTGGAGTTAGAAGTACTATCTTCCATATATGCCTTGCGAAGCAACATGCTTCCTCAAAGTAGGCATGTTCAACCGGAGTCATTGGATGAACATAAAGACAATGCGAGGAAGCACTTTTAAGTTTACACGAAATAACTTTCCTAAGCTTATGAGAACCTCCTGAAACCAAGAAAGTTTATGGAAGGTAATTTAGTGTTAAGGCCGATGTTAATCATATTATAGGAATTCGTTTGCCCAAGTTTGTATAAAATTAGGAAGGACCATGTGTGGTCAGAGAGGCATATGATTCTGATTATTGTCTAATTTCAAAAACTAAAGATGATAGGCCTTTCAAAGTTAACAACAAGTGGTTGAAAATTTATCATGTGTGAGAAAGAAAATTGTAATTTTTCACTTATTACCTAAATAATCAAAGACATGCGAAGACGCACATCAGTTTATAACGTATGTGAACTAAGTATTGAAATAAGAAACTAAGTGTGCACACGAAATAAATAACACATACTTTCTTTGTACTCCAATTTAAGATAATGACAATTCAAAAAATGGGACTAATACCTAGAGATATAAAGTAGTGAATTCATCATAATAAGAATCCTAAGTTGGAAGGAATGAATAAAATTTCTCCTCAACTAAGATACTTAGATCTTGAGCAACCTTCCATTGATACTCAAACATAGAAAAAATATTCACTTCAACCTCAGCCTTCCATTTCTAAAGAATTTCACATTCTCTGTTGGCGTCATCTAAAGCCTCTTCTACTGCAACCACCCTTTGGTCACACTTATCAAGTTGAGGGATGAGTTTTAATTTTCCTTCTTAGATTTTTAGATCCTCCATAACCTTGAGGTATCTAGAACGATAAGATGTAAGCTCAGGGTATTTTAAATCCCTCAACTTATTAGTTAATTAAGAAAAATCATATACATCCTTCCCCAAAGCTTTAAGGTTGCCTATGAAGCGATAACACGGATCTATCCAAAGCAGATGGTGAAATATTCTCAATCTTAGCAATAGCAATAAGTATCCCTTATAGGTGATAAACCATTACCAAGTTGTGAGGTCTCACACAATCAGTTGTAAAGGTCTTAGGGTGAGAAGTCTAAAGCCGATCAAGCACAGAATAAAATGATCGTTGAAAGATAGAGATACCCTCAAGAATTTACCGATAGTTTTGGGCTGGTGACATGCTTAGCAGAGGAGGCTTAAAACCCGATTCACTCTCCCCAGTTTGAGCGTTGGCCATAGAATCTTAGTCAGCATGGTAGGACGAATGAGAATAATCTTGAACAACCATATCTACCTTAATAGAAGGCATAATAGGAGAAGGTTCTTCGAGAGGGTTGCTCTTTATAATATGCAGAAAGAACAATATAAATGTAAGGATTAGTCCAAACCTTGGAACAATTGGTGTTAAGTCACCTAGAAGATGTATCTTAAAATTTTCCGAAAAAACCTTAGTAGTAAATTACTAAGTTGACTTACAAAGTGTAAATTGTGTTAAGGAAATCTTAATAGTAATCTACTAAGTTGACTTACAAAGTCTAAAATCTTTTAGAAAAATTGTAGTAGTAAGCTATGAAGTTAAGTTACAAAGTGTAAACCATGTTTGAGACAAACCTTAGTAGTAAGGTACTAAGTTGACTTACAAAGTGCAAAGAGTTTTAGATAAAACTTAGTAATAAACTACTAAGTATACTTACAAAGTGTAAATTGTTTGAGAAAAACATTAGTAGAAAAATATTAAATTGACTTACAAAGTGTAAAGAGTTTTGGATAAACCTTAGAAATAAACTACTAAGATTTTACAAAATATACATTATTGGAGAAAAACCTTTGTAGTAAGTTAACTAACAAAGTGCAAAATGTTTTAAAGAAACCTTAGTACTAAGATACCAAGTTGAATTACAAAAGATAAATATCTTTAGACAAACCTTAGTGAAAAAGGAATGGTTACACGGAATTACTTACATCTTAAATTATACACACAAATTCACTTCTTACTAAATTTTATCTTGATTTAATTTTAAATTAACATGAAATATTAATTAAAGCCAAATATCCAAATCAAAACAGATGGAAGAGCAAGTAAAGGAAAAATCCTTTTCAGGAAAAACCTTTAAATTCAGCACTATTTAAGAAAACATAGACAATTGATGAATCATAGACTACTTAGAGATACACTAATTATAATGCAATAGAGTCATTAATTCTTCAACAAAAAATAGTACAATCCATCACCGCCCATATTAAGCGGATCTTACCTCAGTATCCATTGATCAATCATAGGAATCTCAATTTATTTCTTCTTCAGTAGTAGAGCCTCATCTTCCTAATTTATCAGTAAATAAAATCTTTACAAGGATTTTTGAACTTTGAATATATTCTTCTTGATTTGGAAACCTGATCTTCAAAGATTTAAAGGGTTTAGATAAAAAAACGTATATAGTTTGATCACAAAAAAGAACTCTAAAAGGGATTTTTTAAAAAGACTAATTATGCATCTCTATTTATAGGGAAAGGTATATAGTTTGATCATGATCTAGTTTTAAGTATAAAAACTCGCGTACTTATTCGAACGAACAACCACCTCGTTCAAACGATGTACCCTTTCTCATTCAAATGTCTTCCAATGAAACTTCGAACAAAATTCTCGAGCATACCAAAAGACTATGTTCCAGATCTCTTTCAATAAAGGAACCTCATTCTAACGACCCTAAGCAACTCGTTTGAATGTTATACCAATCTCAATTCTTATAAGTTAGCCAATTTTTGAAAAATTAGGTAAAAATATTTTTAAATTTTTTTGAAAACCTCTAAATGTAAACTCTTTAAAAATACCCCTGAATAATTAAAGTCTTTACCAAACCACCTCATAACTCTTTTGAATGAAGTTTTAACTAACGATAGCTAATCTTTCAAATGTCATCAACTTCTGCTCTTCGAATATGTGAAAGTAGGCATGAAGGTACAATGGGGTTTAACGGGATAAGACAAATAAAAGTAAAATGAGCAATTATATAACTTGCTCTTACATATTTCCACCTTAGCTATTCCGATACAAAACACAAATCGGGTCCAAATTGACCCCTAAGACAAATACAACTACTGCCCTCCCAAATCAAGAAACGGAAATGCATAAATGTATAAGTCTTCAACTAAAACGTTTTGGATGATGTTGAGAATCACCACCTCAATGATATGTGTAGCTCAAGATCTAGCTATGTCAAAAATGGTGGAAATCACATCTAAGATTTAAGTGGTTCGACTTTGGCCTCTTTCACTGTGCAAGATGATAATGGTATTGTATTTATGTAAGGCACTCAAGGCCGTTGTTATATATACTCAAGCTTTTTCTCTCTAGCTTAAAATTTAGCACAGTTTCAGTAAGGTTGTGAATAACTCGACGCTTTACAAAGATATAGTTTTAGGGGTATACAATGCCACCCCTAAGCATGTACCTGGTGTGCACGAGTTGAGTAGTTCAATGAGGGGGTACCGCATATCTTCTTTATGTTTAAATCATGATGATGGAATATTCCTCACGTGAGTTGTTTATCTCTTATAATGGTTTTCTCCAAGTGGATTGGTGATGAACGAGTCACATATCCCATGTGAGATACTGACATCGGTTTCATAGGTCTCGGGTAGGCTGAGACTGTGGTAGTTGCCTTATAGATGAATAACCCCTTGACTGTGGAACTCATCTAAGAACTGTAGGCAAGTCTTGGCCTGTCAGTGTCGATTGAAGCCGATACATGGTAAAGCCAAGACATGTGGTTAGATGTGAGTGTAGATTTAACCTTGGTATATTATTTCAATTATTTTGCTAATTAGGTCTCGAAGGTTGAGACTGATTGACATGGGCATTCGTGCTATGGACCCATATGTAGATGAGTCTTATTGAAACTTGGAAGGGTTCAATAAGTCGAGCTGAATCTTGTCCAGATGAGTCTACACTTATGTATTTCAATAACCCTAGACTTTAGTCGTGAATGTAAATGGGAGGATGAGGTGTATAGTCAGTTTCACCTATGAAGAAATGACCCCCCGGTGTCAGAGGATGTCTTGGAGACATGAATGGACAATACGGGTGTCAGGAGAGTTATCTCTGTATCCTAGACAAATGTGAGGTTTGAGTGTCCTTGACTGGACACATGTCAGTAAGTGGATGGGTTGGCGTGTGTACGAAGAAGAATTAGTAGCATATTTGTTTGGAACTCCTGTCCTAATAATGTGTGCCTAGGAAATCGCATGCAGTCATTACTTCATTTAAATATCCAAAAATCTTATATTTGTCTTTCTTCTCCAATTCTCATGCTCCCTCTCAAACGTTTTGCATTAAACCCAGGCTTCCCATTCTCTCTCCTCCACCCCTCCATTTCAAGAGAGTTTTAGCGTATTTTCTTTCATTCAAAGTCTTCTTCTACATCCAGGTCATACCCTTTCCTGATATTTTTCATTCGATTTGCGTTTTATTGCTTGATTTATGCTTTGTTTTTTTGTGATGTTTGAGTTTTTCGGCCACTACTGGTGACTGTTTTGGTTTTTTTTTCTAGTGGTTTAAAATATTGTTTAGGTTGTTTGAGGTTGGAACACAAGGTTTTAAGAGAGGCGTTGTAGTTTTAGGTACCGAATCATCTTTCTAGTGAACTTTTTGGCCGCTTTCTCCGGTAGCCATTCATACTGTTCTTGACTGGTTTCTTTAGAAAATGATTTAAATTCCCCCTTTGATCTTGTAGTCAACCCTAATCAAAACAAGTTTTTGCTTGGATGTACCAAAGACTATAAAAGCTTGGTGAGAAATACCCACACTTGAGGGAAATAATACTTAGGGAGATTTGCAAGGCTAAGAAAAGAGCCAAGTCCGAGTTAAGACTTCCAATTCAACCAACCCCCTTAATAAAGAAAATTAATTCAACAATGTTAGAATAAACTTTATCTCGAATATGTTCACAAGTGGATTAATTTCAGAATATCGCTATAAACACTAACGTTACATGACAAAGAAAGTTAAACGCCTAATATTCCAACTTTAATACAAGAGGTTTCAATTAATTATATTTCTACCCTAAACCTAGGTTTCAAAGCTCAACACCCATCAATGGCGGAAACATGATCACAACCCTTGAACTAGCTACTAAATATGATGGTGTTAATAACGCAAGCATCCATTAATAAGCACGTGAAAATAAGGAAAGAAGAATAAAAGTGCTGGAATTTAAGGATACCAAGGTTGAAGAACACAAACATGCAAGAAGAAATCAAATCTTGAAGAAAAACTGAAAAAACTCTTAAATTAAAGGCGCAAAATATGTAAATTATTCGCCTAAATGTTCCTCCTTATTTAGTAGATTTTTCATGAATGAAATATGTCTTAAAGGCAACTAATATGAGTATATATAAGTCATGGGTCATTTAGAAGTGTCCTCAAGACATAAAACTCTTTTGTCTTAAAGATAATACCAAAATCAAAATCCCGCTTCTGGCAATTTGAAACAATTTTAAAGCGTGACTAATATTTGTCGCAGTTCTGGCGTGTGACTAATGGAAAACCGATTCCCTTAAACGAAACCGGCTCTGGTTTTCCAACCTATAAAATTGGTTCCCTTTATAACTCGTTTTTTTGATATCTCTAATTTTTCTCATCTTCAAATGTGCATAACTTCTTCACCGTAGCTCGGATTGAGGTGTCGTTTTTCTAGTATTCTTGTAACTTCAAGCTATTCAATGTTCCAGTTTGCCCCACCTTCGGGCTAAGGCTAAAAAATTATGAACATGCCATTTAACTTCCCTTTTCTTCGTTTCTTTAACTGTTTTGAGTTATCTCTCCCATCTACTTGCACAAAATACATGTAAAACACTAGAGAAATAGACAAAACACAAAATACTAGCCGAAAAGGGTTAGTAGCATGAATATGAGATAAATTCTGGTCAAATGCAATGCACGAGACCATAAAAGTACAGAAATTAAAGGGATAAATATGAATAATTTATGCCTAATCATAATCCTTTCATACCAAGCATAGGGTGCTTAATTCAAACTATGCAATGCCATCTTAAGATAAAATATGTGTCCTAGGTGCTTTGGGTCATCAAAACCTTTTGGTTGTTCGACATAAACCTCCTCCTGTAGAATGTCATTAAGAAAGGAACTCTTGACATCCATTTGATATGACTTGAAGTGTAGATGAGATGATATGGCGAATAGTAAGCGAACTGACTCAAACCTAGCAACAAGAGCGAGTGTCTTGTCAAAATCTACACCCTCAATCCATATGTAGCCTTGATCGACCAACCTAGCCTTATTGTGAACTATGGTACCATTCTCATCCATTTTATTCTTGTAAATTGACTTGGTACCAGTCATATTTGTCTCGCTAGGTCGAGGGACTAACTTTGAGACATCGTTTTTGTGAAACTAAGGAAACTCTTCTTGCATAGGGGATATCTAATGCTCGTCCTTGGGTGCTTCTTCCACATTCTTGGTCTGGAGTAAGGAGGTGAAGCAAAAGTAGATAACAACATACTCAAGTTGAGTGTGATTCTTAACACCTAGTGTGGGATCACCAAGTATGGTGGAAGGGTCATGACTCTTTTGAACCTAAGAGGGTGGATCTTCTAAATCAAGAGTGAGGTCTATCGGGGTAGTATAAGGAACAAAGGGATCGTCATCGAGGGGTGCATTATTCTCATACTCGAGGTGAGGGTGAATAATGTCGATGACTCATCGTATCTAATCGTGATATTTATTGCTTCCATAACCTTAGATACTGTAAAGCTTAAATACCTTATATGCCCTACTCGACTGTGACACCCCGCCTATTCTAATCATGGGTGATCAGTCCATTATTAAATTAAATAGTAATGATTAAGGTTTAATCCTTAGCATCACGGTAGAAAAACTTTTTAATTACTAATCACCTATATTAAATTAAGCTGGTGTCAAATTTTATCCTTTCTCATGAATACATGCAGAAATAAATTAAATGATTAAACCATTTACATGTAAATATAGTCTAAATCATCACACAACAGATATATAAGATAAAGAAGACCGAATAAACCATCGGTGCTCTAAGTACACAATCCAACCATAATAAGTAAAATCGAAATAAATTACAATATGAATCATAACTGAAATAAAGAAATAGTCTGAAGTCCACATGCCCAAATAAACTGCTAAGGAACCTCCTATATAAAATGAATGAGCTGGAGCATCTAAAGAAAATCTTCTGCAAGCCTCTACACAGTGGCAGCTATGCGCCTCTAGATAGGATGTCTAAGCTTGGCATCCCTGTGACTGGACACCTAAAAGGTTTTGAAAATATTTTTGACACGGGTCAGATCCAAAGTAAAACATTTTGAAAATATTTAACAAGTATTTAAATCATAATTTAAATCATTATTTATTACACATGTAACATCCATGTACACTCACTTGAGATTCTTGCCTCTCGACAAATGTGTACGCCCAACGTATTCTACCTAACTAGTATTCCCTGCCTAACTAGATAAGGTATCTGACTACTCTAAATGAGTCTAGTTCTCTAGTTCAATACGTTACTACGGTCTCAATAATAATTTATCTATTCCCATTTTATTATTGAGTCAATTATTTAAGTTTCCCTACTTAAAGTATTTTAGATATACCTCATCTATCAATTCTACTGTTTCCTTTAAGTAAATATATCATATCATTATATAATCATCACACATATAATATATACACAACTATAGCATCTCTAGAATGGCCCCTCGTGATGCTGGCATACTCTGCTATTAAGTCTATTTACCTCTTGTACTCAATCAAGGACTAATGGTTCGGCATGTCTAATTGAACCCAAACTAAATCAACACAACAATTGAGGGAAATATTGTTCTAAGCCTTTGGGCTACACACATACCTAACGAACCGAAATAACACATCGATCCCACTAATACAAATCACATAATTATGACACCCCGCCTAATAAAATACCGGGCAATCACTCCTATATCAAATTATGACAGGAGTCTCATATGGATCATTCTTAGCACCACTGTAGAAAGTCCATTTAATTACTAATAACCTATTAGGCCAATGTCAAAATTTTACTTAACTACTCTTTTTAAACGAATAAAATTAAAACATCCACATGGTTTTGCGTAAATGAAACTGAATTAAAACAAAATAACCGAACACTCGGTCAAAATATACAACCATATCGAAAGATGCTCCAAAGGAATAAATAAATGCAATTGGACCATTGGTCCGAATATTTAAACAATACCTCATATCTAGAGTACAAGAATGGAAGCGGCTATCAAAATTCCGCACGCATCCACAGCTGCAGCAGCTGACGTCTGACTCGAAGGAAGTGCCATCCAGGTGTCCCTGTGTTTGGACACCTATATATATATATATATATATATATATATATATATATATATATATATATAGCAAGAGAGGAAAAGTAGATAAACGGTTCAGAGCCCGAGTTTTGAAAATATTTAGCAAGTGCATAAATGCTTTATTTTAAAAATATGTTTTATCTCATATTTAAATTGGTATTGCAGTCCCATGAGATACCCCTCACCTCTCTTCTAACAGTTCACACCTAACTCCCTAAACCTTCTAGTTAAGTTACCCCTCCTAACTAATCTAATTCACCCATCCACTAGAAATCTATCCAACCCGAGCACTAAGGGCTAAACTTCTCTCCATTCTCAACACTGCACTAAGTTCGTGCGTGGGGTGTCTCGCGAAGAGAAATGCAAACAAGGAATCCCCCGATACACTACTACTTGGCAGGGTTAATGGTAGAGATCCATTAGGCCCGTAGTACAAAACTATTATATAAATACATACTTATATATTAGCATACATATCATATTTATTCTCATATACATCTTACACTATACCTCCGGATAATATCTCCCGGACTGAGGTTCACCAATTTAATTTCATCTTTATAATACACATCCGGATCTATCTCCCGGACTGAGGATTCATATACAAAGTATTTATCAATACTTATTATATTTATCTCAAAACTTTTCATTTCCGTTCTTATATCCAGGAAATGTATTTAAAAGCCAACTCACTAGCATGAATTGCTTTAACATATCATATAACTTTTTAAAAGCCAATTTTATTAACATAAAAATGCTTTTCCGTTTTAAAACATCCCATTTCCCTTCTTATATCCAGGAAATGTAATTAAAAGCCATTTCTATTATCATAAAAATGCTTTTATCATATCATATGCTTCCACTTCCCTTCTTCCATCCGAGAAGTGTTACCGAAGCCAAATCATTTATCCCATTTCCCTTCTTTGATCCAGGAAATGTATTTAAATCCATTTTATTATCATAAAAGGCTTTAACAAATCTAAGACCGCCCCTCCGGGTTTCCCCACTGGACGCGCCCCTAAATGGCTATCATCTTCCAGGGCCCATCAAACAAGACAACCTGGGAACCTACGCACGCAACTTCCCTTATGATAGCGATTTAGGGAGGTGTGTAACCATAATTTATTAATTATGAAAATCATTTCTTTTTCCATTTTGAAAATACGCATATTTTATTTTCAAAATCATTTATTCTCAGGAACATATATATACCTTGTTCTCATACACAAGGAATATACTATATAATACACATCCGTATCATATTTATACATACTTTAATCACGTAGTATATATATATACCATATATTCCTCCTCGAATATATATATGGCCATAATTGCCAATCTCATCTGGCGATGACCAATAATCCCAAAGGTTTTCTCAAAGAATCATGATCATGCATTCATATACGCATGATACTAAACCCAAAGTATTTACTCACTTCGATAAATATTAATTTCCTTAATCATCTCTTAAGAATTTATTGGATATCTCCAATTATACTAATTCACTCTAAGTGAATATACACCCATATATATATTCCCAATTCTTCAAGTCCTTTAGGACATAACCCTCTATAATACTCTAATTTAGAAGGCCCTTAAACTTTAAACTCAAAAAGGAGAAGGAATAACAATATCCAAAATCTTGGGCTGAAAACAGGGTAGCGGTCGATCGGTCCTGGACCCCCGATCGATCGCGGTTTGCAAATAAGCCTACGAAGCCAACCAGTAGGCTTTTTTTCCTTGACGCGGTCGACCGATCTTAGGGGCGCGGTCGACCGGCCACACTAGGTCCTCAAAACTTTATTAATCAAATCCTCCATCCAACAACCCAATTTCATTATCGGGGTTTCTAAAATACACCAAAAATCATTCCAAACATCTACAAGATTAATTCTAGCCTTTATTTTTCCAATTCCCGATTTGATTTCCATGTTGATGATTTTAATCCGGAACTTCCATCTTGTAAAAATCATATCAAATCGAGGAAAAATCAGAAAAATACGCGGTCGTGGCCACTTGACCGTATCGAAAAGATCTACAACTTTCGTGTTTTGTCCAAGAGCTAATTCATTTCTCTTCCTATCCGAAATGGCCCCACAAACCACGGGTTCACTATTCATTATCTTCCCGAAAATCCCAAACTCCAATTTTCTCCATTTTAGTTGTTTCTAACCTCATCCAACAACTCAATAAACATCAAATCTATGTTTTACAACTAACACATCAATTATTTTGGGGTATTAAACCATTTTCCTTAGTTTTAAACCCTAAAACTATAAAAACCCCAACTTATCCTTTAAACCCATTTCAATCCATTTTTATACTCCATTAACATGGTTTTAACACTAAAAATCATTAAGAGTTTACATTACATCAATATGTAAACTAAAATTCAACTTTTCCCAAATTTATTTTAAGGGTTCTAACCCAAAATCATATAGTTTACCAACTATGATATGAAATAAATGCACAAAATGAAATAAAGCAAGTATACACTTGCCTGGAGGATGAAATCCGACGACCTCGAGTCGAATTCGGCGGAGTTTGGCCCGAATCCCCCATTTTCTCCTCTTTTCTCTCCTCCTCTCTCTCTTCTCTCTCTTTTATTTCTTCTCTTTCTCTTTTCTCACTCTCTCCCTCTTTATAAAGAAAGAAAAAGGGTTTATACCCCTTAAAACCCCAAAACGACTCGTTTACTCAATTTTGAGCCCCTTTTAACTCTAAAAATCCCCAAAACTCAATTTTGACTTTCGGACACTCTTTTTCGACTATCTCGGACATTTCGAGACTCACGGCCCAGTCGAAATTTCCATCCGAGGTACTTGACCGCAAATCACTATTTTAACCCAACATAACTTAACGCGGGTTTTCCCACTTAAATCTCACCTCGTGTCACTTTACTCAACGGAGACATATAATAAAAAATATTTCGACCTATATAGTCCCAAAAATAACCACAACATCCATCGAAAATCATTTAATCCTCGAAAATCCCAAAAATTACTATTTAGAGAAATTCCCCAAATTCCAATTTATACTTAATTATGGAATTTAATCGTCTCCAAAAGGACGAGTTGTTACATACTCCCCCTCTTACAACAGAATTTCATCCTCGAAATTCAAGTACAACCTACACCACCAAACTAGGAACACTCCAAATCCTAATACCTCAAGGGGAACGATACTAACCCAATGGTTCCCAACCATATGCTATACGACTACCACGATCGTAAAGTGACTCTAATACGTCACATTGTACCCATCATCTATAATGCCTCTCGGTATGAATTTCAACTTTATATACTACGCCCATCCTATTTTAGGCAGTATATAAAACCATCTCACCAAGGTTCCCACACACCTTTCTAACCTGTGCACATCTGCACAAACATTGCGAACGTCCGGCACGTAACACTCTCTCCCAATAAGGGTCTCCTTTCCTCGCTGTAATACTCACATATGGGTTCTCCCAACTCGCGAAATGAAATTCTCCTAACCTCGGCGCCACTAACTCTATCGAACCTACATCCTAATAATGCTACGGTCTAAGCGTTACCCTACCTACGCGAAATGATAGTCTAAATATGTCCCTAGTCCCCAAGGCCTCTCTCAACTTCCAACATTTGCTTGGTTTCATACGTGGGACATCTCGCCACAGTGAAATCCAAACAAGGAACCCTCCCATTACACTACTCCCTCGCATTGTCGGTCATCGTGATATAGCGACCTAAGGCACACTAGCGGGACATCCTAAATCCTACCACGCTAACCTACGAATGCATTCTTACTATTCTATCCTTCCACCCATACGAAAGGCAATCGAACTAATCGAAGTGCCAAATCTCTGTAAGAGAACTACGTACATTATACCCAAATCATATTTCCTCAAAGTTTTCCTTTTTATTAAGGACTGGCCATTATCCTCAAATCAATTTCTCTAAGTCCTACTTCACCCACCTACTTGTGGTGAGAGGACCACTTTAGTGCTTTTTCGTAGCACAATATTTCCATAAGTATACCATCAGCATATGGTTCGTAGTCTATAGTGGTTCATCCACACTATAAGACTTTTTCACAAAACCATCATCCTTGCATCATATAACATCTCTCCACTCCCGACGCCGTTAAGATTCATGTGCGAAGCGTCTCGTAAAGAGAAATCCAAATAAGGAACCCCTCCACACACTCCTACTTAACTTTGTCGGTCATGGAGGTCCGTTATTTCGAACATGCAACCGGGATAATCCTATCCCTTCTCGACAAAAGGTGGTCTGAACTCCTATCTCTAACTAAGAGTCACCCCACCTAGCGCTAGTACTAATATTCAGTCTTCGCGCAAACCAACAATGAGCTTAATCTTACAGCTCAACAAGAATTCTGTGGGCCTTAAATCATATCTATAAGGTCGCCACGTACTCAAATCATAATAAAGAAACCTCTGCTCATTGAAGTTCCATTTACCCAAATCAATGAAGGCAAACTTAACCTGTATCCAGGTGAGCTATCTCAACAACGACCTGTTCCCTCCAAGAACTGTGGACACGATAGTCTTGCCATCCATAGCCTGCTATCGCTCCAATAATACCATTATATACTCACCATAATACCATACTCGTATAGACATATAAAACTAGTATCCCAAACCAGATATATATGTATATAAAACATATCAACACCCGCCTTTATGGCAAATGAAGGAAAATAAAATTCCGCTATCGCGGAAAAACACACAGGCATTCATTATATAATGTTATCGATACCGCCACAAAGCTCAAATTACACACACGAGTCTAGGGCTAATAAACACCGCGATATAATCTAGACACACCAAATATACCCCCTTCATTGAGGTAGAACTCACAACAACAACTTGTTTTAACAAATTCCCCGGGTGGATTTCCACCAACGGGGTCCACGAATACACACATTCTTCTAATGATCCCATCATTCCACTAAAGGACTCTCTCTTCGTTGTACCTACCTCACCTAGGCACAAGGTTCACTTCTCCATATCATTCTTTATCCACCGTCGGCCTCTGGCCGATCCTTATGTGAATAATTCCCAAAACAACATTCTTGCTGAACCACGGGGACTCACGGTTAAAACTATCCGTAAGATCCCTTTCAATCCTTACTTCATTGGGAAATTTAACTTTAATACCACACTCTACTATGGCGGTACTACGGTACTCATAACTACTATACTTTAGTAGTCGTTGAGACAATCCTTAGCAAACACTACAAAGGAAGTGACCTCTATTACGCTCCACATTCCCGACTTCTACTAGCTGCTCCAGCTCAGCCCCACCTCCTGCTGCCATCCAAGCCTCGCACACGAATCTCAAACGAGCACGCAAAAGATTTACTATAATCTCATACTATAGCAGGAGAACGAAATCAACAATCCTAATCCTAAGGCTCTATATCAAATCGAGAGCAACGCTGAAAGCGTAGTACGTCCACAGATTCCTAAGGACACTAGATCCTGATGCTCTGATACCATCTGTGACACCCCGCCTAATAAAATACCGGGCGATCACTCCTATATCAAATTATGACAGGAGTCTCATATGGATAATTCTTAGCATCATTGTCGAAAGTCCATTTAATTACTAATAACCTATTAGGCTGGTGTCAAAATTTTACTTAACTACTCTTTTTAAACGAATAAAATTAAAACATCCACATGCTTTTGCGTAAATGAAACTTAATTAAAACAAAATAACCGAACACTCGGTCAAAATATACAACCATATCGAATGATGCTCCAAAGGAATAAATAAATGCAATTCGATCATTGGTCCGAATATTTATACAGTACCTCCTATCTAGAGTACAAGAATGGAAGTGGCTATCAAAATTCCGCACGCATCCACAGCTGCAGCAGCTAACGTCTGACTCGAAGGAAGTGCCATCCAGGTGTCCCTGTGTTTGGACACCTATATATATATATAGCAAGAGAGGAAAAATAGATAAACGGTTCAGAGCCCGAGTTTTGAAAATATTTAGCAAGTGCATAAATGCTTTATTTTAAAAATATGTTTTATCTCATATTTAAATTGGTATCGCAGTCCCATGAGATACCCCTCACCTCTCTTCTAACAGTTCACACCTAACTCCCTAAACCTTCTAGTTAAGTTACCCCTCCCAACTAATCTAATTCACCCATCCACTAGAAATCTATCCAACCCGAGCACTAAGGGCTAAACTTTTCTCCATTCTCAACACTGCACTAAGTTCGTGCGTGGGGTGTCTCGCGAAGAGAAATGCAAACAAGGAATCCCCCGATACACTACTACTTGGCAGGGTTAATGGTAGAGATCCATTAGGCCCGTAGTACAAAACTATTATATAAATACATACTTATATATTAGCATACATATCATATTTATTCTCATATACATCTTACACTATACCTCCGGATAATATCTCCCGGACTGAGGTTCACCAATTTAATTTCATCTTTATAATACACATCCGGATCTATCTCCCGGACTGAGGATTCATATACAAAGTATTTATCAATACTTATTATATTTATCTCAAAACTTTTCATTTCCGTTCTTATATCCAGGAAATGTATTTAAAAGCCAACTCACTAGCATGAATTGCTTTAACATATCATATAACTTTTTAAAAGCCAGTTTTATTAACATAAAAATGCTTTTCCGTTTTAAAACATCCCATTTACCTTCTTATATCCAGGAAATGTAATTAAAAGCCATTTCTATTATCATAAAAATGCTTTTATCATATCATATGCTTCCACTTCCCTTCTTCCATCCGAGAAGTGTTACCGAAGCCAAATCATTTATCCCATTTCCCTTATTCGATCCAGGAAATGTATTTAAATCCATTTTATTATCATAAAAGGCTTTAACAAATCTAAGACCACCCCTCCGGGTTTCCCCACTGGACGCGCCCCTAAATGGCTATCATCTTCCAGGGCCCATCAAACAAGACAACCTGGGAACCTAACAACGTCGGGAAGCGGCCATATGCCTGCGGAAAAGTCAAGACCACACCAGAATCTCCTAACCAGCACAGTAGAATATAATCGCCATATGGCCTAGGACTATATCTACCCTACATTCATTAGCCAGGGGCATCACCATGCGCACACGACTTCCCTTATGATAGCGATTTAGGGAGGTGTGTAACCATAATTTATTAATTATGAAAATCATTTCTTTTTCCAATTTGAAAATACTCATATTTTATTTTCAAAATCATTTATTCTCAGGAACATATTTATACCTTGTTCTCATACACAAGGAATATACTATATAATACACATCCGTATCATATTTATACATACTTTAATCACATAGTATATATATATATATACTAGGGTATGCCCGTGCCTGAAGGCACGATGAGTATTTTCAAAAAGAATGTAATCGCAAAAGGAAAAAAAAATTCCAAAGTACATAATTGCAAAACGATTTTTTTTTACAAAAACATGCACCGTGTACTAAATTTCATGCGTGTCAAATTGACATTAGAGGTGGTGTTAATAAAAAAACATGCATCGTGCCACGTGCCTTATAGAATGTTTTTTGTTAGGCATTCTACCAAATAATAATAACTCTTAGGTTGTACTCGTGCCGATGGCACGGTTATAAAAACGTTTCGAATATTGCATGTCAGAATTACAAATTAGTTCTAGTGGAATTTTGGCTTGATACTGAAAAATTGGTGGATACCGGATGGCGCGAGCTACCCGTGAAGAAAATGGAGTTGAACTAAAATTTTGACAGATTATAGAAGATCGACAAAAAATTGATAAAAATGAATTGACAGATTGAAGAAGATATTTTAGGGTGTACCCGTGCCGATGGCACAGTGAAGATATTTTATTGAATTTATTAGTATACGCATTTTTGTATAAATTGTTATTTTTATTTTGTATATAAAAAAAAGTTTATTTTGTATGTTTATTTAAAATTTTAACACTATAATTTGTAAATAAAAACCAAAGAAGCTAACATTAAAAAGTACATCCTTATAGTCATGCACTTATCTGTACAGGTTGAAAAGAGTGACAATTTAGTAGTAAAGCAATTGGTAGAAAAGGCAACGACCATATATTATAAGACACCATCACCTTTGTCTTCTTGATTAGAAGAGAAAAATACATAGATTTATCATACCAATCTTAGTTTAATGAATAATAAAATAAAACTTTGGTTATTATCATAAGCAATAAATTAATGGTTCGACTAATTATATACTCTTTAAACACCTTCTAGGCATTTAAACATCTATTATTTAAACACACCATTGTTGGTTTCTGGTCAACAAAGTGTGCGGTGCTTTTTACCTGTAAGAGATCAATCAGATCACACAAACTCATTACTCTTCCCCTAATTTTCACTGTGTCACTCAACAAAAAAAAAAGGAAATCCCTCTTTTTTGCAAGGCTCTCACCTCCGAAAAAAAATCACGCCCTTTACCAATGCTTCATCTCATTCTCTCACTACCACTTGGAGACGCCCATGTCCTTTGCACCCCCTTATATATACAGGGGATAGCAAAGTGAAAATTAAACAAAAAAAGAACATATTAAAAAAACCTACCGTAATAGAAAAAAATGAGAACATTAGAAGATAAGATATTGGAAAAATAGAGGAGAGAGGGGGGATACCGGCGACTAATTTCCACGGTTGTTCTGGGGAGAATCCCTTGCATATATTTAAATTTATAAAAAAAAGTTTATACACCAAAGATCTCACTAAATTATTTCATATGCTAGTCAGGTTATTTCCATATCATCCAAAAAAAATATAAGGTTGCTAAAATCAGTAGGGGATACTTGATATGTCTCAACAGAGCTCAAATATACACAACAGAGCTGAAACCCACCATGGTGTCTCAACATAGCTCACATATACACATAGCAACCAAGTTATTGAGTCTAAACCCATTGTAGTTTCACACATTGTAGACCCATTTTTTGCTTGATATGTCTCAAGTTACCAACTGAGTATACTTAGTTTTTTACTTGGTCTAGGACCACCACCCGTTAGAAACAAAAAAAAATGAATTAGCACTCCAAACCAACAAACTAAAAACTCACTGATTTGAGAGAAAAAGTAGAAAACGCCTCTGAAGTATATTCGTATAAACTCAATTTGATGTTCTAATAAAAATCCATTAATTAAACATTGATAATAAACCCCTAAAGAAAGCAACAAATCTACGAAGTTTCAAACATTAAATTGGATGTTGGGAACTCTAACCCACCTACAAAATATGGCCACCCGCCTGAACCAAACCGACGGTCAACCTCCACTGACCCTGCCAGTTAGGGCCGACCCACCTGCATGCTCTAAACCCATATCCAATTTTCTCCTCTACTCGGAGAAATCTAAACCCAAACCACCTGCCTTAGCTTAACCTCCACCCGTATCATATCTATAAATTAGTTTTAAGAAAACATCAAATTCAAAAATATACAACGGTAAAAATAGAGATATCCGGTAAGAGAGAGAGAGGAGAAAGATACCGGTTGTTGAAGCCACCATGGGAGTGATAACCTTGCTACGAGTAGAAGAGAGAGAAAGAAAATCGAACCCTGCAGTTTCAGATCTCTGTATTTTCAGTACCTGTGAAAGACACCATGGTGGTGGGAGGGTTGCGATTTAATGGTTTCACCTGCAAAAACTTAAATCGTGAGATTATCCTTCACTGATCTCACCTGCAAAAATTAAAAAGAATTTTTGAAACAACTCACAGCGTCGGAACCTTGAGTTCAGAGAGAGAGAGAGAGAGAGAGAGAGAGAGAAGGGTTGGATATGATATGATGGGTTTATTCCTTTCTTTTTGAGACCCATGAACTGTCCATGTCAGACATGTGAACTATATTGGGTTTTTTAGACGCATGAACTGTATTGGCATTGGGTGTGCTCTCGAGCCTTGTGCGTGTACTTTTTTAACCAAATATTAAAGGAGTATGCTTGTCTTTATTAGAGTTGGGCGGGAAGTTTTTATGACAACAGAAATCTGTATTGCCTTGTTGGCATTAATCTCAGCCGTATGCCTTAAGCCATGTGCTCTCGAGCTTTGTGCGTGTATTTTTTTAATCAAATAATCTTCTCAAGTTCAAGGCAATCAGAACCGTTAATCTCTCACAACTCTTCTCAACCGTTAATCTATCTTATGAACTTATAAAAAAGTAAAAATACACTTGTAACTTATTATATATATATATATATATATATATATATATATATATATATATATATATATATATATATATTCCATATATTCCTCCTCGAATATATATATGGCCATAATTGCCAATCTCATCTAGCGATGACCAATAATCCCAAAGGTTTTCTCAAAGAATTATGATCATGCATTCATATACGCATGATACTAAACCCAATGTATTTCCTCACTTCGATAAATATTAATTTCCTTAATCATCTCTTAAGGATTTATTGGATATCTCCAATTATACTAATTCACTCTAAGTGAATATACACCCATATATATATTCCCAACTCTTCAAGTCCTTTAGGACATAACCCTCTATAATACTCTAATTTAGAAGGCCCTTAAACTTTAAACTCAAAAAGGAGAAGGAATAACAATCTCCAAAATCTTGGGCTGAAAATAGGGTACCGGTCGAGCGGTCCTGGACCCCCGGTGGACCACAGTTTGCCAATAAGCCTACGAAGCCAACCAGTAGGCTCTTTCTCCTTGACGCGGTCGACTAGCCTTAGGGGCGCGGTCGACCGATCACACCAGCTCCTCTAAACTTTATTCCTCAAATCCTCCATCCAACAACCCAATTTCATTATCGGGGTTTCTAAACTACACCAAAAATCATCCCAAACATCTACACGATTAGTTCTAGCCTTTATTTTTTCGATTCCCGATTTGATTTCCATGTTGATGATTTCAACCCGGAACTGCCATCTTGTAAAAATCATATCAAATCGAGGAAAAATAAAAAAAAATACGCGGTCGGCATCCACGCGACCGTATCGAAAAGATCTACAACTTTCGTTTTTTGTCCAAGAGCTAAATCATTTCTCTTCCTGGCCGAAATGGCCCCACAAGCCACAGGTTCACTATTTATTGTCTTCCCCAAAATCCCAAACTCCATTTTTCTCCATTTTAGTTGTTTCTAACCTCATCCAACAACTCAATAAACATATAATCTATGTTTTACAACTAACACATCAATTATTTTGGGGGTATTAAACCATTTCCCTTAGTTTTAAACCCTAAAACCATAAAAAACCCAACTTATCCTTTAAACCCATTTCAATCCATTTTTAGACTCCATTAACATGGTTTTAACACTAAAAATCAATAAGAGCTTACATTACATCAATACGTAAACTCAAATTAAACTTTTCCCAAATTTATTTTAAGGGTTCTAACCCAAAATCATATAGTTTACCAACTATGATATGAAATAAATTCACAAAATGAAATAAAGCAAGTATACACTTGCCTGGAGGATGAAATCCGACGACCTCGAGTCGAATCCGGCGGAGTTTGGCCCGAGTCCCACATTTTCTCCTCTTTTCTCTCCTCCTTTCTCTCTTCTCTCTCTTTTCTTTCTTCTCTCTCTTTTCTCACTCTCTCCCTCTTTATAAAGAAAGAAAAAAGGGTTTATACACCTTAAAACCCCAAATCGGCTCGTTTACTCAATTTCGAGCCCTTTTTAACTCTAAAATTCCTCGAAACTCAATTTTGACTTTCGGACACTCTTTTTCGACTATCTCGGACATTCCGAGACTCACGGCGCAGTCGAAATTTCCATCCGAAGTACTCGACCGCAAATCACTATTTCAATCCAACATAACTTAACGTGGGTTTTCCCACTTAAATCTCACCTCGTGTCGCTTTACTCAACGGCAACACATAATAAAAAATATTTCGACCTATATAGTCCCAAAAATAACCACAACATCCATCGAAAATCATTTAATCCTCTAAAATCCTAAAAATTACTATTTTGGGAAATTTCTCAAATTCCAATTTATACTTAATTATGGAATTTAATCGTCTCCAAAAGGATGGGTTGTTACAATGATGAGTCGCCCTAAGTTTTATACCCTGGGGCACAAATATAGACCTCACTAAAATAGTCAAGGTGGGATCGCCCTTTGCGCTGAAATCTCCGGATAGTAGGCAGGGTAGGTATCTTCACACACATAATTAAATCATATTTATAGGTATTCACACAACCAATATGCATGTATTATTCAACAGGTATGCACACAACCCGATTATATATACTTGTACGTATTATATATCTCTCGCATATTCAATGTATCGTTACTGTCAATTACTAATTCAATTACTATAATTTCGAGTATCGCTTACTACTCTAAGGATCCTATTTATCCCTTATGTAATACGTAGTTACTCCCATCGTGTACTATTTATCATAAACATAGGTCTACTCCTCACTCCGTGACCCGTCTCGAATTTCATTCATTTATTAATTTGGATATCTTTTCAATTATCCCAATACTTAACTCGTCTCATTTTATGTTAAATAAATCTCCACTTTAGGCTTACTGTCATTTTTATCTTTCCCTCTATAGTTTAAAATTATCCCGAAAATTCCCCTCATGAATTATCCCTAATTTTCGGGCTTAAAAAGGAACAATGTTAAATTTCGAGCAAAATCAAATCGATTCGCCCAATGGCCGAATCGATTCGAAATGTATGAGAGGTCAGATTGTTGTTACGAATTTCTACATTGTCTAATCCCTCAAACTTTCATACAATCAACCTAAATTCCAAATTAACATAACTAAACATCAAGGATACATGTAGTGATGATTTCCAATGTAGATGATGTATAAAATTTATACAATTTCATCCCAAAAATCTGATTAAAACTCAATTAATCATTAACCATATATTTTTATGTTCCTCACATAAAATCACTATAAACCCAAATTTATACCATGATCTGAATCCCCAAAACTTCTGATTTCTTTTTTTTCATAATATTGAGTTTGTTCTACATGCAATCCTATTCCCAATGATGAGTTATATTCATCAAATCACATGAATTATCTCATTATTCCTTAATTCAAAGACCCTACTCTACATGGGTATTATAACTCATGAGAATTTGCAAGTTAAATACTTGCCTCCTATTAAAGAAGTATGATTTGATCCTTTTGATGATGCTTCTCTTCTAATCCACCCTGCAACTATGGTTGTGTGCAAGAATGTAGATGATCTTTCCACAAATCCTCTCATAAGCTCCAAGAAATTTCTTCCTCTCCTCTCTAGTGGCCTCCAATAGTTTTCTACTTTTTTTTTCCTAGATTCACATAGCAAAAAGTATGTATAACCCTTCAAATTTCCTAACTCCCTTAGCCCTAGGTTGTAAAATGACTAAAATACCCTCTCGAGGTGTCGGTTTAGTCTAAAAAACTATCCTGGGACCCAAACTATACACTTGAGTATACTATTTTAACTATTTCGACCGTTACGAACTCAACCGTAACCTCAAAATCATCATTCGAGTTAGTCATAATAAATTTCCTATCTCAACCTTATTTATTCCACACACGCCACCCGGTTGAGATAACGTATTGTCACGTCACTATCATGCGTTATAACGTTAAATATGTAATTACTATTCACTTAGTAATTTTATTCGATAAATAATAATTTATCTCCTATTAATAATTTAATTAACCCATAATATTTAATTTCCCTTAAGTTATGTCACACATGTAATTTAAATTTAAATTTAAACCAATTAATTAAGTTTTAATTTCTCAAAAATATGGGTTGTTACATACTTCCCCCCTAACAAGGGAATTTCGTCCTCAAAATTGGAACGTACTTGTGGTAAATAACTCTAGATACTTCTCACACATATCATCCTCCCGCTCCCATGTTAACTCGTCCACATTGCGGTGCCCTCACTAAACTCTAACTAATGATACCACCTTTGACCGAAATTTACTCTCACTATGATCCAATATCGCCATCGGTCTCTTCTCGTATGAGATATCGGGTTGCAAGTCAATTTGATCTAATAGGACATGCTAAAAATCTTTCTCACTCCTCTGGTATCTCTTCAACAGTGACACATGAAACACGTCTTGAATATGATATAGGTGCTCCAGTAGTCCCAATCTATAAGCTACTGGTCCTAATCTCTTAATTATATAAGATGGTCCCACATATCTCGACGCTAATTTTCCTTTATTGCCGAACCTTATAACTCCTTTCATAGGACACACTCGTACCAACACCTGGTCGCCAACCTCAAGCTCAGCGTGCCTCCTGTCTGCATATGTGTAACTTTTATGTCTATCTTGAGAAATCCAAATGTGCTCTTGAATCAGCTCGATCTTAGCAATGGTGTCCTGAATCATCGTTGGCCCTAATAACTTATTGTCCCCCACCTCTAACCAATAAGTAGGTGAACGACTAGGTCGACCGTATAGTGCCTTAAATGGTGTCATGCCGATGGTGAATTGGAAGGAGTTATTATACGCAAACTCCACCAATGGAAGGTACTTATCCTAACCTCCTCCAAAGTTAAGTATACACATTCTCATCATATCCTCAAGCATCTGATTAACCCTCTCTATCTGCCCATCTGTCTATGGGTGATATGATGCACTGAATAATAAATTTGTGTCCATCGCCTCCTAAAAGCTCAGCCAGAAATGGGACACGAAAGATCTTGTCTCGATCGGACATAATATTAATTAAAAACCTATGTAATCGTACTATCTTAGCTATAAACAACTGTGCATACTATTTTGTCTCAAAATTCATACGAACTGAAAGAAAATGATCCACCTCGGTCAATCGATACACTATCACCCATATGGATTCATGACCGTTTTGTGATAACGATAACCCGATAATAAAATCCATGGATACACTTTCCCATTTCCACACGGGGATCTCTAGTGGATGAAACATCCTCGTCGGTCTCTAGTGGTCTACCTTCACTAGTTGTAAGGTAACACACTTCGAGAAAAACTCTGCTACATCCTGTTTAATTTCTGACCACCAATATTGTTTGCGCATATCATGATACATCTTATCCCCACCCGAATGTATCGTAAATTAGGACTTGTGAGCCTCTGACATCATTGCATGCCCTAAATCATCACCCTATGGGACCACGAGTCTCCCGTTAAAACGTAAACCACCCTCTGAACTGATCGAGTACACATCTGCCCCATCATCTAATAACTAACAAACTATGTCTGGGTAATATTGGTCCTCTTTCTGTGCTTTCACCACCTTCATCCTAATCTCGGGTGTGAAAGCTAGTATGGACAGACAAGCCAAAGTAATCTCATCATCGTATCGAAGCTCCCTCCACTTCATTTTCCAAACTTCTGCTTGTTCTCTTGTAGGCCTTCAAATTAACGCGTCTACCACCACGTTAGTCTTCCCAAGATGATACTGAATATCCAAGTGGTAATCTTTCACGAACTCCAACCACCTCCTCTGTCACATGTTTAGAATCTTTCTGCGTGAATAAATACTAAAGCGATTTATGGTCTATGAATAAAGTAAACTGCTCTCCCAATAGATAATGCCTCCAGATCCTTAAGGCAAAAACCACAGCGGCTAACTCCAAGTCATGCATGGGGTAATTCTTCTCATGTGGATTAAGCTTGTGAGATGCATACGATATAGCCCTTTCCTCCTGTTCCAATACACCCCCAAGTCCCTGGAAGGATGCATCAGTTTAAATGTAGTATGCTATTCCTCCCTTAGGTAGTGCAAGTACAGGTGCTGACGTCAGCTTGTCCTTTAGCTCATAAAAAGCTAGCTGACAATGGTCAACCCAAATAAACGGTACCCCTTTGGGAGTCAAATTTATCAACGGACCCACAATCTTTGAGAAATACTTAATGAATCTCCGATAATATCCTACCAATCCTAAAAAACTATGAACCTCGATCTGTGTCGTGGGCTGGCCCCACTCCCTCACCATCGATACCTTACTCGGATCAATAATGATACCCTTCTCAGACACAATATGGCCCAAAAATTGCACCTCCCAAAGACAGAACCCACATTTACCAAACTTCGCATATAATTGATGCTCTCTAAGTGTTTGTAAAACCTTTCGTAAGTGCTCGGCATGCTCATTCTCAAAGTGAGAGTAAATTAGAATGTCATCGATGAAAACGATCATAAACTGGTCAAGAAACTCTCAAAAAACATGTTTTATCAAATCCATGAACACTACTAGAACATTGGTGAGTCCAAATGGCATCACCATAAACTCATAGGACCCATATCGTGTCAGAAAATAAGTCTTAGGAACGTCATCCTCCCTGACACGCAATTGATGATAGCCGGACCATAAATATATCTTGGAGAAGTAAGCTTCTCCCCTCAGCTGATCAAATAGATCAAAGATACAAGGTAGTGGATACTTATTGCGGATTGTGACCTTATTCAACTCTCTGTAGTCAATACACAACCTAAGTGACCCATCCTTCTTTTTTACAAACAACACTAGAAGTACTCTGGCTAATAAAACCCTATCCCGGGAGATGTTGCATCTTCTCCCTCAATTCTCTCATCTTAGATAGGGCCACGTGATAAGGCGATCGACCTATAGGTCTCGTAACCGGTGCTAAGTCAATAATAAAATCATTTTCCTGACTAGGCTGCAACCTAGGTATATCCTGAAATACATCCTTTAATTCCCTTATGAATGGAATTCAGTATAACATAACAACCACCTCCTGTGAGGTCTCCTCCTCTATAAAATATAAATGTGTGATCGACCCACCCTCGGGCAGAGGCATCGCCACTAAGAATATATCCTATCCTGGAATGGAGAATACGATAGTCCTCCCAAAACAATCCACTATCGCCCGATATCCATTTAACCAATCCATCCCCAAGATAACATCATAACCTCCATGTCTAATGCAAGAAGACCAACATTTAAACATAATCAACCCACATCGATGTCCACACCCCAACAGATCGAGTGTATAAGCAACCCACTACCCATCGGTGACTCCACACACATAAGTTGACTACCAGTTGTCTCTAATAGACTGGTAGCTCATGAAAATCTAGTCACTATGAAAGAATGTGTTTCCCCCATATCACATAGAATACTACCCGTAAGACCATGAATAAGAAGTAAACCTGCTAGTGTTAATCGTGCCCGTGGGACTTATTGTATGGCGGCATCTCGGATGTTATAGACACGCCCATACTGTAAATGTCCCTGTTATGGTGGTATGGGAGAGGCTAGTGCCGCAGTTGGCCTCTATGTCTGTCGTTCCTGCGGGGCTCCCTGCTGCTGCGAAGCTCTCCCCTGTTATGTAAAATCCCTCCTCTTGTGGTTTGTCTATCCATAAATAAAGCACTGGCCTAGAAAATCTCTCTGTTTCTAGCCTTGATTGCCCTAACGATACTGACCTTGCTATTGGCCATGTTGGCCTCGTCCCTGCTAATCACCTCAATTGTTACCTTAGCCCTAGTGGTCCTAAGGAAATTATTTTTGCCAAGGACCCTGTTGACCCTGCTTGAAATTGACATTGAGTCAATAGCCCCTAGTTTTAAACCTCTTGTCCTAACCGCCTGTCGAGAATCTAGCCCCTAGTACCTGCCTGATTGCTGCTGTTGTGGTGCTCCACTAGCACCGCTACCTCCTGTCTTGGCCGTCTGGCTATGCTCACCTCCTCTCTTCCTTCCTTTCACATGGAAGAGATGATTTGGGTAGTGTAACAATGTGGCATTGATGATATCAGTATAAGTCACCATTGTAGATTGCCGATCAAATGTTTCCTAATCCTTCAGGCTAAACTATCAATGAACTTTTCCTTCTTCCTTTTTTCATTATTCATCTAGTCTGGTACAAAATTAGCCCAACGAGTGAACTCTTCCTCATATTGAGCCACAAAACACTCACCCTGAGTTACCTTGTTGAACTTCTTCTGCATCTTAGTCTCTATAGCTGTTGGAAAGTATTTGCGGTCAAATAACCCAGAAATCAACAATGGTCATAGTATCCCTCTCCGCAATGGAGGTCACGGACTCCCACCACTGTAAGGCTGCTGCTACTAACCTGAAACTATCTAGAATCTACTTATGTACCTCACTACAGTTAACCATGCATAAGTGGCGCTGGATGTCTTTCTTCCACTGACACGTCGCAATCACATTTGAACTCCCCTCAAACTCTGGAGGGTGACCTTTCGAAAGGCCTCCCAAACTTTCTACCACAATAATGGTCCTGAGTGTGCCTGAACATCTAGTACCACTAGTTGCGGTGGATGCTGGACCTAAGGGAAATGCTGAGCCATGGCATTCATTGCTGCATTAACTACATATGCCATGATTACTGCCATCTTTACTGCGACACTGACCCCTGTATTGGCTATGGTTACAGTGCCTTTGTCGGCTATCTTCTCTTGGGTGGCATCTAAAAATAGATTCGAATTGTACGAGTTCACAGTCAACACAATTTAATGGAAGAAGAACAAAACTGAAGTGCATAATTATGAATACAACAATCCTAATAATAGAGCTCTAAGTCAAAGAACGCTACGCAGAATTTGTAGGAAGCCGTCTAGATCATATGGACACTAGAAACTGATGCTTTGATACCATCTGTGACACCCCGCCTATTCTAATCCTGGGTGATCAGTCCATTATTAAATTAACTAGAATTCATCAATGGTTTCATCCTTAGCATCACTATAAAAAAACCTTTTAATTATTAATCACCAAATTAAGTTGCTATCAAATTTTAGCTTTTCTCATGAATACATGTGAAAATAAATTAAATGAACTAAACCATTCACATGTAAATATAGTCTGAATCATCACACGACATCTATATAAAATAAAGAAGACCGAATAAACCATCGGTGCTCGAAGTACACAATCCAACCATAATCAATAAAACTGAAATAAAATATAGTCTGAAGCATAACTGAAATAAAGAAATAGTCTGAAGGTAACACGCCCAAATGAACTGCTAAGGAACCTCCTATCTAGAAAGAAAGAGCTGAAGCGTCTAAAGAAAATCACCTGCAAGCCTCCACACTACTGCAGATATGCGCCTCCGGATAGGATGTCTAAGCTTGGTGTCCCTGTGGCTGGACACCTAAACATAGGTTTATTCCTCACTCTGTGACCCGTCTCGAATTTCATTCATTTATTAATTGGATATTTTTTCAATTATCCCAATATTAAACTCATCTCAATTTATGTACACCTAATCTCCACTCTAGGCCTACTGTTATTTTAATGTTTCCCTTTATAGTTTAAAATTATCCCAAAAGTCCCCTCAGGAATTATTCATAATTTTCGGGTTTAAAAAGGAATAATTTTCAATTTTGGGAAAAATCAAATCGATTCTCCCAATGGCCGAAATGATTTGCCTTGCCGAATTGATTTGCCCTTGGGCTAAATCGATTTCGAAATGAATCAGAGGTCAAATTGTTGTTACGAATTCCTACATTATCCAACCCCTCAAACTTTCATACAATCATCCCAAATTACAAATTAACATAACTAAACATCAAGGATACATGTAGTGATGATTTCCAACGTAGATTGTGTAAAAATTCATACAATTTCAGCCCAAAAAAATACGATTAAAACTCCAGTAATCATTAACCATATATTTTTATCTTCCTCATATAAAATCACTAAAAACCCAAATTTATCCCCTGATCTAAATCCCCAAAACTTCTGATTTCTTTTTTTTCTTCATATAATTGGGTTTATTCTACATGCAATCCTATTCCCAATTATGAGTTATATTCATCAAATCACATGAATTATATCATTATTCCTTAATTCAAAGGCCCTAATCTACATGGGTATTATAACTCATAAAAATTTACAAGTTAAATACTTGTCGCTAAGTATGATTTCATGCTTTTAATGATGATTATCTTCTAATCCACCCTCTAACTACGGTTGTGTTGCAATAATTACGATTATCTTTCCACAAATACTCTCACAAGCTCAAAGAAATCTCTTCCCCTCCTCTCTACTAGGTTGTACAATGACTAAAATGCCCTTTCAAGGTGTTGGTTTGATCTAAAACTGTCTTATGACCAAAACTATACACCTGAGTATACTATTTTGACTGTTTTAACCCTTCCGGACTCGACCATAATCTCAAAATCATCATCCTAGTTACTCATAATAAATTTCCTGTCTCGACCTTATTTAGTCCACACATGACGCCCGGTTGAGATAACATACTATCACATCACTGTCACGCATTATAACATCAAATATGTAATTATTATTTAGTTAGTAATTTTATTCGATAGACATTAATCATTTCTCTCCGAATAATAATTTAATCAACCAATAATATTTAATTTCCCTTAAATTACGTCACACGTGTAATTTAAATTTAAATTTAAACCAATTAATTAAATATCATTTCTCAAAAATACGGCTTGTTACATCGACGATGAATAACCTAAATATCTCCCCTCATCTCTTTGGGAGTGGAACATTCCTAAATGCTTTTATCTCTCAAAATGTATCAAGGACTCCCCAAAACTCAAAAATATGAAAGGTTGGGTGTTTTTCCATATCCACAACTCATATGTCATGTGTAGTGTGTGTGAACGAAGATATACATGATTCACCATATGACATGCGGTACTAATTTCCTCTGCCCAAAACTATCTAAGCACATTCCTCTCAAGAAGCATGGATCTAGCCATCTCTTGAATAATTCGGTTCTTCCTCTCAATAATCCCAATTTGTTGAGGAGTGCGAACAACCAAAAATGAATGTTCGATGCCCATTCCATCATAATAGTTAACATTATGTCTTCTTTAAATTGAGTGTCATTATCACTATGCATCTGATTAATAGTGACACCGTATTAGTTTTTCATGACACGACACTTGGTTGTTAGGAACTCAAATGTATCGAACATTTCTCTAAGAAACCCCATGATAGAGTATCTTGAAAAGTCATCGACCATCACGAGAATGTATCTCTTACCACCTATGCTCTCCATACGCATAGGACCCATAAGTTACATATTTAACAACTTTAGCACACGAGAGGTGGTAATTGCACTTAACTTTCAATGGGAACTCTTGATTTATTTTCGTTATTGGTAAGGATCATAAATCGTGGACATTGGTTTCCCAAGCGATGTTAAACCACAAACTAGGTCTTTAATCACTAATCTCTCAAGATCTCTAAAGTTCATATGACCTAGTCGTTGATGCCAAAGGTCCATTGAGGAGTCCGTGGCATTATTGCACACAAAGGAGGACTTGGTAATGATTCAATAGGAATTATTATCGCTCATCACTCCTTGTAGTATAAATTCACTGAATTGATCACAAACATTACACTCGGACCAAACGAACTTTATCGCAAAGTTTTTGTCATAAAGTTGGTTAATGCTAATCAGTTTCTCTTTCAAACCTTCGACTTATGACACATTATTTAGTTTAGAAATTTTGGTTATCTCAACACAACCATGTCCTAAAATTATAGAGATACTCGTATCTCTAGAGGTGACTTTGCCTTCCTTGCGATCCATAAGGTCGGTAAATTATGATTTTTCACCAATCATGTGCCTAGAGCAACCATTATTAAAATACAATTGGGAAGTATCATGAACCTTCAGAGTAATGTGAACAACTAGGTCTTTGTCATCTTGCTTAGGTACCCAAGTGGAGGTAACCTTTTGTTTGCCTTTTCCGTTGTTGGCTCTATTCATAGTGTTAGAAGTGTCCTCAAAAGACATAGACATCCTTTGAAATTCTTCCACGAAGCTTTGATAAGGGGCTACTAGGAACTCAACTTGCTCTCTAAGACTAGCAAAGTCGACATAGCGGTGCACTGGAGTAACTGTACGTTTAATTCTCCCTAACTTGTTGCAAAATTGATGCTTCATTTATTTCTAAAAAACATTTCCTTTATTGGCTTAATTTTGAAAAAATAGTCCCTGTGAAATCATTACCATGGCTATATCTTGACACATCAGTGCACTTTTATGTTCCTTATATTTTAGTTTAGTTTACTTTATTTATTTTCTATTTTTTAAGGTTTTATAAATAATTTTCCTATTGAATATCATAAAATGTTTTATTTTTCTTTTAATTCATAGTTAATATATCATTTGAAAAAATATTTTATTTTGGATTTTAAAATGTTTTATAATTTTCCTTGATTTTTCCACATTTTTCAATATTTTAAAATGTTAAAAATGCCTTTTAATTAAACATTTTAACGGTTTAAATTAAACATTTTTAACAGATAATGAAATGGAAGCGTATTATGATTTAGAGGGTCATTTTATGTTGATCATCATCTTAACTTTTTGGTCAATCACGTGCTTGCATTTGACACAAGTGAATTGATCACGCGTGTGTCTGCAGATGGGTCTGAGTGGCGCAGTGAGGTCAGGCTAATCTTTTACCAATTTGCCCATGTTTTGCCCTAGGCTTTTTATGCATGTGCCCTTGAAAATTGGTTTCCTTAGCTTCCCTTAGATTCCTATGGCTGATTACGTCTCTCCCTTTAATTTTTTGTTATTGCAAAAATTCCAACCAGCTTCTAGGGCATTCCATGGTTGCCTATAAATACAAACATCCTATTTTATTTTGTGTAGAGAGAAAAATTATACCATTACTCTGTCAAAACTTCCTCTCGCATGTTTTCTCCTCAAAAAAATTTCACTCCTATTTGTTCATTTTCTTAAATGACTTCCCTTTAAATATCTTTAGATGTTTTGAGAGACAAAACTTTTTTTTAAATGGTGTCGGTGGTTTGAGGAGGATAAAATTAAATCTTTGGAGTTTTTATACTGCCGTACTGCTAAATCTTTTAACTTGGTTGGAGACATTTTCTATGGTGTTTTTGAAGCTTTTGCTTTCCTATTTTGTGACTCTATAACTCTCTAAAATCATTTCCTCCAATTTAAATTTCATATATTTCAGAATTTTTAGTAAAAACCCAACATCTTGTGATAATATGTGTTTGATATGCTTTTTAGTGTGTATAATACCTCGCATGTCCAGTTTCACATGTTTATCTTGAGATCATTTTACTGTTGTTGCTTGTTTGATTTAAATCACTACTATATCTTCATTATAAATCTTTTTATGTGATTTTCTTCATATTACTTGTATTTGACAGTCTGATAAATATATTCTATAAGCCTACTTTATTGTGTTGGCTTTTGAATAGATAGATCCAACTGTCCTCCTTGATGTCCTGAACCTATTTGTTCATTTTTAATATACCATCTTATATTATTGATTTTTACTCCTGCTTGTTTGTTGGTATACTTGCTTTGTCTGCAAACATGCTTCCTGCACTTTAAGTCACTTTTAATTAGTCTTGGTACTATTTTGTTTCTTGTGGGGTTGAGTAAATCTAGCCTTGTTATACTAGTAGTATTGGATTTATTATGGTTTCATTAACACTTGTTGTAACAAACTGATTATACTTGAATGATTGTTTAGTGGACTTTGGTGTGCGTGTGTGTGGTCCTTATGATCTGAGGTTTTCCAGTTGTTTCTGGTTTTTTCTCATCATATAAATGACCAAGTTATCGTTTTTGCCTCATCTCCATCTTTATATGTATCCACCTCTTTATGATAATCTTGCATATGACATCTTACCATTACCAGCAATATAAACCTTTTTTGTGTGAGTTACAGTTTAGTTTCAATCATAAATATGTAATAGGGTTTTCATTAAAGAGTTAAAAGAGTATTTTTAGCTTTCACACTCTTGTGTTATATTCCTCCTAAATTTCAAGTGGTGTCAGAGCTTTTAGAACTTTTGTTTTACAAAGATTCTTAAAAAAATCCTAAACTCTTATTTTAAATCTCTTTTAAAAGGGAGGACCGAAATGGTTGTTCCACACGTCCTCCTAACTTTGATGGTGCTAATTTGTCTTATTAATTAGAAAGTAAGAACGATTGCTCACCTTCATTAGTTGTGTGATGACGTGTAGGACATGGTGAAACTAATTTTATAGCCCCTACCCATATTATTAGTGTTGGTGATACTCGGAGGGAAGAACGTAAGCCTCTCTTACAATGGACAAAATATGAGAATCTTAGTTCTCATCACAACAACAAAGAAATAAATTCCATTTTTAGGTTGTTGGAGAGTCTGAGTTCATATGAATCTCAGCATGCACAACTTCCTAAGCAACCTGAAACATTTTGATGTCTACTCATGAGGGTGATGCACATGTTAAGAAAGATAGACCACAACTATTAGTGCAAAGTTATGATACCATGTTCATGCATGATGATGGAAAATGTGATGATTTCTATTTACATTTGCAACACATAGTTAATCAATCGCATGTTAATGGTACATTATTCACTGATTCTAAAGTTTTTCATATGATATTCAGATCCCTTCCCCATAAGTTTTCAATGAAAAACATACCATTGAGAAAATGGATGACCCCAACTTAACCACTGAACTTTTATTTAATAAAATGAAGACATTTGAATTAGAAATTGTGCTTAGTGATAATCAAAGAGAAAAATCAAAAGCACACACTACACAATCCCTTTTAGCCTTTAGATCTTCTATTAGTAGTTTTGCTTATGTGTCTTCTTTGACTGATATGGATGATGATCATTTAACTCTTGAGTCCTTGGATAATGAAATTTCTTTGTTGTCAGAAAACTTCAAGAAGTTTGTTAAGTTTAGAAATAAAATTAAGGCCAGCCTAATTACTCAAACAGACCACATGAAATGAATTTTAAAAAGAAATCTTTTAATAAAAAAGAAACAAAGAAAAGATTTTAGTCATATACAGTGTAGGAAATGTAATGAGTATGATCATTATGCTAACAAATACTTTTCAAATCTTAATTGGCAACCAACTCAAAAGGATTATATCTTTAAGAATTGGGATGGTAGTTCAGATAGTGATAGTGATAGTGATATAGAAGAATCTAATAATCACTTGATGGATTTTACTTGTCAATGCATGCTTGAGTCTTAAATGGTTGCTAAAAATGCTTTTGTTTTACCTGATAATTCTGGCATTTATGTTAGTGATAATAATATTACTCCTGCTACTAAAACTATATGTGATACCATTGTTGATCAAATTATTTCTCTTTATCAAAATGATAAAGTAGTAAAATTTTCACTTTTGATTGGGATACTGTACATGATGTAGATATTTCTCCCCACTTAGATAGTCTTTTCTCTGAAAATGTGAATGAAACTGTGAATGAAAATGTGTAGGCCCCTTTTTCTATGCGAAAGTGTTTTAAGGATGACAAAATAATTTCTTCTTGTGAAAAACTATTTTTTAATTCGCACCAAGTTGTGAACCAATTTTAACTTACCAAATTTTATATTGATTAATCCTAAACATTCATCGAGTGATTAAAGCAAGTAAAATAAAGAAAATAATACTCACAACGCCGGATGTACGAGAAAACAACTAAGGGAAAAAACCTTGGACGGCCCAAGATAGACAATTACTATGACGTGGAATTACAAGGAACAGACACCAGTCTTACTCAACGACTCGATCCCCAAGAGACTTGACGCTCTTCTAATCTTCAACCACTCATCTACAATGCCCATGCAAAAATTCCTTCTTCCATGATGATCATCCATAACATATGCATCCACGTATGTTCTCGGTGTCCACTGATATGGATTGTAACGTCTACGATGTTGAACATGAACTCCTTCGCTTCTTCACCATAAAACCCAATGTTTAAATGTAGAACAAACTCTTCTTGGTGCAACTAAATATCACTATAGCAAATAGTTATGAAAACTCAGATCTTTGAAACTCTAAAGGTATTTTACATTTAGATAATCTTAGAAAACTTTGTG
Organism: Sambucus nigra; assembly: GCA_949130495.1. Classification (NCBI taxonomy): domain Eukaryota; kingdom Viridiplantae; phylum Streptophyta; class Magnoliopsida; order Dipsacales; family Adoxaceae; genus Sambucus; species Sambucus nigra. The sequence goes on from OX422212.1 coordinate 505,173,041, forward strand.
CAGAAAAACGTACTGGATCATAAACTATATTTCGAACTGCACGCACTTCGATACTCTGATAAAACACGCCTTAAATAATATTTTTAAGTCAGCATCTCGCTCGAATGGCATAGGCATGTTGCTCAAATGATACCCCTATGTCGCTCGAACGAATGTCAGAGTCATTTGAACGAAACCTCGTGTGTTTGATTTTAACACAACTCTAAATGATGTTTATCTCAGAATAAGCAAAGTGTAAATGATTTCAAACTCTTTTAAAAACATTTTTAAAATATTTATTTAATAAAATAACATCCTTAAACATTTTAAAATAAATTTTGAGTCCCATTAACATTACGCATTCGTACATGAGTGATCTCGTAATGTAATTTAACTTGAAGACGAAATATGCACCGTAAATCGACATGAAAATTTCTTTGAAGCTTTGCCACAACATCTTCAATAAACTTCAATACATCATAGTCTGTGTGGGATCATGATAATAAAAATATGACATATGACTCAAATGTGTTTTGTTCCGGGAATAAGTCAAATAAACATACAACGGACTCAATTGGAAATTTTGTCCTTACAAATCTCACCCTTTGACTAATTTGGGACAAAACCAACAGTGAAATGCCTAAGCCAGGCCGTCAAGCTGTATGATGCCTAAATCTCATCCAGAAACCCAAAATTAAAAATTACAGGACAAAACTTTTAAATAATGGTCCGGCAAGCATGAACTATCTGAATGTGATGTAGACTTGAAATCTCAAATCTTTAAAGCATACCTACACACATGAAACACAAAAATACCATGTGAAGTATGGAGGAACAAATGATATAAACCAATACGTAAAATTAAATCTAAATCATTTGTTATGTGAGCAAAACATGATATCAATTTGTAAACAATTAATTAAATCAAGATATCAATTTGTACCGATGCAAAAATAATATAATACCAATTTGTGTAAACCAGTCAATATAAACATGAAAGAATATGATCATAAATATTATACCAAAAATTAAGGCAAAAAATGTATCTGCTCATCAAACAAACTCTCCCCCTACATCACATACATCTCACCCCCTTTTTGTCTCGAATAGATAACTTGGTGAAAAGATATCAATTTAGCGATATATATATCACAAGCATAACCAATGAAATATATCTAGATAATCACACAAAAAAACAGCTAATAAAGATCAACAATATCAAATCTGTACCTAGCAAATAGTAGTCACACAACAGAAATCAGCAATCTAAGTAGGTGTGACTAAACGAACACAATGCAGTAAAATAAGCAGACCTATCAATATGAATTGCATAATTGAAACCTAGAAGCAACCCAGTAGTACCAAAAAATGTATCAAACTAGAACAGGGTACTGAAACAGCAAGAAAAACAAAATTCCAGCCAGTCGCTCGAATGAGACAACCTTATCGCTCGAACCAGACAGCCTTATCAAGAGATTGCTTCGCGCGACAGTAGCTTCTTCCTCGAACGAGAAACTCAAATTCTCACATCCAGTTCTAAAATTAAACAGTTTCACCCAGTGAAAAAAAATCATGAAAAAACTAACTGGAAGTGACAGAAAATTGCAAAACAATAGCGAAAACAACAAAAACAATATGAATTACATACTAACATAGTACCGATGTGCTCAAACTTGAACATGGAATGTATGGGCGTGAACTATAACAAATGAATCATAATTCCAACACATCGAAATGATAAAGAAGCTCTAATTGATAGCTATAAATCATCAAACTTTTTTTTATTAATATGTGACAATTAAAGTGTGAGATTAATGAACTAAACAAACATCATGCGTACAAATTCAAAATTTTGACGATTCTACAAATAATAGCGTCATGATGTTAAGATTCGTGGTGCAAATCCGTTTCATTTATCCATCCAAACTCCCTCAAATATATCATATTTTTTCTTTTGGAATGAACATAAAGTAATTGGCCCATTTTGTCATATGATTCTTTTTATTGCCTTTAATTTTTTTCAAGACCTTTTAAACGGTGGCTTTCACGACGAGTAAATTTTACACTCTCGCAGCCCTTTCCCATGAAAACTCATCATTTTTTTAATTTCAATCCTTATGATAAACGGTTCTTACATGCACACCTCCTCCTTAAGTCTACTTATGCATAGATGACAAAATTGAGATAAGAACGTCTCACCAAACTCAAATATGCAAGAGTAGTCAAACATCCATATAAACTTGTGCACTTGTGCAATCATGGCATATAAACAAAGTCGAATTAAAAAGCATATTAACATCGAAACAACCCCATAGTACAATGGTTAAGATCATTCTAAGCATCAATAATTCTGAGCAAATGTCCTAGCCACATGGAAAACGAAAAGAAGGGGGTCCAAGAACACCAATATGCCACATCAAATATGTAAACTCATGACATAAAAACAAACTAAAAATATTTTTGTGTTTTTCAAAAATATTTTTGACCCAAAAATAAAATCTTTTTGTATTTTTCTCAAAAATATTTTAAACCAAAAATCTTTTTGTATTTTTTGAAAAGTTTTATCAAAAATAAAATCTTTTTGTATTTTTTAAATAAGACTCAATAAATGAAAAATATAGTACAAAATGATACACATGTCATAGTACTAGCAAGATATAAATCATGATGCAAAGACTAGCGTATGAAAAACATGGTAACACAATCGTCCTTTAGATCTAGCATGTGAAGAATCAAGTGCAACCAAATGAGAGCCATGAAGTTTTAGTCTTAAAGCCTCTAAGTCCGATTTCTTAACCCAAGTAGGTGTGAAATTATGCATGAGGGTTTGGGAGCCGAAATGACTTTATTCCTTAGCTTCTTATGAGCATTCCTAAGGTCATAACAAAAACGTCTAAGGTGACCTTTCCTACTGCAATGTTGCAAGTGTAAAAATGGAAGGAATGATTACCAAAATATCGACCTCTCCTCACGTTACTAGTGAGCTCTCTCACATGGTTGGTTTTGACTTTGGGAATGGGAATAACTCTATCACCGTAGCCTATACCAAACCTATCACTTTTGACTTGGACAATGCTTAACATCCTATTAAACTTCTCCGACCCAGATTCCAAGTCAAACTTAACCTTACTCGAGTCATTCAACTTCTCCTTTAACTCATAAATCCTAGACTCAAGCACACACCTAAAATCCTCAAACTCTAGAATCTCCTTTTTCAACGCCTCCATCAAACCACGAAGTCTATCTCTCTCTTTCTCCACATATTCTAGTTTCTCCCTGAGCTTCCTCCCCCGTGCCCTAAGATCCTCAATCAAAACATCATTATTTTCTACGGCACGCTCATGCAAACTAGCTTGCAATTTAGAGTTTGCCTTTTTCACTTTCACTACCTCGGTATACAACTCATTAAATGTAACTTGCAACTCTTTCACATCAATTTCTTCCTCCTAACTGTCATCACCCTTACACACTTGGGATTTTCTCTCAGAATCTTCGTGGGAATATTTGTCGTCGTCGCTCACATGACATGCCAAGAAAGCAACAAACTTTCTCTAATTGGGGGAACTCTCTCCCTCTTTCAAATCACTATCACTTAAGGAGGAACTATTGTAACACCCCGTAATTTTATGCATTTAATATTTAATTAATTCGGGAACTCTAAATTACTTGTGTGTCGTAATTTTGATTGAATTAATTATAATAATATTTATTTAAATATTAATCGGGGACTGAATGGTTAATATTTAGGGAAATTTAATTACTAAGTGAATAGTAATAATTTATTTACGTAATTTCGGGTATTAGTGACGGGGTATATACTTATCTCAGCCGGGAGTCGGTACAGACTAAATTGGGTGTGAGATAAGGATTTTTATAAATTAATTTGGATGCCAATTCTGAGTGTATGGTTGAGTCCGGATGGACCGAGATAGTCGAAAAAGTGTACCCCGGGGTAGTAAACGGGTCACGGGACATTTTTAGGCATAACCGGGCCCATACGGGGGTAATTGGGTCACTTGGGCTTGGCCCATTAGGCAAAAAAATGGGATTAAGCCTAACTACTTAATTATAAGGAAAACGGGAATGGTTGATGAATGTTTAGAAAACACTTAGTGGGAGAGGAAACCCTAAGAAGGAGTTAAAGGCAATTGGGGGGACAAAGGAAAGAGTAAAAGGGGGATTTCATATTCAACCTTGAGATTCACAACTTCAAATCAGACCCTACGAAACCATAAGTCAAGTGGTTAACTTTCTGTAACATTTAATTTGCATTATGATTCATATTTATGTGATGTGAGAAATCAAAATTCGTTTTTGGGATTAAGGAGGTACAAAAGTGGGGGTTTTGTAAATCAATCTCCTGATTTCGAAATTGTGTAGGAATTATGTATAATATGAGATTTGTATATATCTGGTAAGATGTGTAAACCCAAACGAGTTAGGAACGAATTTGAGATAAAGATTTGATGTTGAGATGGGTTAACGAATAATACGGGGATTTTCTCCAATTTACAAAAACAGTAGAGAACGGAAATTAAATTATGTTTAGGGACTTTATGGGGGTTCCTAATGATATTCTTGGTGTATTATATTGATGAGAGGACTTGGGTTAGACTGTAGAAGAAGTTGGGGATTTGAGTTTTTCGTCCATGGCTGAAATAGAAACCTGGGGAAGACGAAGACCTGATCGATCGATCGATCGATCGATGGCTGGGGATCGATGGATCGATGGTCAGGGATTTTTGGCAGTTTGGCTAGTTTATATATATAAGGGAAATTTAATTAAAATTTCTTCCCATACCTTATTTAATGAGAAAAAAAATATAGGACACACAACCTAATTAATTATGAGCGAAAAGTATTTAGGATTGGAGGGAATTTATGTGTAACACACTATGGTTAAACTTTGGAAAGAATATTTCGGAATAATTAAATACGGATTGAGTGGGCGAGTTCGGGTATATTGATTGAGCGATACCAAGGCGTTGAATTAATTTAGAGTGAAAGCTAAATGATTTGGAGTCGTGGATTTAGACTCGGGTATTATTTTATTTCAGGCCACGAGAGCGAGTCTGAATATATATTGGTTGGAGCGACACCAAAAGTAATCTAATTAATTAATGTGCAAATTAATTAATAATTAGAGTTGGGCCCTAAACTCATGATAAATTGTATGGGCTTGTGTTCCGGACTTAGTACACGGTATAGCGGGGGCATTTATTTATTTATATATATATATATATATATATATATATATATATATATACACACATATATATATATATATATATACGGTGTGCGATAGTATATATATATGGTATGTACATTAATATCAGTGGCTAGATATTATTATTATTATATATACTCTAGTTCTATCAGGGGAGGTTGCGCGTAGAGGGTGAATTCCCTAGTTTGAGGAGTAGGGCGAGTATACCCCAGGTCATAGCCTCCATTATATGGGTGAGGGTCATCTCACTTTCAGGGAAGGAATATGACCGAGTTAGTGAGAGATTCTGATTTGAGGTAACTAGGTTATGTGAATACACCTAGTGGGATAGCACTTTAGAGAATATACCTCCGATGAGCTATTACTCGGGAGGATGTTCATTATTAATTATTATTTCAGCATATTTGTTAATATTGTAATAAGACTATACGTATATAATGAGGTAAATAACTATATATGGGTTAATTAATACAGACCGTGAATTGTATTATATGTATAATGGCTGTGAAAGTTATATGAATTTAAAAAGGAGAATGATTAATTAAGTTAGTGTTGATAATAACTTAGAAATCATAATTATGGCATACTCAATTAAAGTGGGATGGTTGCAAGGCTTATATCAGTTATCTAGTCATGGGATATATAACTAGGTAAATTAATTAAGGCGTTAGTACGTAGTGCACATTAGAGGAGGGTGAGGATGTCCTCAAGGGAGTGCGACACTAACTAAAATATGAAGAGCATGTATACATATTTATTATTGCAAGTTAATAAATTGCTAAATGTTTTCCAAATGTTTTGGGTACTAACCCTTACTATAAAAAAATTTAAAACCTTTTAGGTGTCCAGCCACAGGGACGCCAGACTTGACTCATTCCAGGGATCCGTTGCTGCAGCACATGTGGATGTTGCAGGAGTTTGATAAGCGCTTCGTTCTTTTCATTTCTAGAGTAGAAATTTCCTATCAGTTACTCGAGCATGTCGCTCACTGTTTTATTCAGTACTTATGTCAGACTTGTTAAGATTTATTACTAGACTTTACTTTTGTTGGATTTGAGCCGATGGTTTATTCGATCAGTTATTTAGAAATTAATGATGGTTTTCAATTAATTGTGATTATTTAAATTATTTTGTTTCCGCATGAGTATTTCATTAAATTAATGAAAGATAAAACTTGGCACCAGTCTAATTTTCTCACTTAGGTGATTAGTAATTAAAAAGGCGACAGTGATGCTAAGAATGAACCAACTGAGAAACATGTTCTAATTTAATTTAGGACTGATCATCAGGGGTTAATTAGGCGGGGTGTCACAACTATAAGCTATCAGTTTCTTTCCCTCTTTCTTAAGTCTAGTGGGTCACTCAGAAAATCTGTGACCATATCACTCACATCCAAAACACCTATCTGACTCAACCCTATTAAATTTCTCACTCTTATCCTTAGGGGTGGAATCTACCTTGTTGTTCTTAAATTTCTCAAAAATTTTGTCATCTTTAGATTGATTTTGAAATTTAAGAAACTTTTTGAACTTCTTTGCTAACAAGGCAACATCCTGAAAATCGAAATCGGAATCGTCATCCAAAACTTTAGTCTCCTCCTTTCAGGCTTTCAAAGTAATGCCCTTTTATTTCTTTAGCACTTGCTTATAGGAGAACATATCGAGTTCATAGGTTTTTAAGTCACCTACAATCTCTTCAAGTTTCGTCGAATCAAGCATACCTAAGGAGTTTAAAACAATCACTTTTGCATCAAACCTACTTAGTAAAGATCTCAAAATCTCTTTAGCATAAAAGGGGACTTTCAGTTTAATATAATTAAGTGTTCGCTACTTAATTCATTTTAGATTTTATTATAATTCTACCTACTTAATTCACACAGTAGATATCATCACAAGTGTATGTGTGTGTGTGTGTGTGTGTGTGTGTGTGTGTGTATATATATATATATATATATATATATATATATATATATATATATATATATATATAATACTTCACCCCAAGACACGGCTGAGTTGCATGCATACTCTGCTATCATGTCCCGTTTCATCGCTCATTGCATAAAGGACTAAAGGTTCAATCTCTCGTAAACCATCAAAAGAAAACACATATATTGGAGGCGAACATAGTCCCAAGTCGATGGGCTATGCACATACCTACACACCCATACAACCATCATCACTATCGTTCTCACAGATAGTCCGTACATAGGTTTTATGCTCTAGTGGTACAAACCAATATCCCACCTGAAGGCTCCTCAAGGCATGATTATCCACAATGCGTAACCTCCGCTCGATAGCAAGAAGCGTAGGTATGTTATACACATATTATTTCAATCAATAAGTATATACACAACTTATATTATATACAATAGAAATTCACGTAACCCAAATCCCCGTGCTTATATGTAGCATTATCGTCTCTACTACTCACAATGTTTCAACCGTACTACCTATCTCTCTAACAAGTACATTCTCTTTAAGGAACTATAATCCCGCTATATCCCTAGAGTACTCATGCTCTCATCTTACCACTAACTAGGAGTTTAAGTCGCTCGATGTTAATGTATGTCAATTTCTCTCACTTGGACCAACCTAGAAGGATTTTAACTTGTTCGGGCCATAAATAAGCATTCTGGAATCTCTTTTGAAGTTCATGATTCTCGTTCGAATGAAAATCTCACTTTGAACGACCTCAAAAATCTCGTTAGAAATCTCGTTCGAAGGAGGTCGTTCGAACGACCTGGGCAAATCTTCGAACGAGATTTTCGAGATCAACCCTGTCCCCTCAATTTTTATATTTTCCCAACTTTTTAATCATATAACACACCAAAAACTTATCCTAGCCCTCAAACAACGATTCTCAACTATTTCTAATTATCATAGAGTAATTTTCCACATGTTTTCGGCATCAATTCCTAAAGTAATCATAGGGATTTAAATCAATTCCTCAAACATCTAAAAATTCCATAATCATAAACCCACCTTTAATAATAATCAAACCCCCAATTTAAATTTCAGGATTTTAACCTACAATTCTAGATTTATCATTCTTAGAATAGGGTGATTCATCTACATGCAAACCTATACTCCCAATTCAGTCTCAGATGCATAATATCATGATTAAAACCTTAATTGACATGGACATCATATGCTTTTAAAATCAAGCAAGATTAAACACTTGCCTTTTTTTGAACTTCTGAATCACTGAATGAATTTGGTATGGGGATGATCCTCTCTTCGCGATATACGCGTTGGTGTGGTTTCTTCTGGAAGAAATCCAAAGCACCTATGGGAGTTCATCTTTTCCCTCTTTGGTTCTCTCTCTCTCTCTCTCTCTCTCTCACGTAAGTTTGGAAACTGTCAGATAACCTAATGCCCACATTCTTTCTCTTTTTAATTTCCTATTTTCATCCATTTTCATTCCCAAAAATCTCAAAAGATCAAAATACCCCTCTGTGGTGTCGGTATTGCCTAACTAGCCCCGGAATCTAAATAAAACACCTGAGTACTATTTTCTGACTATCTCGACCCTTTTGGACACACTAGCGCACTCAAAATGGCCATCCGAGTTACTTAAAAACAAATTATCTTTTTAACCCAATAAAGTAATACCGACACGACCCACATGCGCATCCCAACTAAGTGTATTGCAACTGTTGTATTTTTCACTCCCGACTAAAATAATATTTCCGTATTCGTATATTACTTTACCCGCTAAGTAATATTCAACATAATTATTGCCAATAAATACTAAATCTCATCAACCTAGTAATTATTGCAATAAAATATGGATTAATTATAAAATAAATTTCTTCATTTAAGTTAATTAATCCCAATTCCATAATAAAAATAAAATCCCAAAAAAATACGGTGTATTACATACTTTCCCCCTAATAACTGAATTTCGTCCCAAAATCCAAAAAAGAACTAAATAAAGGTATACCTGGTAGGAATAACTCTAGATATTTATCCCACATGTCATCCTCACGCTCCTAGGTAGACTCCTCTACATTATGATTCGGCCACTGCACTCGTACTAACGGCACTAACTTTGACCTCAGTTTTCTCTCACTATAGTCTAGAATAGCCATTGGTCCCTCCTCGTAGGAACTATGAGGCTAAAGATCAATCTCCTCCAATGCAATATGGGTGTGGACCAAATAATCTTGAAGGTATATCCTCGGTGAAGAAATGTGTAACACGTCATGAATCCTATGCAAGTGTTCCATTAACCAAAGTCGATAAGCTACTAGACCAATCCGCTCAATAATAAGGAATGGCCCAACATATCTTGGCGCCAACTTCCCTTTCTTCCCAAACGGCATTACTCCCTTCATAGTAGATACTCTTAACAACACATAACTCTTCTACCCATCATAACTCGGGTAAGATTGAATTCCCTGAAGAACCTTTTGGCATCAGCATAACTCTTCTACCCATCATGAGGAACCCAAATGTGACTTCGTATAAACTCAATCTTACCCGAGGTGTCCCGAATCACCTCCGACCCAAGTAACTTGTTGTCCCCCACCTCAAGCCAACATGTTGGGGAACGACAAGGTCTTCCATATAGAGCCTCAAACGGAGTCATGCCAATAGTAAACTGGTAGGAGTTATTATAAGTAAACTTCACCAGTGGAAGGTACTTCTCCCATCTCCTGCCAAAATCCAGGACACACATCCGCAACATATCCTCTAGCATCTAGTTATCCCACTCTGTTTTCCCATCCGTTAGCGGGTGATAAGCCAAACTCAATCGTAACTCTGTGCCCATAGCCTGCCGAAAACTCTCTCAAAATCCGAAACACAAAAATCTTGTCCCGGTAGAACATAATATCAAGGGGCACCTCATGGAGTCTCACTATCTCGGCAATGAAGATATGAGCATATTGCCCCGTAGTGTAGTCTATTCGAACTAGCAAAAAATCGATCCATAATCACCCATATGGAATCGTGACCTCTATGCAATGTAGGTAGACCTATAATGAAATCTATGGAAATGCTCTACTATTTCCACGTAGGGATCTCTAACGGCTATAGTATTCCTCCCGTTATCTGATGGTCTATCTTCACCAACTGACAAGTGGCACACCTAGAAACAAACTCGGCGATGTCCTTCTTTATTTGACTCCACCAATACTGTATTCTCATATCCTAGTACATCTTATCCCCTTTGGGATGTACCATAAATCGTGAACCGTGCGACTCTGTGATCACTGCATGCCGCAACTCCTCCCCCTCTAGGACTACTAGTCTTCCATTAAAGCGTAAACCCCCATCATAGCTCACGGAGAAATACTCTTCTCCCTCGGCAAGAAGATGGATAATTCGATCCAGATAGAAGGAATTCGTTGCCTAAGCCTATATCACCCTGGTAACTATCTCAGGTGTAACCGTCATCACCGATATTAATGAGCGGGAAACTACATCCTCATGCCCGAATTTTTTCCATTTTTCCTTCCACGTCTCACCTACCTCACTTGATGACCTATGGCTCAACGCGTCTGCTACCACATTAGCCTTCCTCGGGTGGTAATGGATGTCGAGCTGGTAGTCCTTCACAAATTCAAGCCACCTCCACTGACGCATATTTAGCTCCCGCTGCATGAATAGATACTGCAGGGATTTGTGATCCGTGAACAGGCAAAATTTCTCCCCCAAGAGATAATGCCTCCATATTCATAATGTAAACACAACTGTCGCTAACTCTAAGTCATGGGTGGGGTAGTTCCTCTCATGATGCTTAAGATTATCGGAATCATAAACAATCAACTTATCCTCCTACTGAAGCACACCCCTAAGTCATGATAAGGATGCATCAGTATAAACCAGGTATTCCAACCTTGTCCTGGGTAGGGCTAAGATGGGTGATAAAGTCAGCTTGTCCGTCAGCTCGTCAAAAGCCAACTGGCAGGCATCATCCCATATAAATGGTACCCCTTTGTGAGTCAAGTTTGTCAACGGACCCGCTATCTTCGAGAATCCCCGACTGAATCGCTGTAGTATCCTGCCATCCCCAAGAAGCTATGTATCTTATTCAGTGTCGTGGGTTATCCTCACTCCCTCATTGCTGACACCTTCCCCCGATCTACCGATATCCCTTCCACAGAAATGATGTGCCCCAAGAAATGAACCTATCTCAGACAGAACCCATATTTCTCATATTTCACATATAACCCGTGCTCACGTAGAGTCTGTAAAATCATCCTCAAATGCTTGGCATGATCCTCCTCAGTCCGTGAATAAATCAGAATGTCATCAATGAAGATGATGACAAAATGATCTAAAAACTCTCTGAACACCCTGTTTATTAAGTCCATGAAAATGGCTGGAACATTCATCAGTCCAAAAGGCATCACCCAAAACTCGTAGGACCCATATCTCGTCAGAAAAGAAGTCTTCGACACATCCTGCTCCCTAATCCTGGTGATATCCCGATCTCAAATCTATCTTTGAGAAGAAGGAAACTCCTCTCAATTGGTCGAACAAGTCACCGATTTGGGGCAACGAATACTTATTTTGTATCGTGACTATGTTCAACTCTCAATAATCCACACACAACCTCAAAGACCCATCTCTCTTATTTACAAACAACACTGGAGCACCCCAAGGTGAGATAGTCCTGTGAATTAAGCCCTATCCCAACAAATGCTCAATTTGATCTCGTAACTCTTTCATCTCAGCTGGAGCCATACGGTAGGGTGCACGGGCTATCGACTGAGTGCCCGGTATCAAGTCTATGATGAAATCTATCTCTAGGCTAGGCGATAGTCCCGTTATATCCTGGAATACATCGAAAAACTCACAAACTACGAAAATCAAATCAATGGGGATCACTATCTCCCTAGAGGTCTCTTCCTCTATATAATATAAATGGGTGGATGATCCTCCCTCAAAATGAGGCATCACCACTAGGAACATCTCCTATCTCGGTATAGCAAAGATAATACTTCTACTAAAATGGTCTATCATGGCTCTATAAGCAGCAAGCCAATCCACGCCAATAATGGTGTCATGGTCGTGCATATCAAGACTAGCATATCTGCTGACAAAATCAAACTCCCAATCTCTATACCTACTCCCCGGTAAATTAACGACCCATTCCCTAGCGGTGATTCTACACAAGTCACTGTACTCTCTGCTGTGTCTAACAACCCTTTGGCTCGTGTAAAACTAGTAACTATAAAGTAGTGTGATGCTCCCATGTCAAACAAAATATGCCCCATAGTCCCATGGATAGGAAATGTACCCTTAATAGTGGGTGGCTCCTGAAGAACTGGGACCTGATGGACATTGTAGACATGCCCGTATTGCAACTGACCCTGTTGTATCAGAGCTGCTGGAATTACTGGCAAAGTTGAAATCTGGGGCGGGACTGGGAGGGAGGCTGCAAATAACGGTCACTGGGGCTCTTGACGAGCGCCTTGCTACTGCTGTAGGGATTCACCCCTCTAAGGACAATCCTGATGTTTGTGGCCAGTGTTTCCATAAGTAAAACACCTCCCTGGAAAGTGTCCTCCCCTCTGTCCCTGCTGCCCTCGGCCTTGATGGTCGTTACCACCCATCCCCTGGCCCTGTTGAAAATGTTGTTGCCCCCGCTGGCCTTGATGGCCCTACCTAAAGCCTTCCTGACCCCGTCTGAAATCTTTGGAGCAAAATCGATTAGCAGGGTCCCCCTGATGGGAACTCTAATCTCCATGACGGACCTGTCCCTAAGCTGCGGGTGCCCCGCTGGCACTACTACCTCCTACCCGGCCCTGCTGGCTGGATTCCCCAAATTGTTTGCTTCCTTGCTGGTGGAAGCGGTGGTCTTGGCAATGTAGTAGGGCAGCATTAACCATATCATAATAAGTGGTTAATGAAATATTCCCTAGCCGGTGCTGGAGAATCCTCCAAGTCAATCTATCCATGAATATCTGAATTTTCTTCTCCTCTATCGATATCTCATCGGGGACAATATTCTAAAGATCGGTAAACTCCTCCTCATACTCAGCAACCGTCTTCCCTTTCTGATTGAGGTCCAACAACTTCCTTCTCATCTCGATTTTCACTACAGAAGAGAAGTATTTGCGATCAAACCTCACCCAGAACTCTCGGATAGTCATGTTGTCTCTCTCCTCCGTAGTGGTGATGGACTCCCACCACTGTAACGCTACCCCCACTAACTTAAAAGTAGTCAAAATTTGCTTTTGCACCTCCGTGCACTCATACATCCTCAGATGTTTGTGTAGATCTTTCTTCCATTGGCTCACCTTTACTACATCTGAACTCCCAGCGAACTCTGGAGGGTGTGCCTTCTGAAAGGCATCTCTGACGTGCTCCCAAGCATAAGGGAAAGCGTGAACTGGTGCTAGAGCCACTGCTGCTGCCGGTGGTGGATCCTATTGTACCACATCTAATGCTGCATTCACCACATGTGCTATAATAGCGACAACTTCCGCAGCATTCATCGTACCCTGGGTCGGAACTGGCTGAGGCTCGAGCCGTGCATCCCTGTTAGCTCGTTGTGCATGTCAGGGAGGCATCTGAAATGAGAGAGAATCTTTATAAGTCCACAGTAAATATCTCAAATAACTGAAGACGTAAAATGCCTAATTAATGAATACAACAATCCTAAATATAGGGCTCTACATCAAAGATAGCGATGCGGAAAACATAGTAAGCTGTAGAGATCCTAAGGACTCTAGAACCTGATACTCTGATACCACCTGTGACACCCCACCTAAGTAAATATTGGGTGATCAGTACTTTATTAATTTATTCAGAATATCCAGTTGGTTCAGATTATGCATCACTGTTGAAAACTTTATAATTAAAACTCCCTACCTAATATTTAAAAAGGTTGATGTCAAAATTTTATCTTTTCAATTAATATAACACCATGTAAGGAAATAGTTAAACATTCACCATTCAATCCAATCTCATAAGAAATTAAATAACTGACGTACTAAAAGGGACCGAAGTAAACACTTCGAGTCAAAAGTCAAATACAATAATCCAACTGAATAAATCCAATAACTCCAAAGATTAAGTAACTAAATCCAAAATCTCTAAACATCTGAATAGAAAATGCTACATTCCCAACTGATGAAAATAGCTCAAAATCAAGGAATGATAGATATAGAGGTGTCTACTAACAAAGTCCTGTAACCTCCACAACAGCTACAGCTCGTCGAATGAATGGAACTCCTAAGTCTGGTGTTCCTGTGGTTGAGCACCTAAAAGAATTTGATAAGAAAAAGAGATTTGTAGAAAACGGGTCAGATCCCGAGTTGAAAACAGTTTAAAAATAAGAAAGTGCTTAAAATGAGTTATTAGCACATACGTTATTCATGTTAGATTATCGTATTTGCTTGAAATGCTCACCCCTCATATAATGTGCACATCGATCATACTTTCCAATCCTACTAGTCCTATCCCCATACTAACTAGTCCTTCCTAACTAATATCTACTCCTAGCCCAATAGCATTCCCATGTATTTCCCTTGCAATATAATATATATGATCAATATCTCTTTAGCATAAAAGGGGGCTTTCAGTTTAATATAATTAAGTGTTCACTACTTAATTCATTTCTGATTTTATTATAATTCTACCTACTTAATTCACACAGTAGATATCATCACAAGTATATATATATATATATATATATATATATATATATATATATATATATATATACAGTACTGCACCCCAAGACACAACTGTGATGCCTGCATACTTTGTTATCATGTCCCATTGCATCGCTCATTGCATAAAGGATTAAAGGTTCAATCTCTCACTAACCATCAAAATAAAAACACATATATTGGAGGCGAGCATAGTCCCAAGACGATGGGCTACGCACATACCTACTCATCCATACGACCGTTATCACTATCGTTCTCACAGATAGTCCGTACCAAGGTTCTATGCTCTAGTGGTACAAACCAATATCCCACCCGAAGGATCCTCAAGGCATGATTATCCACAACACACCCCGCAAAATCCGACGGACGAGGTGGCCAGCCACCGCTGTCGAACTAAGTCGGGGGTGAACTAAATAAATACCATTCTTAACATGCGACAAATATGAGATATAAATAAATAATTCCATCAGATAAATAATTGAATAATTCTCAATTGATCATAAAAAACTAAGCGATACAAGGTCCATCACATGCTAAAACTCCAATAATGATTAAATAAAATATGAATGATAAACCAGCTGAATAATTCAACTAAAATCCTCTAAACAACTTTGGAATCCAAAGGACCATAAAAACTCAAATGAAGTCTCATAACGGAATACGACTAAAAGGGAAAGTCTAACTAAACTCGACAATAAAAGGAATAAACTCCAGCTGCACCTCCAATTGATAAACTCCAATAATCCTATGCAGCTCTCCCAAAACTTATCCTGAAAAAATTAGTCAACGCACGAGGTCAGAGCCCCGAGCATGAATACACACTACTCCCCTCAAATAGGATCCTTGAATCCAGATAGTAGCATTATACGCAATAAATATCACAATATAATATTTTAATTAAACAAAATAATAAAACGCGATAATTATAATTCACTAAGTACCCCCAGAAATTCCCATTTAAAAAGGCACACAAATATGATTTTAATTTCCTAAGTCCCACGATGTAAAATTTAATTAAATTAGCCCATTCCATTATTTTCTCAATTTATTATACTAAGAATAGTGGTCCTCCCGCCTCGGGTGATTTCTCCACCAAAATACACATCCCCTCGTCAAAACGTCGGCTGGCCCGTTGAAACTGTCGGCCCTCGCTGATTGACGAGGTTCCACACACAACATGACATAGAACGCTGACTGACCCGTTTAAACTGTCGGCCCTAGATGATTATGTCGCCAATATATTTTAATACCCATATTTTTATCTTAGGTATTGATTCTCAATTCTCAATTTCACAATTTATAAAATTACCCCACCCTTTTATCGATGTGAGATCCTCAAAATACCCTTTAGTCCCATACCCAAGGGTCCCCAAGTTATCAATACGTTATACCCTATGTATAGGATGAATTTTTAACATAAACCTCATCCTAGTCTCAAGCCTAGACTAGCATAATGACGATAAAGTATTAAAAATCAGCCCACCCCGACATACCCTCACTAGTCCCATACCTAGAGGGCATCCAAATATATAGGGAGAGGACAAATACCCAGCAACCCGTCATCACAATGGCAATATAATAATATCAACAAGTCTCACAATTATACATAATAACTCAATGTACAAAACTACACATGATAATTCAATTAAATCTTAATTTAATTATCACAACGTCATAAACACCCAATAATCCCATTTAGTTATTTTAAATACAATATGCCGAGATTTCATCATTTAAAACATCAAAATTCCAATTTCATTATCTCTACATAAACTGCGTGAGTTATACGCCCCCAAATCCAATATTTCAAAAACTAGGGTTTTCTACATACAACCTACACCAATAAAACCCTAAATCCACTCATAAATCCTACGTACCCAAGGGTTATGAATATTAGTCATATTAAAGGATTTCATAAAAACAGCCCCAAGTTTTATGTGTCCACTTTTTCTAATTAGATTGCTAATTGATTTTAAGAAAGCATTGAATTAAAGTAAAAGAATAGAGTATTCATGCTTGTGATTAGTTGAATGAAAATCTGAGTATAAGGTTGAACTCTTCTTAAGCAAATACCAATTGAATCTTCAAAACTTTTGCGAAGTAGGGGCTAGGGGTAGAAGATGAGAGAAATATGTTTTGGGAAAAGCTTTCTGGAGAAAGTTTGAGAGAAAAGTGATTTGTGAAATCCCAGCCCCGTCTTAGTTTAGTATATAAACGATTTAAGAGATGGAAAACAATTAGGAGTCTAATCCATCCATCCACCGCGTGTCATTCGAACGACCATGCGACATCTCTCGAACGACATGCCCTGTCGTTCGAACGAGCCCCACAATCCCAAAATTAAATCTTTTAAAATCCGACTTAATTATCTGGTAAAAATATATTAGATGAATAAATACGCACCTACCAATTAAATAATAAGAACTTTATAACCTTTTTATAAAAGACCTGAATTAATTCCTAATTGAAAAATTTACTAATAAAACCAAGTTTAATTCTTTAAAGGCCATTAACTCCAAAATTTTATTTTACATTAAATTTCTTAAAGTCAATAATCAAAACACGGGGTATTACAGATAGCAAGCAGCATAGGTATGTTATACACATAATAATTCAATCAACAAGTATGCACACAACTTATATTATATACAATAGAAATTCAAGTAACCCAAATCCCCAAGTTTATATGTAGCATTATCGTCTTTACTACTCACAATGTTTCAACCATACAACTTATCTCTCTAACAAGTACATTCTCTATAAGGCACTATCATCCCGCTATATCCATAGAGTAGTCACGCTCTCATCTTACCACTAACTAGGAGTTTAAGTCGCTCGATGTTAGCGTAGGTCAATTTCTCTCACTTGGACCAATCTAGAAGGATTTTAACTTGTCCGGGCCATAAAATAAGCATTTTGGAATCTCATTTGAAGTTCATGATTCTCGTTCGAACGAGGACGTTTGAACAAAATTCTTATTTCTAATGAACTCAAAAGTCTCATTGGAAGTCTCATTAGAAATCTCATTCGAACAAGGTCGTTCGAACGACCTGGGCAGCTCTTCGAACGAGATTTTCGAGATCGTCCCTATCCCCACAATTTTGCATTTTTCCCAACTTTTTCATCATAAAACACACCCAAAACTTATCCTAGACCTCAAAAACTATTCTAAACTATTTCTAATTATCATAGAGTAATTTCCCACATGTTTTCAGCGTCAATTCCTAAAGTAATCATAAAGATTTAAATCAATTCCTCAAACATCTAAAAATTCCATAATCATAAACCCATCATTAATAATAATCAAACCCCCAATCTGAATTTCACGATTTTAACCTATAATTCAAGATTTATCATTCTTAGAACAGGGTGATTCATGTACATGCAAACCTATACTCTCAATTCAAAATTAATTCCCAATTCAGTCTCAGATGCATAATATCATGATTAAAACCTTAATTGATCTAACATGGACATCATATGCTTTTAAAAACAAGCAAGATTAAACACTTGCCTCCTTTTTGCAAACTTTTGAATCTCTGAATGAATTAGGTTTGGGGATGATCCTCTCTTTGCGATCTACACATTGGTGTGGTTTCTGGTGGAAGAACTCGAATCCTTAGCCCAAAGCACCTATGGAGTTCTTATTATCCCTCTTTGGTTCTCTCTCTCTCTCTCTCACGTAAGTTTGGAAACTGACAGATAATCTAATTCCCACGTTCTTTCTCTTTTTAATTTCCTATTTTCATCCATTTTCATTCCCAAAAATCTCAAAAGACCAAAATACCCCTCTGGGGTGTCGGTTTGGCCTAACTTGCCTCGGAATCCAAATAAAACACCCGAGTAGTATTTTTTTTCTATCTCGACCTTCCGGACACACTGACGCACTCAAAAAGTCCATCCGAGTTACTTAAAAACAAATTATCTTTTTAACCCAATAAAGTAATGCCGACATGACCAACACGCGCGTCCCAACTAAGTGTATTTTAATTGCCGCATTTTTCACTCCCGACCATAATAATATTTTTGTATTCGTATATTATTTTACTCGCTAAGTAATATTCAACATAATTATCACCAAAAAATACTAACTCTCGTCACGCTAGTAATTATTACAATAAAATCTGGATTAATTATAAAATAAATTTCTCCATTTAAGTTAATTAATCCCAATTCCATAATAAAAATAAAATCCCACAAAAATACGGTGTATTACATCTTTTAAATGGGTTTGTGGGTTTATTTAGGTGAGAAGAGGAGAGAGATATGGAGGTTCTCCCCCACCAAAAACCAATTTGATTTCCTCTCTCTCTCTCTCTCTCTCTCTCTCTAACTCACTCACTCACTCATTTCAAGGGCGTTTCATCTTTCCTAGGCTCATCCCACTATTGTTACATCATGCCACCACAATCCCTACACCATATGTCACCATATTTTACTTGTCTTTCACCGTATATCAATATTACACACCCATTTCCTCCATTGTTATGTAGAGCTACAAAATTCTGAGTTATTGTTGAGGGATTTTGAGGAAGAAGATTTGAATATTTATGAAGTTTGAAGGGGGTTTTGCTTGGAGATTTTATGGAGTTAAGCTTTGTAGAGTTAAGCTACCTCCTTGAGTTCGTATCAGAAGTTGGGGGGTTTCCATCACCTTTTTCTTCATCCGACTATTTTTGGAAGCTCCATTTAAGGTCGGAAACATTCTACTCTTAAGTTTATGACTCAATTTTCTTAGTACTGATCTTGCATGTAGAGTTTAAGAGTAGGATGCATATATGATTTAAGAAAGATATTTCATATGAGTTATGAAAATAGGTTTCAATGGTTTTGACAAAAAATGATATCTTTCAATAAAACTTGGTGTTTAAACATTTTTATTGAAGAGTGTTTATTGTGTTGGGAACAATTTAAGAATAAAATTTTCAAAGTTTTCTTGTGAAAAAATTGGGATTTTTATGCAAATGGATATTTATTCAAGTTTTAACGAAACAAAAATGTTTTTTCCTTGAAAAGTATGTTTTGTGTAAATATTATAAAATTTCTTGAATAAACCATATGCTAGACTCATTTAATAGGATTTTTGGACTTAAAATCCATCTTCTGATGCATATAATCTTATAGTACTTTGAGGATGAACATATAAACAAGTTTAATGAGGTTTTTATTGGGTTTAAATATGAAACAAAGAAAGTAGAAATTTCAGTCCTTCAAGTGTATGAAAAAGGTGTTGAGAAGGTGATAAGTTGTAAGAGCAAATATTTTAACTTAGGCTTAGTATTCGTTTATTTGTCATTATGGCACATTTGGCGTATCTTGTTACAAATCGAGATTTGTCGACACAATGAACCAAATCTCCAACATCTCCAAAGTTCAAGAATTTTTCACATTAAGAAGTTATAAAATCATTTAGGATTTTAAATTTATTTACATTTATATTTGGCAGATTTTTAATAAAAGTTTTTATGAAAATCGAGGAAAAAATTTCAGGGTTAAAAAATTGAATTTTATTTTACCTCATTCAAATGAGAAGCATATCTCGGTCGAATGGAAAGGCATTTTCATTTGAAATCCCATTTGAAATTTTCTTCAAATGAACATCCAGTGAGGTGTTCTGAATTCGTTTGAATCTCGTTAGAAGCTTGTTCTAATGAGATTGGAGTCTCGTTCGAACGAACCCTATTTTTATTCTAATGAAAAGATAATCTCGTTCAAACAACCTCTAATTTTGTTGAAACGAATTTCACCGCCTCAATATGTATGACTTATAAATACTTGCTTAGTAAAGATTTTATTAGAGATGTTTGATAAAACAAAAACGGCATACCTGTTGCAAAAATCCTCACTCCTTCTAGGTCAAAACACATTTTGATTCATTAAATAACCTCCCTAATATACTTGTGAATCCTTTTAAACCCCTAAATAGTTTAATACATGATTTATACTTCTGAAGAGAAATCTCTACAACTGACCTTGTGACCAGTGGGATCACTGCTGAAGCGAAGGCTGATCAATGGATATCGAGGGTGGATCGCCACCTGTGGGATGCTCTGGATCTAAGTGGTTTTCTTTAGAAAGTTTTGTAAGTAAGATGTCTTGTAAAACTATCTAAAGTGTAGAAAAAAAGTTTTTTCCTTGCAAAGGGATTTTTCCTCATATTTGTCTGTGATTGCATGTGTGGTTAATTTTCATTGTTTGGAACGATCATCACATGCAAACCTAAATTAATCAAATATTGAAATTTGGTAATAATTTGGATTTGTGTTTAGAGGAATTTAATTATATAAGTCTACCCATTAAGATCGTGCATAGTCTACCCATTAAGATTGTGCGCACTCTCAAATTGGTATCAAAGTTGGTTACACAAAATTACTATGTGATCATTTTTCATAAAGAATTTTCTTTGATATTAATTTTTTTAACTTGTTGATCTTAAAAAGGCATAATTTTAATAGACAACTTATATAATCGAATTCCCATTTTTTATGATTCCAATTATGCCTACAGGAAAGTAAGGGTGAGTTTAGCTTTAAAAGCCATAGATGAGCGTGTTTAGCTAGTTTGTGAAAGATCGTGGACTCCTTCCACTGTCATTGTTGATAATGTCATTGCCCTAAACCTATTTCTCAATGGACAAAGAATGATTTTAAGTGGAGAAATTTTAACTCTCGCGGCCTTAGTGCTATTTTTGGAGCCGTCACCCCTAACAAGTTTCGCTGCATCATGACTTGCACCACATCTAAGGAAGCTTGGGATACTTGCTAGCACACACACGAGGGTACCAAACCTGTAAAGGCATCCAAGATACAAAATTTGACCACCCAATTTGAGACCATTACTATGTTAAATTCATCTTTTGATGAGTTTTATGCATGTTTGTAAAAAATAGTTAATTCTAGTTTTAATTTGGGTGAGAAGATTCCTTAGACAACAGTTGTGACGAAAATTTTGAGGTCGCTCCCCACCTGCTTAATTCCTAAGGTCACCATACTTAATTTGTTAGGATTCCTAGACACTCGTAGGTTAGAAGAACTTGTAGGGGATATTAAAATTTACAAAATTGATATGTTCCCTTAAACTATTAAACATAAGGAAGTAGAGATTTCTTTACAAACTTAAACTAAAAAAAATAAGAAAGAAAGAGTTTGTGAGTATGAATATGAAGTTGATCTTGAATTTGATGAATTGACCCTTTTTGTGAAAAATTTCAAAATGTTTCTCAAATTTTCAAGAGAAAATTATTCCAAAGAAAATATTTTTGAGAAAAATAAAATAAGAATGAGGGCACGAGTGGGGGAGAGAAAAAGGAAGGGATAATGTATTATGAATGTGAGGATAAAGGGCAGCATGAACATGAGTGTCCCACTAGGCTTAAGAGAAAGGGCAAGAAAGTTGTAAATAAATCCACTCTTAGCAATAGTGACATAGAGTGGGTTGAGTCAGGGGGAAAATCATCACATGAATCGTGCATTGCCTATATGGATAGTCACATTCCCACTTCAAGTTTGTCCCAAGCCAATGAGGACACATCTAAATGTGAAAGCCTCAATGATGTTTCGATTCTTTCTGGAGAGAGTGAATTTGAGATTTTGAGTGAGGGATAAGGGTATCTTCATAAGGCATTTAGTGATCTTTACTCCGAGACTTTGAAAATTAAAAAGCTCAATAAATATTTGTCTCTTAGGGTGTTATATTTGGAGAGAGAGGTTAAAGTTTTGAGAGAGTGTGAGACGTTAGTGAGTCAACTCTAGAAGGTGAAGATTTCCTTATGTGAGCGATTGACCGTTTTAGGGTAGAAAAAGGTTAATTTGACCAACGCAGTGGCTAGTCTTATAAGAGATCTTTAATCTTCATTGGAGACTCATGAGAAACTTGAAGCTCATGTATCCAAACTCGAGAGCGATCTCGAACGTGCCTAGAAGGGCAAGGTTACTTTAGAGGACACATCTAAGAAGTTAGGAATTATAATATCTAATCATTTTGATATATATTTAAAAAAATCCAAAAAGATTTTTGTTTTTCTTGAAAAATATTGAAAAATACAAAATGACTTTCGGTTTCTTTTTAAAAAAAACTTGAGAATGGAAAAAATATTTTATTTTGATAAAATTTGTGAAAAATACAAAAGGAGTTTTGTATTTTTTACACTATATATGGATGAAAATAAACAGATGTCCAAGTCACCCATTCACTCCCTATCCACGTGTCTATTTTGTAGTGTTTTGAGACGTGAAATCATATCATATATGTGATTTATAATGTGTAGAGTCATTAAGATGTGACTTGATGCTAACTTGCTATATGTTTGACTCTTTGTCTCTTTTAATGCACACGAGCACAAGCTTATTTGAGTATTTCACCTACCTGTCACATGTCGATCATAGTGTTTTCATCTCATTTTTTTTAAGACGAACCAAATGTGAAAAAAGAGATAGTAAAAAGTTGTGCATGTAAGAATCATTGCCCGGATTTAAAAAAAATCATTGTTTCTGTAAAATTATTATTAATTAAGCAATGGAATCGGGTTGCGAAAGATAAAGTGTTTGCATGAAAACACATAATTTGCAAATAAAATAACCTAAAAGATTAGAGTCACATAAAAACAGAAGTGCGAGGCCATTTTCTTGAACATTTATGCTTCGCTACAAATGAGTATTAATTTCTTCAAAATAATTAAGAGTATAATTTCTATACGTGAAATTTTGAGGGAGTTAAGTCAAAGATCAATGGGTTTGCATATACTATGAAAATTTGGAAAGACATTACATAGTTTTGGACGTCATTGGTGCTAAAATCACTTACAGACCTCATTTGTTGATCAGGTTCAGTTACTTTCATATGAGTTCACCATTTTTACACCTAAAGTAGCTTTTGAGATCTTTCATTAGTAGTTTCTCAATCGTTATTTCACTTGTATTATGTTTTTCTACGTTGATTAACCTATAGAATATGTATACATCCTTAAATTCCATTTCTATGATTCAGGTATTTTTGCTTTTCTCCATGGTGTGTTGTATTTGTAAAAATTTTATACTTGAAAAATTTTGAAAAATTTCAAAACTAGTTTGTGGAGCCTTTGAGATTATCACTGTATGGTCGTCATTTCTATATTTTTATGATGATATATTCTTCTTACCTTTGTTGTTCTCTATATGTCATGTTTATTTTCTACTCCTTTGTTTATTTCGAACACAAATGGGAGAACAAATTAAGGGGGAGTTTGATTTGGGAGATGTACTTGCATTTATTGTATATTTCAAACTCTATGCATCACAAGTACTTGTCATTTTTTCATGTATGCAGGTTCCTTTAGGTATTGAAGAGAAGATTAGATTATCAACGGAATATCAAGAAGAGAACATCAAGAAGAACAATTGGAGATCAAAGCCAAAGTTTATTTATCTATGCCATTCCATTTCTAGGGTTTAGGAAGGGTATAAATTTTTAGGCCTTTTTTTATAATTTGGGTTTCGATTAGGTTTTGTACCGGAATAGTCAAAGGCGGAGATTTGTAAGGGAAAATAGTTCAACTTAAGCTTAGTATTTATTTATTTGCCACTATGGCACATTTGGCGTATCCCATTACAAATCAAAACTTACTGACACAATGAACCGAATCTCCAACATCTTAAAAGTTCAAGAATTCTTCACATTATGAATGTATATATTCATTTAGGATTTAAAAATTTTATTTACATTTATATTTGGGAGATTTTTTAGAATTTTTTTTATATAAATCAAGGAAAAATTTTCAGAGTTAACAAATCAAATTTTATGTTACCTAATTCAAATAAGAAGCGTATCTTGTTCCAAGGAAAAGGAATTTTCGTTTGAAATACCATTTGAAATTTTCTTTAAACGAACATCCAACGAGGGTGTTTTGCTTGAATTCGTTTGAAGTTCGATAGAAGCTTGTTTAAACGAGATTGGAGTCTCATTTTAACAAACTATGTTTTCGTTTGAACGAAATGACAATCTCGTTCGAACGACCTCTACTTTCATTCGAACGAATTTTTCCACCTTGAAATTTATGTACGACCTATAAAAACCTGTTTCGTAAAGATTTTATTAAATACTTTTGATAAAATAAAAACTGCATACTTGTTGCAAAAGTCCTCACTCCTTTTAGGTTAAAACACCTTTTCATATAACAACCTCCCTAATATACTTGTGAATCCTCTTATAACCCTAAATAGTTACATACCTCAGTTATACTTATGGAGAGATATCTTTACTACCGACCTTGTAACCCGTCGAAGTACCGCTGAAGAGAAGGATGAAGAAAGGCTGATCGGCAAATACCGAGGGTAGGTCGCCATTTTGTGGGCTGCCCTGGATATGAGTGGTTTTTTTTTTTTTAAGTAAGTTGTCTTGTAAAACTATTATAGTGAAGAAATAAATACTGTCCATACAGAGTATTTTTCCTCATATCTGTCTATGATTGCATACGTAGTTAACTTTCTGTGCTTGGAACGATCATCACATGCAAACCTAAATTAATCAAAGAGTAAAATTTGGTAATAATTTGGATTTGTGTTTAAGGAAATCAATTATATAAGTGTACCCATTAAGATCGTGCGCACTCTCATGAGTGTATGGTTTTAATATTACATGTTTTGATGAAGGAAAATGGTGTTTTTCTTATAAAGTATTCTTTAAATGTCCAATGATTTCTTAGAGAAAGAAAGTGATGAAACAAAGAAGTTTCCAACTTGAGAAGAACGTTACTCCAATGTATTAAATAAGTAAAAATACTTTAAAAGTTAGTGTGGCTCTTAATTATGTTTTGGGGAGTAACACTTATGAAAATAGAGGAAAAACAAGTTTGGAAATAAATGGGTAAAATGATAATTTTACATAAAATGGGACATTTTTATGAAATAAAAATATTGAAAAAGGGTGTTACACAAAATGGTCCTAAATGAACTTGATTTTTGAATAAAATCAATGTGTTATGGTATAAAGGACTAGAAATGATGATTTTAAAGTGTAACATAAGTTGGGGTGAAACCCTGAGTTTCGCCTCCCTTTACAAAAAAAAAGAAAAAAACTGGGTTTTGACTTCGACCAAAAAAGGAAAGGTGGAATAATGTGGACATTTGTAAAATATTAAAACACATTAATATGGACTCGAATGACATCGAGATAATTAAGGAGGGCCCGGAGTCCTAGGATGAAAGATCCAAAATCAATGGCCAGAGCATATAGTAGCATAGCCGATGGTGTAGAATCAGTAAAAGTATGTGAATATTTGAAGATCACGAGAAAAAGATAATGAAAAGCAGATAATTTCAAGAAATGGGTTGTGTGGTGAATATGTGAAAAGACAACCTAACTTGAATCAATTAATAAATTAGTTGTCCGGTTATATTTTCCATCTTCTCCCTAGTTCCTAGTTTACATCGTGTCAGGCGTATCCCGTTCCAACCGTCGAATCAATTCACGTTCAAAAGTTCAAGAAAATGGATTTGAATATCAAGAATCTTCAATAAGTTCTACGACGAGACGTAATTTTAGTATGGACTTAGTTTTGTGTTACTTAGATTATTTACTAAGTATTGGGATTTCTTTTCTAAACTTTTTTTTACAAAATGAGGCTTTTTTCAAACTACATTTTTTTGGAGATACCTCTAGGAGGAGCTTAAAATGTCATTTTTTTTGTTCAAACGACATTTCCTTGTCATTCGATACCTCATTTGATGCCTAAGATCTCATATGGCTCGAATGAGAGTGTACTATTTTACTTTTTCAAAGTCATTTGGGAGGGTCGTTTAAAGCGACTTCTAACGACATCACCCTATCGTTAAAAAAACCTAATGATTTCGTTCTAACGAGATTCCTCCGCCTAAAATATTTTGTTTGCCTATAAAAATAAATTTTGTGAAGCTTTTTTATTACGACTTTTCATTTACGCAAACTGCAGAACAACTGAAAAATAGTCTTCACTTTTTAGGGCAAAACTTGTTTTTGATTCACACAAATCAATCCCAAATACTTTTGTGAATCATCTTTGGAACCCAAATGCTTCTTTGTCGAAGGTATTCTTGTGGAGAGTTGTCTCTACGGTTGATCTTAGCGATACTCGAGGGTATTCACTACTGAAGGAGGAACTGCAGTTCTTATGACTCTCGAGGAATTCATTGTTGACTGAAGGTTTCGGTCTTTATGGGTTCTTGTGAGAATTCATTGTCATATTTTTATAAAGTGTTGTAAGTTGCGATTTCCAAACTTTAGTGAAATAAAGGTTTTGCCCTATGAGAATTTTTCCCGAAATTTTGTTTTCTTGGCGTACTTTATTTATTGAATCACATAGATGCATGGTTAAGGTTTAATTAAAATTGAAACTTGTGGGATTGACAAATAAATAAATAAGTTTGATCCATTGAAATATTGCTAACTCTCAAATTGATATCGTACACCCGCTTTCTCAAATTGATATCACAGCTTTTAGTCATTTTTACCTCTTAGAAATTGGTATGAAAGCAGGTTTCACCAAATTATAGTGAGATCCATTTTTCACAAAACTTTTATGATAGCAATCGTTTAGAAAATTTGATTGTTGAAAAATTACTATTTTTCTGATGGATAACTTATATAATTGGATGCCTGTCTTTCATGGGACCGTGACACCCCGACTAATTAAATACCGGGTAGCTACTACTTTATTAAATTAATTCAAAATGCCAAGTTGGTTCAGTTAATAGCATCACTGTCGAAAATTTTTTAATAATTACTAACCACCTAGTATTTAAAAAGTAAGTTGTCAAATTTTAAATTAAATCTGATTAACATGCAATAAAAGAAATTATGAAAGGATAACATAACCATTCACTATAAAGAAGCAATAAAATAACCAACAAATAATAATAAGTCTGGAGGGAATACTCCTCACAACAATCCCACAACTGAAATAATAAAACAAGTCTTGATCCTGAATTAATTACAAACCAAAGTCTGAATAACTGAAATATAAAAAAATCTTTAATAGAAATGGGCGACATGCCCTACAAATGATGAAACTGAATATGGAGTCAAGACTAGAAAATGAGTCGTTTACTATCAAGGCCCTGTAACTTCCACAACAACTACAGCTCGTCACCTGAATGAATTCATATGCATGGTGTCCTTGTGGTTGGGCACCTAAAATGGTTTTCACAAAAAGATAGATTTGAAAGCAAACGGGTCAGAACCCGAATGTGGAGATTATTTTAAAAACAGCAAGTGTTTTAACAACATTTAAAACAATGAATGCAAAGTACATGTTAGGACGTGCGCTCACATGAAATACTCACCTCTCGACTACTTGTGCACTCCTAACGAAATGTACCCATACAAGTAATTCTCATATCTATCTAGACCAAAACAATTATTAACCTTTCTACTCGATTCACAATATGAATTCCCAATGTTATCACTTGAATAGATAGCTTTACTTAAACTCGGATTCTCAATTAATAGCATTACCATTTACTGGAGGTTATCCCCTTATTTATCTTCTCAAGGAGTTACTATAAATTATTCTCATAATTAAACATGACAATTCTGTTCATTTAACCGAATCATACACATCATAAATATACAATACAAGCACCCCGAGGCTAAGCTGTGGTGCACACATACTCTGCTATCCATCCCGGTACATCACGTAGAGAAGGATTACAAATTCCGAATCTCTCAGGAATTGTTAGAATAAGCACCACACACAAAAATGGAGGCGAACATAATTCAACATATCCATGGTCACGTACATACCTACGCTCCATAGTCAGCTGACTTAATAGCTCACAATTAAGTCATTCCCTTGAACTATGTCCTCTAGGTACCAATCTAAATCCGGGCACACAAGGATTAGATGGCCCTAAGCGAACGTAAACCTCCCGTGATAGCAAGTATGGTAGGTATGTCATACACATAAAATCATATACATATACTAAGCATGCACACATCTTAGTAATTACCATAATTTATTAGTGGTATACTTCTCATCCTTATACCAATACACGTGTCCCCGGTTTATATATACACGTCATCCATTATCCTCACGTCGTAAATAGTTATTCGCGTCCTAACCCACAATTACCATTTGGTTCAAATCATTCTTCTATATTTTACTCCCCAATATATCCCTAATATCCCAACTATATCAATTAGTCATCAAGGTAAGGTTATCTCTACCATTAACCAAGGTTACGGGACACTAGAAATCAAACCAGGCCAAAAAGGTCAAACTGTCAACTCGTTAGAAGTCTCGTTCGAACGAGGTCGTTCGAACGAGAGTTCGTTCGAACGAAGTGGGCATCTAACGAGATCTCGTTTGAACGAAAGGCATCGAACGAACATCCCACTCATTAGAAGGTAAACTGTCAACTCGTTAGAAGCTCGTTCGAATGAGGTCGTTCGAACGACCTGGGCAGGTCTTCTAACGAGGTGACAGTTTCGAGCCCAGAATTTCCCTATCTCGTTTTTCCCAATTTTCTTCACCTCTAATCTCATCTAAACATCATTCCAACAGTAGTTCAAGGTTTCTAAACATTCTTAAACATACATAGGTCGTATATTAGCATATATATGGGATCAAATCATCCTAAATTGCATCTAATCATCAAATCTACCCAATTTTTCCCAAACCTTATGAACATGAACCCTAGAAATTTAAAGGCTTCAATTTGCATAAATAAATCCATTTTTGTAACATAAAGAGTAGTAATTCTTTTAGTTCAATCACCCAACAACAATTCTACATGCAAACCTATATCAAAATCTGAATTTATAACTCCAAATTACATGGGTTTTTACAAGTCTCCCAATACAATGCAATTATATCAATTTCTAAGCATGGAAGAAGCATTCGCTTGAAATTAACGTAATTAAACCACTTGCAACGGATTGTTCTCTGAATTTGGTGTAGAATGATGAAGGTTGCACTCTTTCTTTTCCTCCCAAGGTTGAAGGTTGAAGATGGAGGTTGTGTTTTCTCTTTGGAAACTCTCTCTAACTTCTCTTATAACTCCCGTAGCCCTTTAGTTGGTTAAGTGCTGGTAATGGCTTAGTGGGTCACTAAATATCTTAATATTTAACTCCCAAAATTCATTGGTTAATTATCCTAATATTACAAAATTACCAAAATACCCTTTTAAGTTGCCGGTATGGCCCAATAATGCCCCGGGACCCAAACTAAACCTCCGACTAGTGTTTTCTGACTATTTCGACCCTTCCGGACACGTTGGCGCACTCAAAATAACCATACGGTTGATAAAACTAAAAATTTACTTTTTAATTAAAAAATATATTCCTGACGCGACTGTCACGCGCGTCCCAACAAAATTTTCCAAATTTTCGTATTTCAATCTCGCGACAATTTCAATAGTTTCAATATTCATATAACATCATATGTATACACATTATAATCAAATACCAACTCACATATTGTTAATATTTTATCCAGATTAATTCTCAATTAATTCACATTTAATTTAATTAATCCCATAAATAAATATCGATAAAAATGCGGGGTATTACAGGGACAAATTACTCATATTGGAAAGCCCGCATCAGATCTTTTTAAAAAGATATCGATGAATGCGTTTGGCTCATATGTGAAAGAGGGTGGAACCCTCCCACTGTCACCGTTTATAATGTCATTAATCCCAAGCTTGTGTCTGATTGGACTGATGACTAGTTCAAGTGGAGTATCTATAACTTTCAAGGCCTTAGTACTATTTTCGTAGCCATCATCTAGGATGAGTTTCGACGTATTATGATAGGAACCACATCAAAGAAGCATGGGATATCCTTCAATTGATACCTGAGGGTACCAACACTCTCAAGGCATCAAAATTGCACAATTTAACCACCCAATTTTAGAATATCACTATGTTAGAGTCCGAGTGTTTCGATGAGTTTTATGCTAGGTTGTTGGACATTGGTAACATAAGTTTTAATTTGGGTGAGAAAATTGATGATTCGAGAGTTGTGAAAAAGAATTTGAGGTAACTCCCATCCCGATTTATTCATAAGGTCACCGTGCTTAACTCTTTAGGAGTTTCAGACTCTCTTAGGTTAGAAGAACTCGTAGGAGACCTTCAAAGTTATGAGATCGACATGTTTTCCAAAACCATTAAGTACGAGGATAAAGGGATAGCTTTAAAGACGCAAGTTAAGAAAAAGAAAAAAGAGAGAGTTTGCGAGTCTAATTCTGATGGAGATGTTGATTTTGATGATTTGGCCTTGTTTGCTAAAAAATTTAAAAATTTCTCAAATTTTTAAAAGATAATTCTTCCAATAAAAAGAATTTTGAGAAAAATAAAAATAAAGATGAGGACAAGGATAACGGTGAGAAAGTGGAAGAGGTGAGATGTGCTAAGTGTGAGGGAAAAGGGAACAAGGCAGTTGAGTGTCCCACTATGCTAAAGAGAAAGGGAAAGAAGATTACTAATATGTCCACTCTTAGTGAAAGTGACATTGAGTTGGATGATTCCAAAAATGAATCACCACATGAAAAGTTCGTTACTTTCATGTCTTGTCACTCGAGCACATCTAGTATGTCCCACGACAATGAGGACACTTGTAAACTTGAGAGACTCGATGATGTTTTTAGCTATTCGAGTGAGTGTAAGGATAATATTGGAATTGAGGGTGAAGGTGATCTCCAAAAAGGGCCTAGTTATTTATACACTGAGCCTTTGAATATGAAAAAGATGAATAAGGAGTTGGCTCTTACGGTAATACATTTGAAGAGGTAGATAGAAGTTATGAGGGTGTGTGAGTCAACTTAAGAAGGTGAGAGTTTCTTTCTGTGAGTAGTTGATCGTCTTAGGCTAGGATAAGAGTGATTGACCAACATTGTGGCTAGTCTTATGGGAGATCTCCAATCCTCATTAGAGACTTGTGAGAAACTTAAAGCCCGTGTATCCCAACTAAAGAGAGATATTGAACGTTCTCGGGAGGTCAAGGTCACTATAGATGACACATATAAGAAGGTTGGAAAGATGCTCCTCGGCCCTGTTTTGGGTAATATTGAGAGACTAGGAATAGGTTATGACTGTGTGTCTACTTCCCATGTTGCACCCTAGATAGTTCTCGAGTTTGTGATAGACTCTTATGGATCTCAACGTAACCCACCTAGGCATACGTTTCCCCATAGGAGAGCACGTCCTAGACATTTTGAGAAGGGTGGTCCTAAGCCCGTTTTTATTTATTCAAATTGCAGGAAAAGAGGACACCTTAGGTAATTTTTCTTTAAGATGCATACTATGTCTCATAGGTATTTACCTCGTTATGCTACAAGACGTGTTTCCACACGCACTCTGACATATGATATTTTGCATGCTCCCACAGATCACATGAGAGATTTCGTGAGCAAGTTGAACATTTATTCAAGACTTCACATGATTTGATGGATATTTTTCATAGGATGTCACCACCTTTAGAAAACTCCTTCAGACCTAATGATTGAGGTTTAGACATGTTTGCTAGCATAGGATGATTATCATGCTTATATATTTATGTCTATCGGTAGTGTGTACTATCATTGTATTTAGTTTTTTCCATTTTGATATTTTTTTGAAAAATCCAAAAAGAGTTTTGTTTTTCATGAAAAATTTTGTTACAATACAAAAAGATTTTCTTTTTGTTAGAAAAATTAGAAAATCCAAATAACATTTATTTTAGACAAAATTCTTGAAAAACACAAAAAGATTTTTGAATTTATTTTTACACCATTTATGGATGGACATTTAGGTTGACCAAGTCACAATATCATTTCATTATCCATGTGACTTTTTGATAGTGTTTTGAGGCGCAACATCATTTCATTCACATGCTTTATAATGTTTGGAGTCACTGAGATGTGATTAGTGATTACTTTCTACATGTTTGACTCATGATTTCCTTTAATGCACACATGCACGAATTTATTTGATTTTGTACTTGTCTATTACAAGTTGGTCAAAGTATTTTCATCTTAATCCTATCTTTAAAATGAATCAAATGCGATAAAACGAGACAATGAAAGTAGTGCATGTAAAAATCGTTACCCATTAAAGTTTGTTTATTATGGAAAAAAAATAGTGTAAATGGGAAAGGGCTATGAGAGGTAAGTGAAATCGTTGTGAAAGCCACCGTTTGAAAAGAGCCCAAGAAAAAACTAAGGCAATAAAAAGATAATGCCAAAACGGGCCAATAGGAAATCTCTTAAAGAGAAATTGGAACCTCTCAAAAATGCATTATTACTTATGAGGGAGTTTGGTTGAAAATCAGTGGGTTTGCACATCCTAATATAGTCTTGAAAAAGAATTACATAGTTTTAGACTTTATTGGTGTGAAAATAGTTTTAGACGTTATTGGTGTGGAAATCATTTTAGACTTTTATTTGCTGATTAGATTGAGTTCATTCGTTATGAGTATCCAAAAATCATCGTGCACATATGTTATGATTGTTTTACTTAATTTTCCTATCGTATTTTTTCACACCCATTCATTCCATTTCCATGATTTGGTTATCTTAGTGTTAGTTCATGGTGTGTGTTGTTTTTGTAAAAACAATTCTCTTGAAAATTTTGAAAAATCAAAAATATTTTGTGGAATCTTTTGAGTTTATCCTTGCATGAGATTATTTGATATATGTTTTGTGATGATTTTCTATGAGTGATGTGACTCACTCTGGTTTATTATGTTTTATTCTTTTCCTTGTCTATTGTGGATAAACAGAAAGGGGGAGAATGAATTATGAATTATGGGGGAGTGAGAGTTTGAATTATGGGGGAGAATTAATTATTGATCTGATTTATGCTTTATCTTATTTCAAACTTGGGATATGTTATGAAGGTATTTTTTTTGTCTATTGTATGTATGACTTTTATGAGCATTTGAAAGGCATACATTTGGCAAGAGAAAGCAATGAGATTTAAATATGTGAAAGTTAATGACTTTGAAGATTTGCATATTTAGAATCTTTCCACTTTTCGATTATTGGGAGGGTATTATATTCGTATAGGATTTATTGGTAATTCAAATATTTTTATTCTGTACCGGAATAGCCATAGGTGGAGATTTGTAAGGACATATTTTCCATCTTGTCCTTAGTTCCTAGCTTACATCGTGTATGGTGTATCCCATTCCAACCGTCAAGTCAATTCACATTCATAAGTTCAAGAAGACGGATCCGAATATCAAGCATCTTCAACAAGTTCTACAACGAGACATAATTTTGGTATGGATTTAGTTTTTTGTTACATAGATTATTTATTAAGTATTGGGATATCTTTTCTAAACTATTTTTTTACAAAATGAGGCATTTTTCAAACTAAAAATGTTTTTCCTGAGATACCTATAAGAGAAACATAAAATGTTATTTTTGCTGTTCAAACGACATTGCCTTTCCGTTCAAATGACATTGGCATGTCATTCGATACCTCATTTGATGCCTAGGATCTCATAAGGCTCAAACGAGAGCGTACTATTTTGTTTTTTTCAATGTCTTTTAATAGGGTCATTTGAAGGGACTTTTAACGACATCACATTGCCATTCAAATGACTTGATGATTTTATTTTAACGAGATTTTGCCGCCTCAAATATTTTATTTGTTTATAAAAACCTTCTTCGTGAAGATTTTTTATGAAGACTTTTCATTTACGTAAATTGCAGAACAACTGCAAAATAGTCTTCACTTTTTTAGGAAAAATTATATTTAATTCACACAACTCAATCACAATTACTTTTGTGAATCATCTTTGGATACCAAACACTTCTTTGTCGAAGTTATTTTTGTGGAGAGTTGTCTCTATTGCTAATCTTGGGGATACTCAAGGGTATTCACTACTGAAGGAGGAACTGCAATTGTTATGATTCTCGAGGGAGTTAATGTTGACTGAAGGCTACGGTCTTTGTGGGTTCTTAGGAGAATTCATTGTAGTATTTCTCTAAAGGTTTTGCCCTGTGGGGATATTTCCTAAAATCGTGTTTGCTTTGCATTCTTTATTTATTGAATCACATAGATGCATGTTTATGGTTTAATTAAAATTGAAATTTGTGGGATTGACATCTAGTTAAATAAGTTTAATCCGTTGAAATATTACGAACTCTCAAATTAATATCGCACACCCACTTTCTCAAATTGGTATTAAAACTTTTAGATCATTTTTACCTCTTACATTTTTCAGTAAAGGATAACCTAGACAAGTAAAGTGAAAATTGATTAATGTCCAAAAATTAAAAGAATGGTAAAATGAAGGGATTAAATGGGTTGTTAAGCAACCTAAAGAGGTTTAACCAATAGTTGACATGTGAGTGTGTTTATGAAAGGTTTTCAAAGAAAAATAAGTATTTTCAAACACGTGTTCGAATATGTTGGAAGGTGAATTTCCTTAAGCAAATAAGAAAATAAGAAAATTTTGGTAAAAGAAAATTTTGGTAAAAGAAATGATTTTCCTTAAGCAATCGGTATTGTTTAAAATATTTAACCAGGTGTGATTTGAGGTGAATTAATCGAGGTAAATAACATTTTTGTAATAAAAAGGGTTTCATGCTTGTAAGTGTACATATGTAAAAGGTGGTTGCATGTTCACGTAGATATAATGTGTTAAAGTCTCCTTTCAGCCCTTTGATTTTATATTGCATTGTTGCAATTTTCCACTGGGCCTTCGGCTCATTCCCTCGTCTTTATTACGACAGGTTGGGTGCAGTTCCGTATTTGAGAGTTTTATATGATAAGTATTCTTTTTATTTCACGTTAGTAGCTCTGTATGCTTGAATTACAAGGAAGCTTCCCACGAGTCCCTTACATAGCTAGATTTAAATGAAAATCGCATGCTAAACAAGTGAAATGCTAATTAAACAAAACTGGACTAACAACATTATGTAGGTTGTTTCATTGCACTTCACACCTAACACTCGGGTCGGATCGAATTGACCACGGGCAACCCATGAATCCTGTCTGAGACGTTACAAATGGTATCATAGCTCTAGGTTCAAGGTTCCTTTTGATAGTGATGTGGAGAGGTCGATAGTGGATCTTTTGATGTCAGTGTTGGTTTTGTACCGGTTATGCTATATTGGTGACGGTTTTAGTTCGTGTTCTTGACGGTAGAGTCAATGAGATTAGCATGGCAGGTGTCATTAATCGCTTGCGTGCTTCTGATTAGACATGTTAATGATTTGCGAGTGTTTATGCGAGCCGATAGTGGTGACACCATAGTTTTTAGTGTGAGATGCTTGTGCGTAAATCCTTAATGATGTGAGAGGCCAATTAAGATGCTAATAAGGGTAAATAACGTCCACTAAATTAGAAACATGAATTTTATGAAGCCAACTGTGGAGACTAGGTGACTATAGTGTCATTACTAAGTAGTATTGATTGTAATAAGGATTCATAAAGTTCTGGGTGAGGTATGCAAGGGTATTAAATGATAATGTTGTGATTAGATGAGCCCAATCCTTGGGTTATTATCATATAATGAATTATTGATAGTTCGATGGGCATGTAGAATTGTGTTGGTTAATACTCGAGGATATGTACATTCAATTTTTAGTTGATAGGATGTTATCCTTTTGAGTGCGTGCCTTAGTAATTGTCGATCGATTGGTGTATCTCGTAATATGTGATTAGAGGTTTGGGCCATTGATTGTAAACGTGTCACGTGTGTCAAGATGATGAGTTGAAGTGAAATGTAAGTGAACCCCAAGTAGCATTCTATAATGTTGTTTTCGAAAGTAG
Organism: Sambucus nigra; assembly: GCA_949130495.1. Lineage (NCBI taxonomy): Eukaryota > Viridiplantae > Streptophyta > Magnoliopsida > Dipsacales > Adoxaceae > Sambucus > Sambucus nigra. The sequence goes on from OX422212.1 coordinate 505,209,591, forward strand.
GATGTAATATTTGATGAACAGGATCTTTAGCGATATCGGTAGTGTGGACCTAGAGACTTATAGGTTATATACAATGCCCTGTATCCTGTCAGAATCATTATTAGTGTCAATTCGGTGTTTGATGCTTGGTCTAGAGCATTAGCCTTATGGGAGAAGGATTTTAGACCTTCATTGGATCTCGAGAAGAGGTTTGTAGGCTAGAACTATGTCAATGTTCCAGTTAAAAAGGTAAATGAGATTGTTTGTCTGAACACCATATACCTTTTTAGCGGCCTAAGTAATGGTTGGATGGGAGGCAATTTCGATGTGAGTATGATTTAAGAAAGTTGACTTGTTATGATGCCTGAAGGTGTTCAAAGGTTAAAGTGTGCGAGGCATAGAGGCTTGTAGCCTAATGTCTTAGCGAGTTCTTGGTAGTTATGATGTAGATATTGAGAAATTCGTAAAGCACACCTGTGATGAGAGAGCCATATAGGTGATGAGATCTTATTGGGAGTTGATGACTTTTATGTGGGGTATGCTTGGCGTACTTAGGAAATGAATCAAATTCAATCACACAGAGTATTAGTGTTCCAATGTTGGTGGTGTTAAGAGTCCTGTGATGATTTTTGGATATTGATTAAGGTTTAAAAGGAGTCGAATAATGCACGTGGTGAGTGTTGTTATTCGAATTGGTAAAAATGGGCGATGCAACCTTCAAAAGGGATTGGGAGCTTGTTTCATGATTAGGCAAGATGCTCGGGTGTTTTGGGATGACTAGAGTAGGTCGGTAATACATAATCTTGTGGATTACTAGGAAATGTATTCGGGACTTATGTTATTGATGTCATTCTAGAGACATGAAAATGGCACCAAAGGAGGATATCTAAGCACGATTAAAATGTTGGCATGTGTTGACAACATAAGTTAGAATAGCCTTAGCAAGGTAGGGACAAGTTTTTGGCACATCTTTCCAAATCGATGCGGATTAGGAGATGTATCCCTGCGTGGTAGTTACTACCCTTAGAATGCTAATAGAGATCGGTATGGCCGTCGCATAAGTTTAGTTTAGGTAGAACTTAAAAATGAGCTTAGTGACAACCTTGTGTAGTTATAGATTATAATAAGGTGATTTTTTTCACTTAATAGGGTACTTCCTAAGGAGAATTTTGGAAATGATCATGGTGGGATAATGTCGACAATGACCTGGGAGCATTAAGTTGGTCACGATGTCACAAGAGAGCTGGAGAAGGTCGGTATTGATAAAGGCATTTGACATTCACCAACCAAAATGGTTCGGATATGTCAAGGAGGTAAAAAGGGGAAGCCTTAACTCTAAGGAGGTAAGTTCATTGTCCGGCTTCCCAGAGGACAATAGGTTCATATATTGCTTTCGTCTTATGGGGATGGATGGTTTGTAATCCAATTTGTCACAGTTGGTGAATCGAGCTAGTGTGTGTGGCTAAGCTAATACCCAATAAAGACATCTGAGAGGAGTCACAAACTTTTAAGTATGTGGTGTGGGTTTTCCTTTCGTAAACCACAGTCCATTGCATAAAGGTGGGATTTTCTCTAAACGGTTGTTAGTTACTTTTGATTCTTATGTGTCCCTTTCAATTTTGATAATCGAGGACTGGTATTCAAATGATTGTGGTAGCTCAGATTCGTACCATGTCACGGTACAGAGCGATTTGGCCCAGTAGAGTGTGGGTGGACCTGGCATGGTCAATGCAGCTCGATAACTGGATGCACCCTTATTCGAGGTATCCTTTCTATTGCACAAAGTTCGGTGTACATGTGGTTGTGCCTTCGACCGCAAGAATTACTAATGATATCCATTTGCCTTAGAATTTGCGACATTATAATTGATCGTCAAGGCAGTTAGTGGATTTGGTTATAAAGAGAAGGATGACAACTTGAGGACATCATATAGTGTTAGAACTCGAGGAAACGTAGCACCTAGTGTCATTTTTCCACAGTGAGTGGATTGGCATAATACTCAGGTGTGTGTTCCATAGTTGGACGCCTAGAATTAGGGGTGTTCAAAAAACCAACTGGACCGACGAACCGAGCCTTTTTTTTCGGTCTTTTTTCTTAATCGGTCCGGTCTCGGTTTATTTTTTTGGTGAACCGACCTAGTCGGTCCGGTCCACGGTTTACAGTTTCAAAAACCCTGTTAGGACCGACCCGGACCGACTGTATATAAAATAATATATTTTTACATATATATGTATATATTTAAGATAAATAAATAGTAAAAATATATATTTCAATATTTGATTAGTTTAAATTATAGTTTAATCCAATAGTAGGTTTGTTTTAATCGCAAATTTTGATATTTTTTAGTGTTTAATGTTTGAAAAAAATAGACTCGGGTATATTTGTACTATTATAAATGATGTAATTCATTAATGTGAGGACCGACGGGTTAGACCGAACCGACCCTATAAAAAACCGAACCGACTAGGGTCGGTTAACCTACATTATCGGTCCGGTCTCGGTCCATTTTTTTAGAGGACCGACCACGTCGGTCCGGTCCAAAAAAAACCTTAAAACCGAACCGGATCGGACCGCGAACACCCCTACCTAGAATGATCCTAGGTTCAACGAAGCTAGGATCTTGTGGAGGGTGTTAGTTAGGTGCACGAATTATGACATGGTAGGTGTGTCGCTCCACGGGGTGAGTGACTTGCAATAAGAAATTATGTGGTCATCGTGACCCTAGAATTTGAGGAAACTCGGGATGTGTAGTCCTAAGATTAGAGATGATTCTTGGTGATGAATTAGAATGGGTGTTAGTTATACATCGTTTTCCTCTTAGGTGAGTATCTATCACTAGAGAGGATTTCATGATAGAGACGTAGATATTCTTTGGGTATTAGCAAAGGTAGTCCTAGGACTTGATTGTGCATGATAATTAAGCGAGTAGATACTCGAGGACGGTTATGTGACGGTGATGGTTAGCATGAGGGTGAGCTTTAGAGCATGTTGCTTATTGAACCTTTGGTCAAAACCCCAGCGATAGAGCATATGAGGTCATCTTAGCTATTGAGAACTTTGATGACTCAATCTTGGAGGATTTATGTGACTTATAATAAGAGTCGGTAAACCCCATGGATTTGAGGAATTGGCGGATCATTAATTTTGGGGATAAAATTTCCTTAGGGGGAAGAATGTAATACTTGTGCCAAATATTTTATTATTTTTCTCGTGCGAATTGTGATAGTAAGAAACTCTTAGGAATTAGATCATTATACATGAACTTTTATCTCTATTTGATTATTCTTTAAGCCCTGATGGTAATTGTTAGATGATTTTGGGTAAAATTGGAGGTTTTGAGAAGCTGGGTGGTTCAAACTAAAATAGAGCTCTTCCGAACGATAATCGCATGTCGTTCAAAGTTGGGTTCTATTAAGGATCTAGCGAGATGTCATTGCATTAGATTTAAACCTCGTCAGAATTTCGTTTTAAGGGAGATTAAACGAGATTGAGATCTCGCTCGAACAAGTTCCCATTCTCGTTTAAACAACCTACCTAAACATATTTTAAATCGGATTACCCTTGTGTGCTCTCAAGTCTTGGACCATTAGATCGATGACGTGTCGCCTCCTAGTGAACCCAGATGACCAAAATTGGCATTTTATGTTTGGGGCTTGGTTTTTAAGTGTTTTTTGGGTTTATTTGGGTGATAAGAGTATATAGATGGGGAGGTTCTCCCCCACTAAAAAACCATCAGATTTTCCTCTCTCTCTCTCTCTCTCTCTAATTTCAAGTGTGTTTCATCTTTCCCAAGTTCTTCCCACCATTTCTACACTATGACACCACCATCCTTCCACCATATGCGACCATATTTTACTAGTATTTCACCATATATAAACCTCATACACCCGTTTCCTGTATTCTTGTGTAGAGCTACGAAATTTGGAGTTATTGTTGGGGGATTTGAGGAAGAAGAATAGAAGATTTACGGAGTTTCAAGGGCGGGTTTTCTTGGAGATTTGATGGAGGTAAGCCTTATGGATATAGGCAACCTCCTTGAGTCCACCTTAGGAGGTGAGGGGTTTCCATCACTTTCTTTTCGTCTAACCATTTGTGGGTGCTCCATTTGAGGTGAGAAATATTCTACTCTTAAGTTTATGAATCTATTTTCTTAGTATTGGTTTTGCATTTAGACTTTAAGAGTATGATGTACATATGATTTAACAATTATATACCTTATGAGTTGTGAAAATAGGTTTCAATGGTTTTGAGCAAAAATGATATATTTCAAGAAAAGTTGGTGTTTAAACATTTTTATGGAATAAAAATGTTGGAAAAGTGTTTATTGTGTTGGGAAAAATTTATAAATAAATGTTTCAAAGTTTTCTTGTTAAAAATTTGGGATTTTTATGTGAGAGTGCGCATGATCTTAATGGTTTGACTTATATAATTAAATGCCTCCAAAAAAATTAAATTTTTTTACCAAATTTTAATCATTGATTAATTTAGGTTTCCTTGTGATGATCATTCCAAACACAGAAAATAAACTACGCATGAAATGACAAACAGATATGAGGAAAAATCCCTTTGCATGGAAAAACCTTTATTTCTACACTTTATATAGTTTTACAAGATAACTTACTTACAAAACTTTCTAAATAAAGCCACTTAGATCCAGAGCAATCCACAGGTGGAGGTGCGCCCTCATTATCCACCTATTAGCCTTTCTTCAGCCTTCTCTTCATCAGTGATCCCACGGGTCACAAGGTTAGCAGTAAAGATCTTTCTCCACAAATATATATTAAATATGAAGCTATTTAGGGCTTCAAAAGGATTCAGAAGTATATTGGGGAGGTTAATTTCTGAATCAAAAGGGTGTTTTGACCTAAAAGGAATGATAACTTTTGCAGCAGATATGCAGTTTGCAATTTATCAAAAGTCTCTATTAAAATCTTTTTAAAGCAACTATTTATATGTCGTACACAAATTTTGATTCGACAAAATTAGTTCAAAAAAAAGTAGAAGTCGTTTGAATAATAATTTTATCTCATTAGAATGAAGACCAAGTTCTTTCAAACGAGACTCCAATCTCGATAGAATAAGCTTCTAACAAGCTTCAAATGAATTCAAATTGAACACCCTCGTTGGATGCTCATTCGATAAAAATATAAAACGATCCTTCAAATGAAATCGCCATTTCGTTCGAACGAGATATGCTTCTCATTTGAACGAGGTAAAGTAAAAATTAATTCTTAACTTTGGAAACATTTCCCTCAATTTTATAAAAACTTTTACAAAAAAATCCAAACAATTCTTAACTTTGGAAACATTTCCCTCAATTTTATAAAAACTTTTACAAAAAACTCCCAAATACAAATATAAATAAATTTAAAATCCTAAAAGATTTATACCTTCATAATGTGAAGAATTCTTGAACTTTGGATATATTGGAGATTCGGTTCATCGTGTCACGATTTGTAACAAGATATGCTAAATGTGCCATAGTGTCAAATAAAACAAATACTAAGCCAAAGATAAACTATTTGCCCTTATAACTATCCTCTTTTGGCTATTCTGATACAAAACTTAATCGAAACCCAAATTATAAAAAAAAATCCCAAAAATTCTTATACCCTTCCTAAACCCTAGAAATGTAATGGAATACAGAAATAAACTTTGGCTTCAATTTCTAGTTATTCTTCTTGATCCTCCCTTGATCTTCTTACTCTTTTCATCAATGTCCAAGGTAACCTACACACATGAAATAAAGTCAAATACCCGTGATGCATAGAGTTTGACATAGTAAATAAAAATACGTAAGTCTCAAAAATCAAACACCCTCTTAAGTTTTTCTCCCCATTTTTGTCCAAAATAGACTAAGGAGTATGTAAGGACATAATTTCCGTACTCTTGATTTTTTATTAGTATGTCGTATACCGCTACAACCGTCGAGAGAAGCTCACGATCATTTGTTCAAGACAACGGATCCGAATATCAAGTTTCTTCAACAACGGACATCTACAAGATTGACTTCAAAAGGGATTGTGTTTAAGTTTCGAATTTGGTTTACGGTAGTATTGGGATATTTTTTGAAACTGCCTCTTATCCAAATGAGTCATTTTTCTAAGTCAAAGAAATTTTTGGAAGACCTGTAGGCGAGATTTTTAAAATATTAATTTTTTGCTTATGTCGTTCAAATGACAAAGCAATGTCATTCAAACGACATTCATATGTTATTCAAACGAACCCTTCGAAAGACATCACATGTTGTTTGATAGGTCGCGAGATATGTCATTTATTTTCTTCTTTAAATAACATTCTACTGTTTTGTTTTTGAACACATCGTTTCTTAGGTCGTTCCTTGAACTCACGACATCTAATGTCATTCAAATGAAATCAAGAATTCGTTCTAAAGACCTGCGCCTCAAGAATTTTATTTTACTATAAATATCTATTTTGAAAGACTTTTTCATTAAGACTTTTGCTACACGAAAACTGCAAATCTGCATAATTTTAGTCTTCAGTTTTGGGCATAAAACTTTGTTTTTTATTCATAAAATAATCCTATATACTTTGGTGAATCGTTTTGGAACCCAAACAATTCTTGTTGAAGTTTCTCTTGTAGAGAGGAGATCTCTACTGCTAGATTAATAGTTCTTTCAAGAGTAATTTGCTGACGACGGTAGTCATTGGGAACACTCGTGGGTATTCAGTACTGGAAGAGGAGTTGTGGTTCTTAAGGTTCTCAAAGGAATCTTTGTTGGTGCTAGGATGAGGCATATATGGATTTTCTACGGGAGATTCATTGCATATTTCATTATGTAATTATAAGTTGCGATTTAGGTTAGATTGCGAAATAAAAGGTTTTACCCGAAAGGAATTTTTTCCTAAATCTTGTTTGTCGCTTGTTTTGTGACTATATGTTTGATTTATCCAAATAGATGCATGATTAGGGTTTAATTAATTTGGATTGAAGATTGACTCTAATTAAATAAGTTTAAAATTAAAAATTTGTGAATCCCAAAAATAATCAATATCACGCATTCTCATATTACTATCAGAACTTTTAACTCAGGATTTTTACCTCTTCAAATTGTTATCAGAGTCAGTTCCTCTAAATTATCGAGTGATTCTTTTTCTACAAATTTTTTGTGATGTCGATTGTTTTTTAATATGAGTTTGAAAAATTTTGCAAATTTTTCGATGGATAACTTATATAATCGGATGCCATCTTTGATGGCACGAATTATGCCCTGGAAAGACCGCATGAGATCGTGTTTAAAAGCTATTGATGAACTTATTTGGCTTATTTTTGAAAGAGTGTGGACTCCTCCCACTGTCTTCGTTGAAAATGTCACCAATCCCAAACCTCTGCCTGACTAGACTGGTGATAATTATAAATGGAGCACCTATAACTCCTGTGGCCTTAGCGTTATTTCTGGAGCCATCACACCTAATCAGTTTCACCTTATTATGAAGTTCACCTCGTCTAAAGAGTCACGAAATATCCTCCAATTGACACATGAGGTTACCAACGTGATTAAGGCGTCGAAATTACAAAATTTGACCACCCAGTTTGATACTATCATCATGTCATAGTCCAAGTGTCTTGAAAAGTTTTATTCTAGGTTGTCGAACATAGTCAATACGATTTTTAATTTTGGTGAGAAAATTGAGGAGACAAGAGTTGTTAAAAATGATTTTGAGGTCACTTCCATCCCGTTTTATTCCTAAGGTCACTGTTTTAAATTCTTTGGGGATATTAGATACATTTAGGTTAGAAGAACTTGTAGGAGACTTTCAAACTTATAAAATCGACATATTTTCCAAAACTGTTAAGACTAAGGATAAAGGGATTGCACTAAGGGCACAATCTTGAAAAGGTGAAAAAGTGTCTATGAAGAAGAAGAAAGAGAGAGTTTATAGGTCCGAGTTTGATGGAGAGTTTGATTTTGATGATATGGCCATGTTTGCTAACAAATTTAAAATATTTCTCAAATTTTCCAAAGAAAATTCTTCCAATAAAAGTATGTTTGAGAAAAATAAAAAGAAAGAGGAGTCCAAATAGAGAGATGAGAAAGAGGAAGACACGAGATGTTTTGAGTGAGAGGGCAAACGGCACAAAACGTTTGAATGTCCCACTATGCTAAAGAGAAGGGGCAAGAAAATTGTTATGCCAGCCAATCTTAGCGATAGTGACGTCAATGTCAATGATTTTAGGGATGAATCATCACATGATATATGTGTTGCCTTTATGAATAGTCACGTGAGCACATATAGTTTTTCCCACAACGATGAGGACACTTGTATATGTGAGAGCCCCGATGATGATTTGAGTGTTTCTAGTGAGTGTGAGAGTAAGATTGAAAGTGAAGGTGAAAGCGATCTCCAAAAAGCGTTTAGAGACCCTAAAGACGAAGAAGGTGAACAAAGAGTTAGGTCTTAATATGTTATATTTAGAGAGAGAGGTAAAATTTTTGAGGGTATGTGAGGCATCGGCGAGTCAACTCGATAAGGTGAAGGTTTATTTAAGTGAGAAGTTAATCCTCTTATGCCGAGAAAAGAGTGAACTTGAATCCTGTGTGTTCCAACTCGAGAGAGGTATCGAACATGATTGGGAGGTCAAGGTTACTATAGAGGATACATCGAAGAAGGTTGGAAAGATGCTCCTCGGTCCCTCTTTGGGTAATGTGAGAGATTGGGAATAGATTATGTCGGTGTGTCTACTTCCCATATTGCAACCGAGTCGATTCCCAAGTTTTTTATAGATCCATATGGCTCTCGAAATGACCCACTTAGGCGTCCATTTCCTTGTACGAGAGCACGTCCTAATCATTTTGAGAGATGCATTCCTAGACCCATTTATATTTTTTCCCATTGAAAGAAAAGAGGACACCTTAGGGTATTTTGATTTAAGTTGGGTTGGGTGTTTCATAGATTTTTACCTCTTTATGCTACTACACGTGTTCCCACACACATGATACTTTGTATGCTCCTGCACATCACATTAAATATTTTGACCACTTTAAAGGTCAAGTTGATTATTTAGTCAAAACTTCACATTATTTTATGGATGTTTTTTATAGGATGTCACCACCTTTGGAAAATACCTTCGTACCTAATGGTTAAGGTTTACATAGGATGATTATCATGATGACATTTTATGCCTATTGCTAGTATATTCCACTTTTATATTTATCTTTTCCTTTTTGATATATTTTTTGAAAAACCCAAAAAGATTTTGTTTTTGAAATTTTTCTATTTTTCTGGAAAAAAAATGAAAAAGTAAAAAATATTTTATTTTGATAAATTTTTTGAAAAAGATAAAAAGATTTTTGTATTTCTTTTTACACCATTTATGGATGGACATTTAGGATGACCAAGTCACAACATCATTTCATATCCATGTGACTATTTGATAGTGTTTTGAGACGATGCATCATCTCATCCATATGTTTTATAATGTTTGGAGTCATTAACATGAGATTTAAGATTACATTCTACATGTTTGACTCATGATTTCCTTTAATGTACACTTGCATGAATTTATTTGATTATTATGCTTGTTTATCACATATTGGTCAAAGTGTTTTCATCTCACTCATGTCTTTAAAACGAACCAAGTGCAATAAAACTTGACAATAAAAGTATTGAATATAAGAACTGTTGCCCATGAGGAATTCGTTTAATATGGAAAAATTATGAGTATACACGGGAAAGGGCTACAAAAGGAGAAAATAACATCTGTATGAAAGCCACCGTTTAAAAGAGTCAACAAAATGTGTAGCATTGCAAAAAGTAGACAAGTCCAAACTAGTTTAGTTTGATATGATCATTCAAAAGAAAAGAAAAGAATAGAAAAACATGATCATTATTATACATAAGGGAGTTTGGATGGAAATAAATCAATGGGTTTGCATGTATAAATTTTTGAAAAAGCATTACATAGTTTTAGACGTTATTGGTGTGGAAATCATTTTAGACTTTGATTTGTTGAATATATTGAGTCGATGTCATTTGAATTCAACAATTTTTACACCTAAGGACCATTTTGAGTTCATTCATTTAGGAGTCTCCATAGTCATCATGCACAAATGTTATGAATGTTTGAATTAATTTTTTATCGTATTGGTTCACATCCATTCATTTCGTTTCCACGATTTGGGTATCTTAGTGTAAATTCATGACGTGTGTTGTTTTTGTAAAATCTTTGCTTGAAAATTTTGAAAAATAAAAAAGATATTGTGAAAGCCTTTTGAGTATATCCTTGCATGAGCGTACTTGATTTATATTTCCTATGATTGTAGTGACACTCCGTAATTATTTTGTTTATTCTTTTCCTTATCTATTTCGGACATATAAAAAGGGGAGGACGAATTATGAATAATAGGGTAGATTTGAGCTTTGGAATTGATTTACTTTTTTTATATATTCTTATCTCATTTCAAACTTGATACGTCATAAATGTATTTATTTTGTTTATTATGTGTAGGACTTTGATGATCATTTGGAAAGCACACAAAAGAAAATCAAGGAAAGCAAAGAGATTTAAAGTTGAAGATTTATTGAAAACTTACATTTTTTAGTATCTTTCCATTTTTGGTTTCATGGGAGGGTATTAGATTTGTATAGGCATTTAACTGATAATTCGGAGTGTTTTTATTTTGTACCGGCATAGACATAGGGGGAGATTTGTAAGGACATAATTTTCATAGTCCTGATATTTCATTAGTATGTTGTATACCGTTACAACCGTCGAGAAGCTCACGTCATTTGTTCAAGATGACAGGACATCTACAAGATTGATTTTGGTAAGGACTGTGTTTAAGTTTCGAATTTGGTTTACAACAGTATTGGGATATTTTTCAAAACTGCTTTTTATCAAAATGGGATATTTTCTAAGTTAAAGTAATTTTTGGAAGACATGTAGGAGAGTTTTTTAAAATATTAATTTTTTGATTCTATTGTTCAAACGACAAAGCAATGTCATTCAAATGACATTGATATGTCATTTAAACGACCCCTTCGAACGACATCACATGTCGTTTGATAGGTTGTTCCTTTACTGCTTCAAACGATATGCTACTGTTTTATTTTTTAACGCGTCATTTGTTAGGTCCTTCCTTCCTTGATATAACGACGTCTAATATCATTCAAATGACATTAAGAAGTCGTTCTAACAACATTCTCCAACTCGAGAATTTTGTTTTGCTATAAATACCTATTTTGGAAGAATTTTTCATTACGACTTTTGCTACACGAAAACTGCATATCTGCAGAACTTGATTCTTCACTTATAGGGCACAAAACTTTATTTTTGATTCACAGAATCATCCCATATACTTTGGTAAATCGTTTTGGAACCTAATCACTTCTTGTCGAAGTTTCTCTTGTAGAGAGGAGATCTTTATCGCTGGATTAATAGTTCTTACGGAATCTATTTGCTGACGACTGCGGTCAATGGGGATACTCATGGGTATTTATTGTTGGAGGAGAAGTTGCGTTTCTTGAGGTTCTCGAGGGAATCTTTGCTGGTGCTAGACTGCGGTCTGTGTAGATTTTCTGCGGGAGATTTATTACAGATTTCATAATGTAATTGTAAGTTGCGATTTACGTTAGATAGTGAAATAAAAGATTTTACCCGAATCTTATTTGTCGCTTAATTTGTGACTGGATGTTTGATTTATCCACATAGATGAATGATTAGAATTTAGTTAATTTGGATTAAAGATTGACTATAATTAAATAAGTTTAAAATTAAAAATTTGCAAATTCCAAAAATAATTGGTATCACGCATTCTCATATTGGTATCAGAGCTTTTAGCTCGGGATTTTTACCTCTTCAAAGTAAAAGATAAATATGACATATGGAGAAAATCACATATAAGAAGTAGATATCATCACAAAGATATATAAATGATGAACATGTATAATCTCAAAGTCTCCACAAACTAGTTTTAAAATTTTTCAAGCATAATTTTTTTACAAATAGAACACACCATGGAGAAATACAAAAATACCCAAATCATGGAAGCGAAATGTAAGACTGTGAACACATTCCATAGTTTAATCAATGTAGACGAACATAACACATGTGCATAAAGGATTGAGACACCGCTAACGAAGGATCTCAACTCTACCTTAGGTGTAAAAATGGTGAACTCGAGTGAATTTGACTTGACCTAATCAACAAATCGAGACCGTAAGTGATTTTCCCACCAATGATGCCCAAAACGATGTAATATTTTTTCGAGATTTATATAGTTCATGCAAACCCATTAATCTTCGACTTAACTCCCTCAAAATCTCACATATAACACTAACACTCTTAATTATTTTTGAAGAATTTAATGTCCATTTGTAGAGAAGCATCAATGTTCAAACAAAATTGACCTGGCACTTCTATTTTTTGCGCCTCTAATCTTTTTAGTCTCTTTTAATTACAAATGGTGGCTTTTAACATAAAGGCTTTTGTCTTTCGTAGCCCCTTTCCATCGCTTTAATATATAAAAATGTTACTAGAAAAATCATTTAAATCCAGGTAATGGTTCTCATATGCACTACTTTTTATCTCATTTTTCACATTTAGTTCATCTTAAATCAAAATTGAGATGAAAACACTATTATCGACATCTGACAAGTAAGTGCAATACTCAAATAAGTTCGTGCTCGTGTGCAATAAAGGAGACTAGGAGTCAAACATGTAGAAAGCTATCATCAAATCACATCTTAGTGACTCCACACATTATTAAGCATATAAATGAAATGATGTCATGTCTAAAAATACTACAAAATAGTCTTGTGGATATGCAATGAATGGGTGGCTCGGACATCTTTAATGTTCATCCATATAAGATGTACAAAAAATACAAAAAGCTTTTTGTGTTTTTCATAAATTTTATCAAAATAAATTCTTTTTGCCTTTTTCACCTTTTTCTTAAAAATAAAAAATCTTTTTATATTTTTCGAAAAAATTCAGAAAAACAAAATTTCTTTTGGATTTTTTGAAAAATATTTCAAAATGAAAATATAAATACAATAATGGCAAACTCTAGCAATAGGATTATAAAATATGTACATGCAAATCACCCTATGCTAGAAACAAGTTGCAACCTCAATCATTAGGCCCGGAGGAATTCTCCAAAGGAGATGACATCCTATGAAATACCTTCATTAAATTTTGTGAAGCCTTGACTAAATACTCTAATTAATCTCGAAAACTCTCAAAATCTCTCAAGTGATGTACGGGAGGAGTATGCGGAGTCACATGTGTGGGAGTGCGTGCGGGAACTTATGTGCCAGAATACTGGGGAACATACTTATAAGACACTCTTAGCATAAAACTCCCTAAGGTGACCTCTTTTTTTGTAATGGGAACAAACATAAACGGTCTTGGGTCCACCTTTTATAAAATATCTAAGATGAGCTCTCCTAGGTGGGTTTTCTCAACGATCGTAAGGATTCAACAAAAATTCGGGAACCGGACAGAGTGCGGCTTGGGAAGTGAATGCATTGTCACAACCTATTCCTTACCGCTCGACATTATCTAAAGTGGGACCGAGGAGCATCTTTCCAACCTTCTTATATGTCTCCTCTAAAGTGACCATGACCTCCTGGAAAAGTTTAAGATCGCTCTCGAGTTGGGATACACGGGCTTCAAGTTTATCATGAGTCTCCAATGAAGATCGAATATCTACAATAAGACTAGCCATGGTGTTGGTCAAATTGGTCTTTTTCCGACCTAAAATGATCAACTAATCACATAAATAAATCTTCCCCTTTCTCGATTTGACTCACTAACATTTCATACTCTCTCAAAACTTTCACCTCTTTCTATAAATCAAACACCCAAAGAGATAAATATTTATTTAGATTTTTAGTTTTCAAAGTCTCGATGTAAATATCACTAAATGCCTTTTGGAGATCACTTCTCCCTCACTCAAATTTCCATCCACACTCTCTCTATCTCTAGAATGGCTCGAAACATCATTGAAGCTTTCATGTTTAGATATGTCCTCATCAGCTTGGGATAAACTAGAAGTGATAACAAGACTATCCATAAACGCAACGCACGGTTCATGTGGTGATACTCCCTTGAATCAACTGACTCGATGTCACTATCACTAGGAATGGTCGTATGTGCAACTCTCTTGCCCTTTCTCTTAAGATTAATGGGACACTCATGTGCCTTATTCCTTTTCCCTTCACACTCATAACATATAATCTCTTCCTCTTTCTCTCCCTCACTCGTGTCATCAATTTTATTTTTATTTTTCTCAAAAATCATTTCTTTGGAAAATAATTTTTTGCAAAAACGGCAAGTCATCAAAATCAAAATCAACCTTAGATTCAGACTCACAAACTTTTTCTTTCTTCTTTTTCTTAGTTTGGGTCTTTAAATCAATCCCTACTTCCTTAGGTTTAATAGTTTTAGGTAACATATCAATCTCATATGTTTGAAGATATCCTACAAGTTCTTTTAACCTAAGATTGCCTAGGATCCCTAACGAATTAAGTACATTAACCTTGGGAATAAAGCGGACAAGGCATGTCTCAAAATCTTCTTAACAACTCTCGTCTCAGGAGTCTTCTCACCCAAATTAAAACTATAATTAACTATGTCTAACAAACGCGCATAAAACTCATTAAAAGACTAGGACTCTTGCATGGTAATGGTCTCAAATTGGGTGGTTAAATTTCGAAGATTACATGCCTTTACAACATTGGTTCCCTCGTGTTTGAGCTGGAGGGTGTCCCGAGCTTCTTTAAGCATGGTGCACATCATGATGAGAGGGAACTCGTCAGGGGTGACAACTTCAGAAATAACACTTAAGCCATGAGAGTTAATATTAATCCACTTAAAGTCGTCCCTTGTCCATAAAGAGACAAGTTTAGGGCCAACGGCATTATCATAGTGACAGTGGGAGGAGTCCGGCCTCTTTCACAAACTAAACGAACGCGTTCATATATTTCTTTTAAATTTGAACTCATCCCAGATTTCCAATAAGCATAGATGGAACAATCAAATATTGGCATTCGATTATACAAATTATCCATTAAAATCCTGTCTTTTTCAAAATCAACAAATTTTCAAAAAAATTGATATCAACGAAAAAAATTTGCAGAAAAATATCACATGGTATTTTTGTGTAACCTACTCTGAAACCAATTTGAGAGTGCGCACAATCTTAATGGGTTGACTTATATAATTAAATGCCTCCAAACACAAATCCAATTTTTTTGCAAATTGTAATTTTTGAGTAATTTATGTTTGCATGCGATGATCGTTCCAAACATAGAAAATAAACTCTGCATGTAATCTCAAACAGATATGAGGAAAAATCCGTTTACAGGTCAAAACATTTATTTATGTACTTTAAATAGTTTTACATGACATCTTACTTACAAAACCTTCAAAAGAAACCACTTAAATCTAAAGCAGTCCACTAGTGACGGTCCAACCTCAGTATCCACCGATCAGCCTTTCTTTAGCCTTCTCGTCAGCTATGATCCCACGGGTCACAAGGTCAGCAGTAGAGATCTATCTCCAGAAATATATATCAGGTAAGAAACTATTTAGGATTTCTAAAGGATTCATAAATATATAATAAAGGTGGTTTTTATGAATCAAAAGGGTGTTTGACATAAAAGGAATGAGGACTTTAGCATCAGTTATGTCATTTATGTTTTACCAAAAATGTCTATTAAAATCATTTTGAAACAATTATTTATAGATCGCATACAAATTTTGAGTCAACGAAATTCATTTGAATGAAAGTAAAAGTCATTTGAACGAGAATGTCATCTCAATAGAACAAAAACCTAGTTCGTTCGAATGAGACTCCAATCTCCTTGGAACAAGATTTTAATGAGCTTCAAATGAATTCAAATAGGACACACTCATTGGATGTTCATTCGATAGAAAGATCAAATAGGAATTCAAATGAAATTTCCATTTCGCTTGAATGAGATATGCTTCTCGTTCGAACAAGGTAAAATATAAATTAGTTTTTAACTTTGAAAATTTTGCCTTCATCTTATAAAAACTTTTATGAAAAATCTCCAAAATAAAAGGTAAATAAATTTAAAATCCTAAAAGATTTGTACCTTCATAATGTGAAGAAATCTTGAACTTTAGATATGTTGGAGATTCTGTTCATCATGTCGGCACGTCTCGATTTGTAATAGGATACGCCAAATGTGTCATAGTTGCAAATAAAATAAATACTAAGCCTAAGCTAAACTATTTTCCCTTACATTATGTCAATGGATATTTATTCAAGTTTTGAATAAACGGAAATATCTTTTTCCTTGAAAAGTATGTTTGTGCAAACATTATGGAATTTCTAAAATAAATCACATGTTAGACCCATTGAATAGGATTTTTAGACTTAAAATCCATTTTTTCATGCATATAAACTTGTACTAGTTTGAGGATGAATACATAAACAAGTTTAACGAGGGTTTTATTGGGTTTAAATATGAAATAAAGAAATTAGAAATTTCAAACCTTAAAGTGTGTGAAAAATGTGCTGGTAAGGTGATCAGTGTATGGTTTTAAGACTACATATATTAATGAAGGAAAATGGTGTTTTTTTTAATAAAGTAGTCTTTAAATGTCCAATAATTTCTTAGAGAAAGAAAGTGATGAAATAAATATGTTTCCAACATGAGAAGAATTTTACTCAAAAGTGTTAAATAAGTATTCATGAGTTAAAAAAACTTAAGAAGTTCGTGTGGGTAACTCAATGATGTTTTGGGGAATAACATTTGTTAAAATGGAGGAAAATGTGAGTTTGGAAATAAATGGGTAAAATGCTAATTTTACATAAAGTGTAACATTTTCATGAAATAAAAATGTTGGAAAAGGGTGTTATACAAAATGGTCCTGAATGAACTTGATTTTGGAATAAAATCATTGTAAGTGTATAAAGTATGTAAGGACATATTTTTCATAGTCCAAGTTTACATTGACTATGTCGTATACCATTACAACCACGAGGAAGTTCACGATCATTTGTTCCAGACGACGGATCCAAATATCAAGTTTCTTCAACAACAGACATCTACGAGATTGATTTTGGTAAGGAATGCGTTTAAGTTTCGAAAATGTCTTACAATTGTATTGGGATATGGGTATATTTCGAAACGTTTTTTTTATCAAAATGAGGCATTTTTTAAGTCAAAATAATTTTTGAAAGACTTGTAGTCGAGCTTTATATAATAATAATTTTTTGCTTTCGTCATTCAAACGACAAAGCAATGTCGTTCAAACGACATTGATATGTCATTCAAACAAACCCTTCTAACGACATCTCATGTCGTTTGATAGGTCGCGAGATAAGTCGTTCCTTTATTGTATCAAACGACCCACACTATTTTGGTTTTTTAAGGTGATTTTAAGAGTCATTCAAACGACATTTAATGTCGTTCAAATGATTGGGCAATGTCGTTCGAACGACCTGTGTTGCCTCAAGTATTTTGTGTGGCTATAAATACATGTTTTGGAAGACTTTTTCATTAATATGTTTACTATACGAAAACTACAAATCTGCAAAATTTTAGTGTTCACTTTTAGGGCACAAAACTTTATTTTTAATTCCCCAAAACATCTCATATACTTTTGTGAATCGTTTGGAGCCCAAAACACTTCTTGTTAAACTTTCTCTTGTATAGAAAATTTCTCTACTACTGGATTGATAGTTCTTGCAAGAGCTATTTGCTGATGACTGCGGTCATTGGGGATACTCGTGGGTATTCACAGCTGAAGGAGGAGCTGCGATTCCTGATATTCTTGAGGAAATCTTTATTGGTTCTAAGTTGCGGTCTATGTGGATTTTCTGCATGAGATTCATTGAAGATTTCTCTATGTAATTTATAAGTTGAATGGGGTTAGTTAAACTTGTTAGGACTGTTGAAGATACCCAGAGGTAATGAAATGTGGTACTGGCATGATCCAAGGATGTTGGATTATCCTAATCCACCTTTTAAAATTAATGTTAATTGTATTGCAAATCTTGCCATTCCTCAAAGCCTTGTCATAAAATATATTGGAGATTATGAATGTTGATGTAAAAAATTATATTATATCTAATTATTTAATCACAGATAAATAAAATGAGACAAAGAAGTTTTAAAGTGGTTCAGCCTTATAAGAATGGCCTACGTCCACTGTTTTTGTTATTGCTGACTGTTTGGGAATTCTCGATTACAAGTTTTCTCAAGAAATTACGGTCCCCTTACAATGAGTGTAATACAATGTATTTATAGCCCTAAGGCTGTAATGTGAAAGGTTAATATATTAAATGCCCCTTAAGTTTATACATATGTATGATATAAGTATTTAATGCGCAGTCGAACTGTTGGGTTATCCTGCTATTAATGCTTTGTTCGAGATGCAGCTCAGACCGCCTGAGCTGTTCGGACCGCCTAAGTTCCTCGGTACTCAAAAGTTCCTCGGTGCTCAAAAGTTCCTCTGAGAATTCTTGTAGGTCGGAGCGTCTGAGTTGATCGGGGAAGCAGAGCTCCTCGTTGCAGTATGGTTCCTCGGAGTCGAGGTGTTGTTCGTAAGTGTTTATTATAGCCATGTAGATTTCCACGTGTCTTATCCCAATTGAGCCATGTCAGCAGACTAAATTTGGTATCAACAGAAGCCCCCAATGTTTCATAGTTTGAAATTTGAGGAGTATGAAACATTCTTTCTCGATATATGGCGGTTTTAAATGGTTATCCTGAAATTTAGGAGTGCTTCCTTTGTATTTATTTTTCCTTTCAAATTTGTAGAATCAGTCTTTTTTGAATTTTTATAACCGCCTCGATCTCCGCGTACTTTTTGCCTTTTGCCGTTGGTAGCATAATCGTTTCTTTTTGTAATCATTAACTTTACCGTTTCCCAAGATAAGGTATTTAAGCGTCACAGACAATTCCATCGTCTTCTACTTTTTCAAATTTGTATCTTCGAGTTTTCCATCGTCTCTTTCTCTCCTGTGCATTTCATATCTTCCATCGTTCGTTGTCAACAGATCCAGTCTTTTTCTATAAGATCTTCTTCCTTCTTCTTCATTTTCTTTATTCATCATGGTTTACCTTGTTGAATCTCTTGATAAATTTCGTTCTAATTTTTTTATTCCTTCATGGGTTGTTCTGGAGGAACTTTCTGAACCTTCTGATTATTTCCGTTTGGCTGAGGGACATTGGTTCCCCAGTCTCTTCGTTGCTGAGTGTGGCTTTTCTTTTCCACCAAATCCTTTATGTATGGAATTCTGTCAATATTTTGACGTTGCTCCTGCGAGAATAGCCCCCAATACATGGAAAATAGTTAATGGGGTTCATAGACTAAATCAAATTCATGGAACTCGCATAGGAATTCAAGAAATCATGTTTTGTTATAGATGGGCTGTTGGTGATAATACTTTTTATTTAAAAACTATATTTTTAAATAGGGCTTTAGTGGTCAATCTCCCAAATACCAATAGGGACTATTTTGAGCACGGGGTTGTTATAAAAAATTGGCAACACGCTCCTTTATCTGGAGATGAAGTGTATCAGGGTCCCAGATGCCCTCCCTATGGCAATGGGATAGGTTATCTTTATTTCATTTTATTTATTTTGAGATTATGCTTCCTTTATGTTTGATAAAATGTGCCACTGATATTTTAATTTTGATTTATTTGCAGTTGACAACAAAAGAAAGTGTCCAAAAGAGGTAGACATTAATATACGGCACTTAAAACTTATCTGGAGTTTGCATCAGACTGTTGCCGACGATCATATTAGGTTAGCTTCATATCTGCTTCAGTACAAGAGTTACACAACTTCTTTTACTGCTCGTCCGGTGATAAGCGACGCAGAACCCATACCAGCCTCTACAAGTTCTCCACCTGAGTCACACATTCCTTTGAGTGAAAGGATGAAGAAAAGAAGACCTCCCACCCTTTTCGAGAAACCTGCCTCTGGTGCTGGAGAGGCAAAAAGAAGTAAACATGATGTTCCAGAAGGGACAAAGAAAATTGATGCAGCCCCTCCGGCTGCTCCTGTGAAGGTTGCCAAGAAGCCCCCAGTGGCCCTGAGCAAGGCTGCTGCTCCAGGCGAGGTGATTGTCATATCACCAACCAAGAGTTATTCCTTGGTCTAAACTATTCATGTTCCTACGAGGAGGCTGAAGAAGATCTCCTCGGTCAATTTGGCTGACACCGTCTCTCAGCCCCCGACTAGAGGAGTTCCCACTTTTGTTCCCCCTAGTTCTTCTATGAGCTCGGTGAAGACTTGGATCATTCTCGAGATCCAAGGTATTGAAGAAAACCTTTCTCGGGACATGGTTACCTCATTGGCTGCTCGCCATATTGCTTCTGTAAGTCTTATTGTTTTGAACTTTTCATCTTTCCCTTGTTATATCTATCTCTAACTTGCTTTCATTTTCTTTTCACAGTTGGTGAGCTGCTTTAATACAATTGTGAAGAAAGATGAAGCTATTAAAGCTTCAAGCTCCTCATCTGGTGTGGAGGAAGCTCTGATGGGTCTGACGCGGTCTTTGGAAGATTCTCGTCAGAAGCATGATGCTGACAAGGCTTCTTGGGAGAAGAAACTTACCTCAACCGAGTAGGAGAAGGCTCAAGTTGTTGAAGTCTCCAAGGGGTTGGAGAAAAAATTAAATGATTTGGAGAAAAAGAATAAAGAGCTCTAAGGGAAGCTCAAAAATGCTGGGGAGCTTGAAAATAAGCTCAAGGTTGCTGAGGAAAAGTTGGGTCAGCTTCAGGAAGTAAGTCGTCAGAAGGAGGAGGTTGAGAATAAATTGAAAGCTGCTGATAACCTTCTTTTCGAGAAGCTTTCCTCGGAGAAGACAAAGAGGAAGTTGGCTGTGAAGAAATCTTTTAGCGCTGGCTGGGATAAGGGGTGGAATAAAGGCTTGGCTGCCATGATGTCGCAAGTCGAATATGGCAGCCTAAAATAATTTATAGATGGGTGGGTCGCAGCTCTTCAGGAGATGAAGGTTGATGAAACTTCTGAACTCTTCCAATGACACATCCCTGGTCCCCCTCCAACTCCGGAAGACGAAGAAGAGGAAGAATATGCCTCTGAGGAGTCTTCCATGGTGATGGAAGATCAAGTTTCTCATCCCCCAACCATCCAGCCTACTAACGAGGAACTTCAGCAACTCGTTACGTCATCCGAGTAACTGCCAACGCTCCCCGAGAAACTCTATGTTCCTTCCGAGAAACCTACCTCCTCATCCCAGCCTCCCGAGAAAGTTTTGGGAGACAAGGAAAAGGTGTAGAGTTGTTCGGGTTTCTTTCTATTTTATTTTTCTTTGTCAAATGTAACCCTGAACATGTAACTCTAAACTTTATGATATAATAAAATTTGAACTTTTGTTTATGCATACTGTTATTTCTCCTCTTCATGCTCTGTTGGTACTCTTATTGATTATTGCTTTTTCTTCCTCTACTAGTTTCTGGCCAGGATAGAATTATTATCTTCTCATGATACAAAGCTGTTAGAGCAATGCAATGAATATTTTAAGGCTGGTCACACATATCTGAGTGCAGTACAAATCGTCGAAATCCTTGGCCAAGATGCTTCGGAACAGGCAATTGAAGCTTACCAATATTTGAAGTGTCTGATTGATCGTGATGTGGCCAATAATGTAGCTTATTATGATATGATTGAGGATCTCCAAGGCACTCTTGAAGACCTTCAGCAATAATATAAGGAATCCACTGCCCTCTTGCGCGAGGGGTACGAGAAGAAGTATCAGCAAATCATTGTCGACAAGGGATACGAGAAGCGTTTTGCTGCTTATGATGTGAGGGAAAGAACTTTGAAAGTCGAGGTCGAAGAGCACAGGTAAATAGCCAAGTTGTTGGAGCAAGAAAATAACAACTTGCAAAGAGAAGTATCTTAATTAAAATTTATTGCCTCCACCTCAAATGCTTTGGTCCCAGTGACTGACGAGGGATTCTCGTTCTTGGAGGTTGAAAACGCCAACCTGAGGGACGAATTGGAGACCTTGAAGAGAACTCGCCCTTCTACTTCTGCTTGTGGATGAGCAAGAGCTTCTTGGGGATGAGCAAGAGCTGCTCGGATTCATGTCGAGGAACAGAGGACTCAATCTGCTTTAGAGAACCAGGCCTTTCAGCTGATGGCGCAGAACCAGGCATTGGCAGAGATGTCTAAGAAAATCAGGGACCTGGAAGCGCAGCTTTCGGCGCAGAAATCTATCTTGGAGAATAAAGAACTCTTCATTAAAAATATCCACGAGCAACTGAGAAGATTGACATATCAATTTCACAAGCAGCCCAGGGAGTTCTGGATGGCTGGCTACAACGAAGCTCTCTACCACTTGGACGATCGTATCCAGAATGCAAATAATGAGGGCTACAAACAGGGATGGCTGAATGCCTTAGGTGTGCTGTAACTCGAACAGGGTCATTACCTGTGGGATTACCATAATCCTGTGCTGCTCGACCTACCCATGCCACCATCAATCTTGATATGAGTTGGATCCCTACTCGGGCCATCCCTCGTTGTCTGATTTCCAAATACCTCGGTGATTATAATCTCCATTCAAATGTCGAGATATCTCATCCCGAGCACCTCCTAGATCGACCGTCCGTGATGAATATTAGGATGCTAAAAGATCTTAACTTCATAAATTCTCCTCTCGCTTTAAACGATCCACCTGCTGGCGAGGAACCTGTTTCAAAAGCAGAGGGGAAGAAACCAATAGAATAGGAGTATTGATGTAATAAATTTGTATTTCATTCCGGATGTATTTTGTTCTACATTTACTGAAATAATTTTATTTGCAAATCTTAACTGCTATTGTTTTGTAACACTTTACATCTGTGCATGTGTATCTGTTAAAAAGATAACAATATTGTGTTATTTGTCGACCAACTTATTGTCGAGTAGTTTGAATTTATGGTAGTCATTTGTCAAAAATGATATTTTGTTTCTCGACCAACTTAGTAATAATTTTAAAAAGTTACGAGTATCAAAAATTTTGCTCGATCACTTTCTCGTATTCATAAAATGTTTTCGAGCAACCAAGGTCGGTAAATTTCCTTTTCGACCTATTACAGTTAGTGGATTTTTCCTCTACGAGGAGCTTTGGCACTTTCTGGAATAATTGTACCTCCCGACCAACCTTAGTTGGCTTTTTGTGAATATATTTACTTCCTGACCAACCTTAGTTGGCAATTTTAGGAATACTTTTACTTCCCGAGGAATACATTTACTTCCTAACCAACATAAGTTGGCATTTTTAGGAATACATAGTTTTACTTCCCGTAGGAATACATTTACTTCCTAACCAACATAAGTTGGCATTTTTAGGAATACATAGTTTTACTTCCTAACCAACATAAGTTGGCATTTTCAGTAATACGTAGTTTTACTTCCCGTAGGAATACATTTACTTCCTAACCAACATAAGTTGGCATTTTTAGGAATACATAGCTTTACTTCCCGTAGGAATACATTTACTTCCTAACCAACATAAGTTGGCATTTTTAGGAATACATAGTTTTACTTCCCGTAGGAATACATTTACTTCCTGACCAACCTTAGTTGGCGTTTTCGAGAATAAATTTGAGTAGTCCGAGTTTTGCCGAGTATGGTGTATCACTAGTATTCCCCGAAAAACTTTCAATAAAAGGAGAGAATTTGGCAGAATATCTTCATTTTATTCATACTGATGAAACTACATTACATGAGAGTTTACATTACTGATTATATTTGTGCAGATGCTCTGCATTCCATGCATTCTTAAACTCCTCCCCTTCTAAAGTTTCTATTATGTATGTCCCTGGTCGAACAACTTCTTTAACTTGGTAGGGTCCATGCCAGTTTGCTTCCAGTTTGTTGTGCTTTTGAATCACCTTCTTTAGCACATAGTCTCCTTCTTTCAAGTCACACTTCTTCACTCTCTTGTTGTAGAACAAAGTTGTTCGCTGCTGGTAAGCAGCATGGCTGCTTCTTCTCTAACCTCCTCGAGCATGTCCAAGTCTAACCTTCTCATTAAATCGCTGACAGGGGAATTAAAATTCAGTATTCTGTGTGTTGGGAGACCCAATTCGGCGGGTATAACAGCCTCACTTCCAAATGCCAGCATATATGGAGATTCCCCTGTTGCTGCTCGGGGAGTAGTTCGGTAACCCACAGTACTGACTGTAACTCGTTGATCCAGTTTGCTTTTGTGTCACTTAGTCTTTTCTTCAAGCCATTTAGTAGTGTTATGTTCGTCACTTCAGTCTGTCCATTTCTTTGGGGATGTCTTGGTGCCGAGTGGATCTTCAAGATATTGGACTGATGGCAATAGGCAGCAAACTCCTCGTTGTCAAATTGTGTTCCATGGTCTGTGATGAAGGCATGAGGAAGACCATATCGACAAATGATGTTCTTCCAAATAAATTGGTACACCTTGTCGTACGTCATATCAATGAGAGGCTCAGCTTCAACCCATTTAGTCAAATAGTCCACAGCGACCACGAGATACTTATATCTTCCCCTGGTCGTCGGCAGTGGACCAACCAAATCTATTCCCCATATGACAAATGGCCAAGGGGAAGTAATGGGTGTTAATAACGCTTGGGGAGTTCTTCGGATGGAGGAGAAGCGCTGACACTTGTCACATTTCTTAGCATAGGCTATGCAATCAACCCTCATCGTCGGCCAGTAGTATCCTTGCGTCATTACCCTTTGCAAAAGCGTCCGACCTGCTACATGGGCTCCACAGGACCCTTCATGGATCTCTTCAATCAATTCTTTCACCTCGGATGGATGTACACATCTTTGCAAACCTGCCATAATTCCTCGTCTATCTAGAATACCATTAGTTAATACATACCGAGCAGCTTTAAACTTCAATTTCTTGGCTGCGAGCTTGTCAATTGGTAATTCTCCCTCCTCAATATATGCCCTGATGGGATCCATCCAAGATGGTACTAAATTAAGGGTAATAAAATTCGTCATTAGATCTTTGTTTATACTTCGACTAGCCAACACTTCAATTGGGATTGTTCTTCGTAGCTCGGTATGAGTAGCTGATGCTAATCGAGCTAGGGCGTCTGCTCTTGCATTCTCCATTCTTGTTATTCTGACCAGCTGAATAGAAGCAAATTCTGATACCAACTCCAACTCCAAACCTTTGCATGATACTTGATCATTAATTCTCCTTTGGCTGCATATATTCCCAACATTTGATTTACGATCAATTGAGAATCACTGAAGATAATAACCTGCTGCGCCTCCATAATTTTTGCCAAATTAAGACCTGCAATCATGGCCTCATACTCAGCCTCATTATTGGAAGCTTTGAATTGGAAACGTAGGGCGTATTCCATGTCGACCTCGTCCGGACTGCTCAAAACTATCCCTGCGCCACATCCTGTAGTGAAAGATGAACCATCCACATACAAACTCCATATAGGTAACTCGTCTTCAAATTTTTGATCTGACAGAGTTCCTCGGTGAAATATTTGTTGCTTCCTTTCATCCTCCCTTGATATTTCTTGCTCTTCGTCGATCATCTTTTCTTGCCCTTTTACCAACCTAAGTTGGTCTGGGCTCGAATTTGATGATCCTGTAGCATCCACTTGCCCTTTTACCAACCTAAGTTGGTCTGAGCTTGTGTTTGATGATCCTGTAACATCCACAAGTTGATCAGCGAGCAACTTTTTCTCCTCGGGGGTATCAGGATAGGTGAACTCTACTATAAAATCTGCTACAACTTGCCCTTTTAGCGATGGTCTGGGTTCATAAACTATATCATATTCACCAAGTTCTATTGCCCAGCACATCAACCTTCCTGACTTTTCTGGTTTGTGAAGGGCTTGCCTCAATGGCATATCAGTATATACTACTATGGTATGAGCTTGAAAGTATGGCTTCATTCTTGTACTTGCCTCGATCAATGCTAGTGCCAATTTTTCCAGCTTTGGATATCTGATCTCTGCTCCTCGAAAGGCCTTACTTGTGTAGTAGATCGGTTTTTGTACTCCATTATCCACTCTTATCAATGCCGAACTAACTGCATTCTCGGACACTGCCAGATACAAGTATAATTTTTCTCCCATTACTGGCCTGGATAACAGTGGAGGCGCTCCCAAGTATTTCTTCAAGTCTTGAAAAGCCTTCTCACATTCATCATTCCACTCAAAAGTCTTTCAGAGTGTCTTGAAGAATGGGAGACATCGATCAGTTGCTCGCGATACAAATCTGTTGAGTGATGCTACTCGTCCTGAGATCGCAGCCCTAGCAGAGCTTTGATCTTTTCAGAGTTAGCTTCAATGCCTCGTTATTTGACAATGTATCCGAGAAACATGCCTTCTCGTACTCCAAATATGCACTTCGTCGGGTTCAACTTCATTTGATATTTATCTAGTTGATCAAAAGTTTGGCTTAAGTCAACTAGATGATCAGCAGCTTTCTTGCTCTTTGTCAGCATATCATCAACATAGACTTCCATATTGCAACTGATTTGTTCTGTAAAGACTTTGTTCATCAGCAGCTGATATGTTGCACCTGCATTTTTTAAACCAAAAGGCATAACATTATAACAATAAGTTCCCCTAGGGGTAATGAAAGAAGTACTCTCCCTGTCTTCAGGTTTCATTTTAAACTGATTGTAACCAGAATAAGCATCCATGAAGCTCAGTAGCTCGTGTCCCGAGGTAGCATCCACTAATTGATCAATTCCGGGCAGCGAAAAGTTATCCTTTGGGCATGCTTTGTTGAGGTCGGTGAAGTCTACACACATCATCCATTTGTTGTTCTTCTTCTTCACCATCACCACATTTGCTAACCAGTCAGGATATTTAACAACATCAATAAAGCAGGCTTTCTGGAGCTTCTCGACTTCCTCCTGTATAGCTTGATTCTTCTCGGGACTGAATACTCTTCTTCTCTGCTTCACAGGCTTGATCTCTTTATTCACATTGAGTTCGTGACATAAGAAATTTGGGTCTATCCCAGGCATATCCTCATGACTCCACGCAAAAGTTTGCTTTCTGCTTCTAAGGAAAGTTATCAATTCCTGTTTTGGTGAGGCTTCCAACGACGAACCTACTTGAGTAGTTCGTTCAGGGTGCTCGTCGTCCATAATGATGTTTTCAGTAGCTTCCACCACTTGACCCTTCACGAGTTGCGACTCATCTCTAGGATCCAATGTTTAAATTTATGCCCCTTCATCCACTTGATAAGTAGTAGTATTTTTCCTTGATTCCTCCAGTTCCTCTTGCTTGGCGGATGAATAATAGCATTCCCGAGCTACTTTCTGATCACCTTTCACAACTCTTACTCTAACATTTATTGGAAATTTTAGGCATTGATGTACCGTAGATGGTACAGCCTCGAACTTCTTCAATCCTACTCTTCCCATGATGATATTGTATGATGATTGAACATTCTTATCCATCACGAAGAAGCGTATTCTTTCTGTTCGACAAGCAGGCCACGTACCAATAAATATGTCCAATTTGATCGTCCCAAGTGGAAATACTTTCTCGCCAGCGAAACCGAGGAGGGGTCTACGATAAGGCTCCAGTTGAGATAGCTTTAAATTTAAACTGTCAAAGCACGAGTAGAACATGATGTCTGCCGAGCTACCATTGTCTACCAGTACTCTTGAAATCATTACCTCCTTCATCCTCATTTTGATCACCAATGGGTCATCATGAGGATATAGAACACCTGCAAGGTCATTCTTTGAGAAGCTAATGACCAATTTCTCTTTGTTCACCTTTCTCCGGCGATCCTCCTCAGCTAGATTTATTCGTTGAATGTATGAGCAAGCTTGAGCCTCACAGAGGTAAGCTTTTCTCTCGGTCGTAAGGTATCCTCCTCTTGCATCTCCACCTGTAATAACGTTACAGTCAAATGACCCAAAACGTATTGAAAATACCTCACGTTCTGTCTGCCTTGGTCTCTTTGGAAGATCGGGGTCGTCTTCTGGATCAACTTCTTGGTCTCTCTTCTTGTTCTCCTCTGCTCGACGAGGAGATCTAGACCTCTCTCTTGCTCGGTCGTTGTTTCTTCTATCATTCCTCCGATCAACATACTTTGACAGTTTTCCTCGTCTGATGAGTGTTTCAATCTCATTCTGAAGAGCTATGCAATTTATGGTCATATGGCCATGATCTTTATGAAACTCGTAATATTTTGTTTTATTCCTCCTGTCAGGGTCTGCCTTCATTTTCTCTGGCCAATTTAATTCCTCGTTGTTCTTGATTTCTTCTAGAACATGGTTGATGTCTTTCTTCAAAGGAGTATAATTATAAAATTTCCTCAATACTTCCCAAGACGACCTTATTTTTGAGTGTTTATCATTACCATTGTTCTTATGCTCCTTCTTCTTAGCTTTATCACCTTCCACCTTGGTTTCTTTGGCATCCATATTCTTCTTCGCAGCCATAGCCTCCTCGGCATTCATAATCTTGGTTGCCTTTCCCATCAGATCTGACATGGTTCTAGGTGGATCTTTGGCCAGAGTGTAATACAACTTGTTGGGCAGTAGTCCACTCATCAAGGCGGTAATCGCTATCTTTTCCTCATAATCAATGACTTCGAGCTTCTCGTTATTAAAACGAGTTATATAATCTCTGGTACTTTCACCAGCTTTTTGTCTAACACTTAACAAATGCGCTACTTGTTTAACAGGCTTTGCCCCAAAATAGAAATTCCAAATGAATAACTCGGCCAGTTGAAAGAAAGTT
Source organism: Sambucus nigra (assembly GCA_949130495.1). Lineage (NCBI taxonomy): Eukaryota > Viridiplantae > Streptophyta > Magnoliopsida > Dipsacales > Adoxaceae > Sambucus > Sambucus nigra. The sequence goes on from OX422212.1 coordinate 505,238,261, forward strand.
GAGATCTTACCCCGAGGAAGATTATTATACCACATTTGAGCAGATCCGGTAAGAGTTCCCGAGAATGCTCTGCATCTCATCTCATCTGGGACAGTATAGATGTCGACTGCAGCTTGGTATTGTTCTATATGAAGGACAGGGTCTATCTTTCCATCATATTTGGGGGTCACAATAGGTGCTTTAAACTTTGATGGTGTTGGAAAATCTACAATGGTCTGGACAAAAGGTGTTCCTCGAATAAAAGTTTGTTGTAGAGGGTTCTTAGCTTTAGCCATTTCCCCTAATCTATCCTCCAGCCTCTGAATAGAGACTTTCCATGCATCATTTCCTTCCTCGGGCCTGTTGGTTCAAGCAACTGATCGAGTTGATGTGGCTTCCTGGGATCTATCTTGATGAGCAGTTGGTCGAGACTGGGCAGATCCTTCCCTTAAATCTGATGGTCATCGAAAACTCCTTGATGCGATTTTAGGAGGACTTCTACTCCTTCTAGGTCCTAATCGATCAAAAGGTGATACCCTGCTTAACCTCTCTAGCGCACTAGTCCTTTCTGGAGAGAGAGTGATACGTTGCTCAGTATCTGTGTCCCGCACTGACGAAGTTCGTTCAGGTTGATAAGAAAAATCTTCAGATTCCTCAGTACGATATGAATCAGTACGCCTAGTACGTGAAGAAGGTAAACGGGTATTTCTTTGAATACTTCGCAGTCCTGAATGGGTTGGTGCACCGCCATGGAGGGTTTGTAGGAGTTGTCGCATCGTTTCTTACATGACTGTCTGGCCCTGGGCCAGATTTGTCATTATTCCAGCCAGATCTGGAATATTAGGCGGAGCAGATGGATTTGGAGGGCTTCCAGCGTTTTGATGGCTGGGTTCTGGAATATCAGCCATTTGTGATGAGTTGTTTTTGATGAAAAATGATATTATCAGTCGTTTCCCACAGACGGCGCCAATCTGTTGATGTAAAAAATTAGATTATATCTAATTATTTAATCACAGATAAATAAAATGAGACAAAGAAGTTTTAAAGTGGTTCAGCCTTATAAGAATGGCCTACGTCCATTATTTTTGTTATTGCTAACTGTTTGGGAATTCTCGATTACAAGTTTTCTCAAGAAATTCCGGTCCCCTTACAATGAGGGTAATATAATGTATTTATAGCCCTAAGGCCGTAATGTGAAAGGGTAATATATTAAATGCCCCTTAAGCGTATACATCTGTATGATATAAGTATTTAATGCGCAGTCGAACTGTTGGGTTATCCTGCTATTAATGCTTTGTTCGAGATGCAGCTCGGACCGCCTGAGCTGTTCGGACCGCCTAAGTTCCTCGGTACTCAAAAGTTCCTCGGTGCTCAAAAGTTCCTCGGAGAATTCTTGTAGGTCGAAGCGTTTGAGTTGATCGGGGAAGCAGAGCTCCTCATTGCAGTATGGTTCCTCGGAGTCGAGGTGTTGTTCGTAAGTGTTTATTGTAGCCATGTAGATTTCCACGTGTCTTCTCCCAATTGAGCCATGTCAGCAGACTAAATTTGGTATCAACAATGACCTTCAAGGAGAGGATGAATATGTTCACCCCCACACATTCGTTGAACCGGTCAAGAATCAGTAGACGTATTATAATAAGAGATTTTAAATCTACAACTTTGTTGAGCACCCTTAATAAGCCTCCTACTAGGATGAGCAAAGATGAAGGGAAACATCCTTTAGAATTGACTTGTATTTCCTTCTTTTTATATCTTTATATTGTAACACAAAGTGTAACACTGAGTGCGTGGAATAAAATGAAGTTATTTTTCAATATGAATGTTTTTATCCACTTTTATCTTTATTTAAGCATGTGATTAGTTTAATCACCTTGTCGAATGGGTAATTAGCTTAAATGATAAGTGTTTGGTTCATGGTTGAACCTATTTGTAATGCCATAGATTCTACTAATTCACTTAGATAAAACTGTAAGCAGTTTTGTTGGACTAAGTGTTTTCATTAGTTATCATTGGTGACCAAGTGTGTTAGGAATGTACAGTTATTTATGTGTTTAATTTAGTCAGGTAAAACTTCTCGTGTTTATATATGAAGTTTTAATAACTTCTTGTTTTTTACTTGTCAATGACGAAAACATTTTTGAAGTTAGAAAAGTTTGAATTAGAGAAAACTCCAATTAAAATTTTTTGAAGTTGGAAAAGTTTGAATTAGAGAAAATTCCAATACAAACTTTTTTAATGTTGGAAAATTTTAAATTGGAAAAGTTTGTTATTGGTGGATGCATCATATCACCATACACAGAAAAAAAAACATAAAAAGGAAGGATAATTGATAGAAACTTACAACTTCATTAAATAAAATAACTGATTACATTAAATCAAAATTATTGATAATATTTGTGGAGGTGATCGTCATTCTAGGAATTTTTAAATTCTTCTTCTTTAGTGTTTCTAGACTATATGTTCCTAGTCAGATAATTGTCGAGATACGGTATGGACCATGCCAATTTGGGTCCAACTTGTTGACCTTCTGGATTACCTTCTTAAGTACAAGATCTCCCTGCTTTAAGTTGTCAGCTTGACCCTCCGGTTATGGAACATAAGAGTTCGTTGCTGATAAGCAGCCATCTGAATTACAGTATCCTCTCTGACTTCCTCAACTATGTCTAGATCTAGTCACCTCATGAGATCATTATTGGTGAGTACCCTATGAGTTGACAGACCTACTTTTGTGGGTATTATTACATCAGTGCCAAAAGCGAGCATATATGGAGTCACCCATATTGCTATTCTTAGTGTAGTCTTATAAGCCCAAAGGATATTGTGCAGCTCAATGATCCAATTTCCTTTAGTATTATCCAACCTTTTCTTCAATCCATCAAGTAGAATCTTGTTAGTAATCCTTGTTTGACCATTACACCATGGATGTTCAGGTGTTGAATGAATCTTTTAAATCCTGGACCGGATGCAATATTCCTCAAACTCATCATTATCAAACTGGGCACCATGGTTGATGATGAAAATATAGGGCATCCCATAGCGGCATATGATCCGTTTTCACATAAACTGAAAAACCCTCTGATAAGGCATGTTAACCAAAGGCTCAGCCTCCACGCATTTGGTGAAGTAATTCATTGTTACTACCAAATACTTGAACCTTACTTTGGTAGTCGACAATGGACCGACCAAGTCTATGCACCAAATAGCAAATGGCCAAAGAGAAGTGATGGGAGTTAGGGCAGCCCCCAATCATATATGATAATAACAAAAAATTTCACTTATTACACTTTTTGGCGAAAGAAACACAGTCTGCCTTCATCATCGGCCATTAGTAGCCCTGTATGGATATTATTTGTACTAATGATCGGCCAGCTGAATGAGCTCCACATGAACATTCATGCACCTTATTGATCAAGTCTTGTACTCCGACTGGATGAACACAACAAAGTAAGGAGACAATGTCTCCCCTTCTTTACAAAATGCCTTTCTCCATAACATAATTAGCTACTTTGCTTCACAACTTCCTAGATTCTTTTTGGTCAGATGGCAGTAACCTTTTATCAATTTAGGCCTCAATCGGATGCATCCAGGAAGGTCCCAATTCCACAAATATAATGATGACGGCTTCCACATCAATGCTTCTATGTGTGATGATTGAAAAGACCTAATGGTCACGCTAACATGTATTAAGTTACAAAACTCTTTTAACAATTTGATCTGAAATCTATTGTAGTTTATAAATTAAAAACACTCATGCACACTAGTAAGAAAATGTGGTGATGCTTGAAATAAAAATATCCCTTAAGAATAATATGACAAAAAGTGGAAAGAACACAATATTTGTTCTCGAGGAAACAACTGAAATGGAAAACCCCGTGTCCTTTAGTCCCAGGACAACTCACACACCCAAATCAACTAATATCAATGTTTAAGTATAGATTACATCAATCACAATGTGTGAATGAAATAGTTTTCCCAATACAAATAACTACACCAAGGCACAAACTAAATAACCCCACAACAATATAAATCTAACTAAACAACCAAGGTAGTGACAACTTGGAACACACACACACAACTGCACACTCAATACTAGAGTCACCGTGAAGTTGTACACAACACAAATAAATAATAATAAGATGAGATTGAATTAATCAGTAGAAAAAGAACGATTAACTATTAAGTCACAAGACACATGCACGGTCTTCCTTAATAATTCATATTCAAGTAAAGATTAATCTTAAAACAAATCGGTTGGGGAAAATGACAACAAACAAAATAGAAAAACAAATTTAGAAATTGTGTCATGCAACTGAAATAAAAAGTAACCTAACACCAGATAGAATATGAATAAATCAAGCCGATGTTATGTCACAATGTCCAGTCCAATAAAAATAAGTACATGATAATCGTGTAGCACTCAGCTCATAAAGTTTGTACTGGAAAAAATAATAGAAAATACTAAAGATATGATTTAAAGCTCACGAACTAATTAAATCCAACAAAATAAAATGAACACACAAAAATGTTCAACTTAGAGGATATGAACAGGTTCGAGTCCAATGATCCAGTCCAAGTCAAATGAGAGCGAGATCAAACGTGTAACACTCGACTCAATAAATTGTACTGACAAAAGTAAAAGAATAATAAAGAAATGATTTAAAGCTCATACATTGATTAAACCAAACTAAATAAGAAGAACGTACAGAAAATGTTCAACTTAAAGGGATACGACACAAAAATTACTTAAGTTCAAATTAAGTTCAAATATCAAATGCACACACACTGAATCTAGATTTGATTAGACACACCAACACATATTAATAACCACTTATACAATGAACAAGAAAAAATGTTCAGAAGAAGATACAATAACATAGTTGGTAAATAATCAAAATAAAACTAGGATACAGTTGTGTGTGACACACACTAAAATGGGTGAAACAATAAACTCAATCGAAAAACACCTAAAAACCAGATTAAACTTAATCTCACAAATATTTAATCTAAACCAGTTTTAATATTCAAATAATATAAACAGGTTTTTAATTAAATAAAACAACCTAAAATCAGCTTATGTGAAGAATAGCAAGAATACACACTCAAGAGTAAAACTAGATTTTACGTAGGTACTGATTTTAAGGGGGGGGGGGAGGGAATAGATCAACAGGAAACAAATCTAAAGAGTGTATAAAACAAAACTCACACTCCGATCCAAAGTTAAACTCAGTTTAACACACCACACAAACTGGATTAAGATCTAAAAGATACCTGGTCTTGTTTTACTCAAAGACAAAAAAAAAAGGTTTTATATGTTTTTTTTTTTTTAAAAAAAACTTTGAACTAGTTCTTGATGTTGTATAAACATTAGTCCTCACTACATAAACAAACCTTAACTCGTTTTTCCTTTCTATTAAAGAAAACAAAGAAAAACAGTTAAGTAAAATATGGCATCTCAACAAAATAATCCGATCCTAAATATTTTGGTCCGAACTTTTAGTCTGAAACAATTCCATTAATTAACTAAAGAAGATTACCCCAACTGTAGAACCATGTTCAAACCGAAATAAAAAATCGAGCATGCACTCCAATCCGAACTCAGATCCGAAATCAAACATCTTTGAAGGCTTGAACAGTACAAGCCGAAAATCAGACCAAAGATCCGTAAAATACGATCCTCTTGATATTTTAATAGCATGCTCAAAGAAACAACCATCACAAAATAGCCACCAAAACTCCCAACAAACCACTACTTTTAAACAACCGATCTCCTCACAAAATACCCAACACTCAGTCGAAGATACTCCAACACGAGATCCAAAAAAAAACGTAGCAATAGATTATGTTAACGAAAATTAAATTTCAGAACCTCCAAGAATCATCAGCAAATCAGGAATAAAATTTCGATCTCAAAAGTAACGAAAGCCAAAATCTACTTCGTTTCAGAACACGAATAAACACTCAAGATATGTTCTCAAATAACAAGACCTGGTATCTTTTAGACAGTAAAGTGTTTGGAAATTTCAGACGATTAAACTCTCACAGAAATGGGTTGAACACAAGGAAACTAGAGAGAGAGAGTATAAATATTGGCAGCATTTTGTTGTGTTTCTCAAATAAAATCCCTAAAAAACTTCTCAGATACAACAATCGAATTTAAAGCCCCATAGCGATGGCACGGTCTGTAAATAATTACGGAGGCTAACAGGGGCACATGCGTAAAAGAGGCACAAGATAACAAGGGAACAATGGTCAAAACGAGGGAGACAGCACAATACCTAAAGATAGACGCCAACAGCTATCACACCAGCTCCCACACGAAACAAAAAACTTGCCCACAAAACCAACGGTACAAAAAATAAAAACAAGCACTGCCTTTTCGATTTTGTGTTAAATATTAATAATTAAACAACAAAAAATGTTTAATCACATAATGTTAGTCTAACACCAAAAAAAATATTTAAACAAAAATAAAAAAATCCTGTAAATAAAATAGAGCTAAGAAAATATACTATAAATTTTATTTAATCAAAAATGCATTCGAAAAATATTTTATACATTAAGTCAAATAAGATAAATGAGACTTAATGCATAAAATAAAATATCAAATATTGGAAAATATAAAAGCTCATAAATCAAAATATATAAAATATTTAAATTAAAAATATACATTAAAGTATTTTAAAAAATATTTTATGTATTAAATGAAATATGATTAAAAAGTTAATGAAATAATAAAAGTAAAATAAAAATGTAGGAGCATATAAGATATGTTTGTCTCAAAATTGAGCCAACACAAAAAGAACGAGATTTATAATTTTTCCCATTTGACCAATTTTGAGACAAACTAAAATGAGACTCAAAAACAAGAAACATCACAAATTACATAACTCAATTATACACACGAGTCCTAAAAAAAAGATTACATGACTTAACTAACAACAAGAGAACTAACAAAATAGAAAAGTACATAACTCAACTAACAACATGCCATCCTAAGGGAAATAGAAGAGTATATAACTCAACTAACAACAAGAAATCCTAAAAGAAATAGAAGAGTACATAACTCAACTAACAACAAGAATTCTTAATAAACTCAAACTTTTAAATACAACGAATCAAAAGAGTTTCAAATTCTTCCCATGTTTGTCTCCAAGGAACAAAGGGTAGGAAAGAATCCTACTAAATAAAAGTTAGTACAACAAAATATGTAAATAAAAGGTACTAACAAACAAAAATTAAAACTAAAATAAATTAGTTCGGGACAACGTTACACGTCTTCAGGTAACACGAGTCATTTTTCTTAATCCTCTTAATCTCAAATTTTGGAAAAACATATTTAAAATGGGAAGACTTAAATTGAGGACGATCATTGACAAAGTCAAATTTAAGATGGATCTTAAGCATATTATCTTTACCACCACTTTGTTGTTTATTTAAGGGCTTATAATAGAATTGTCCCAAATGACCCGTTTTAAAAAAGAGTTTCATTTAAAATCTTGCCTAACATTTGACTTAGCGTTAACGGGAGTGTCCATTTATTTTCTATTTAAGTTCATACGTTTAAAATAAAATTGTTCCAAGTGTCCAGATTCGGAACAATAGATACAATGAAACATCTTTCTTTCAACACATTTAGTATTATTATTACAAGACTTCTGATTTTCATTTTCGAAAATGTTGTTTAAATTTAATATTTTATAACAAAATTCCTCTAAATGTCCAATTGTAGAACAAAAACTACACTGAAAAATAGGTTTGACATTTTTATTAATTCTATTAGTTTCAAAATGCCTAGCTTTGCCTACGTCTCTGTTATTTTGTTTTAATGTTATAAAATCGAATTTTTCTAAATGACCACTTTTGTGACAAAAGCTACATACAAATATTGGCTTAACAAATGTGGTATCACAATCCTCAATTTCAGCATGTTTATAGCTCATTTTAATTTCAGTCGAATCACAAAATTGTTCACTAAAACTTATAAATTTAGTTTCATTAAAAGTTTCTCCATTAAAACCAATTGCTTTTAAAGGAACAAATTCATCTACATATTTATTCATGGATTCGACAATTAAACTAGAATTTGAAAAACTATCTACCTTTTTCAAAGCAGCCTTAAGTTCTTTTTTACATACATCATATTTATTCAAAACAGACTTAAGTTCAATTTGAGATTCATCCTAGTTATTCAAAACAGACTTATGTTAATTTTCAAGTAAGTGATTAGTTTCGGTCAACATACAAATTCTTTTCTCAAGTAAATAGACATATTTTTCAAGTTCTTCTACATGAAAAGCAAATTCTTCAGTTTAAATCTGATTTGATTATTTAAAACATCAATTTTAGCCAACAACCTAAACCAGTGTTGTCATAAAGTGTGCAGTCGTCAACATAATTATTACACACACACACACACTTCTAAACTGGAAGAACCCTCTAAATCATTAGATTAATCTAAATCACCATAAATATTTCCCGTATAAAATAAACAAGTTGTGATATTGGGGTGATTTTATGTAGTAATAATTGGAAAAAAATTAACAAAGTCTAACTCAAAATTATCTACAGAAAAATCAGAATTATCATATAAAATAGGCACACTATCAAAAGCAACAACAAATTTAATGTCATAAATAGAAGTAAAAGACATTAATATATTTAAAGCATCATCATTTTAACTATCGAAAATATCATCCCACATTTGAGATAAAAGGGAAGAAGATTTTGATATGTTCCAAGCCTATAAAGATGTAGTGCAAGCTGAAATTCCTTTAAGTTTGGTTGGACCCATCGCTGGACGAATGGCATTACTGCTTTTAATGTTATATTGTGAATAAAGCTTTGCTTCTTTAGAACATTCATAAAGGGGTTTTTAGTTAAAAAACATCATCACCATTTTGGTTTCCCATATATAAAACATAAGTTTTAGTATATAAAGAAATAGAATTTAAAAAGAGTTCAGGATCTTTCCAGAATAAAAACTTTTAAAAAGTGAATCCTGGAGCTCTAATTCCACTTGAAAATACCTAATGGTCACGCTAACGTGTATTAGGTTATAAAACTCTTTTAACACTTTGATATAAAATCTATTGTAGTTTACAAATTAAAAATACTAACGCATACTAGTAAGAAAAGGTGATGATGCTTGAAATAAAAATACCCTTTAAGAATGAGATGAGAAAAAGTGGAAAGAACACAATATTTGTTCTCGAGGAAACCAGCAAAATGGAAAACCTCGTGTCCTTTAGTCCCAAGACAACTCACATACCCAAGTTCACTAATACCAATGTCTAAGTACATATTACAACAATCACAATGGGTAAATGAAATACTTTGGACAATACAAACAAGTACACCAAGGCACAAACTAAACAACCCAACAACAATCTGAATCTAACTAAACAACCAAGGTAGTGACAACTTGGAACCACAACTACACACTCAACACTAGAGTCCCCGTGAAGTTGTACATAATACAAATAAATAAAAATAAGATGGGATCGAATTAATCAGTACAAAAAGGATGATCAACTATTCAGTCACAAGACACATGCAAGGTTTTCCTTAATAATTAATATAGAAGTGAAGATTAATCCTAAAACAAATCAGTTGGTGCAAAAAATCACAAACAAAATAGGAAATAAAATTCCAGAACTTGTGTCACGCAAGTGAAATAAAAAGTAACCTAACAACAGATAGAATATGAATAAATTAATAGGGTGTTATGTCACAATGTCCAATCCAATTTAAATGAGCCCAAGATAATCGTGTAGCACTCAACTCATAAAGTTTGTACTGGCAAAAACAATAGAAAATACTTAAGATATGATATAATGCTCACATAACTAAATAAAATTAACATACAAAAATGTTCAACTTAGAGGATATGAACAGGTATGAGTCAAATGATCCAGTTCAAGTCACATGAGAGCGAGATAAAACGTGTAGCACTCGACTCAATAAATTGTACTGACAAAAGTAAAAGAAAAATGAAGATATGATTTTAAGCTCATACACTGATTAAACCCAACTAAATAAAAAGAACATACAAAAAATGTTCAACTTAAAGGTATACGACATAAAATTACTGAAGTTCAAATATCAAATGCACACACACTGAATCTAGATTTGATTAGACTCACCAATCCAGATTAATACCCAATTATAAAATGAACAAGAAAAAATGTTCAGAAGAAGATTCAATAACAAAGTTGGTAAATAATCAAAATAAACTAGGATACAGTTGTGTGTGAAACAATAAACTCAACCAACAAACACCCAAAACCCAGATTAAACCTAATCTCACAAATATTTAATCTAAACAACTTTTAATATTCAAATAATTTAAAGAGATTGTTAATTAATTAAAACAACCTAATACAGCCTATGTGAACAATAACAAGAACACACACTCAAGAGTAAAACTAGATTTTAGTTAGGTACTGATTTTTAGGGAGGGGGAAATAGATAAACAAATAACTGGTCTAAAGAGTGTGTAAAACACAACTCACACTCCGATCCAAAGTTAAACTCAGTTTTAACACACCACACAAACTGGATTAAGATCTAAAAGATACCAGGCCTTGTTTTACACACAGACAAAAAAATGTCAGTTTTTATATGTTTTTTTTTTTTAAACTTTGAATTAGTTCTTGATTTTATATAAAAGTCGGTCCTCACCACATAAACAAACCTTAACTCGTTTTTCCTTTTTATTAAAGAAAACAAAAAAAAAGTTAAGTAAAATATGGTATCTCAACAAAACAATCCAATCCCAAATATTTTAGTCCGAAATAATTCCAGTACTTATATATATATATATATATATATATATATATATATATATATATATATATATATATATATAGAGAGAGAGAGAGAGAGAGAGAGAGAGAGAGAGAGAGAGAGAGAGAGAGGTCTATTTGCAAATCTAAGTATATATGAAAACATATACGGGTTAGGAACCCAAGAGATGGAATGACTTTATATTTCCAAAAATTTACATCTATATATAATAAATAAGACTCTTGATATTCAGTGCTGGTCGTTATTCCACCCGAGTAATCGTTGCTATTCTTAATGGTTCACATTCTTGGTGTTGGTCAGTATGCTAGCCGACTAAGTGTTTCTAGAGTCGACCAAGATAGTTGGGCAGCCACGTAGGAGAACATGTGTCTATTATTTATTGGTCCACATAGAATAGTAATTTTTACATACAACAGTAGTCCAAACTTTTACCGTTAAAAAGTTATCATTGTGCATTGTTTCATACAAAGCAATGTAGTTCGTAAGAGTTGATACAAATTTCATTGTTCGTCAATTCATACAAATAAATGAAATTCGTATTAATTGATATGAACAAATGAAGGTATCAATTTTTACAAAATTTGTAGGTGTTCTTTGAATTTATAAAATTGATTAAGAATCCTGTTATAAAAATTGTCCACTTTATCCCATCATTGGAGAGCACTGATTCATTAAACTGGCTTGTTCCACCATTAGTCCCACCATTATACATGGTCTAAGAATTAATTTCGACTCTTTATTACTAATTTTTAAAAGTTAATCATTGCTTAAAAAAATAATGGTTTCAAAGGACACAAAACTCTATAGTTTCTCTCAAGTGTTTTTACCCCCAAAAAATATTAACCGTGTACCTGCCACAACAAATAGGAATAGCAGAAGGGAAACTTTTTGTGCACTTACTTATGGTCCTGTCTAGAGGCATTATTGAACCTGCTAATTGCTTGGGGTTTAGCCTGATTTTCTCCAGCTATGGTTGAGAAAAGGACACAAGCCTGTGCCTTTGACAGTTATGCAAGTGGGAAACAAAAAAGAATTAAATGTATTCAACTTTAATTAAAAAATGGCCCTCTGTTTATCTTCTGAAGGTGGGGGGGGGGGGACCTGTTTACAGTCTGTTGAGAATGTATAATGGGTTTTGTGAATGTGTGTGAGAAAAGTGAAGTAGTAATAGATGACGGTGGAGACCTCATTATTATATGAAGTGCTTTTTGGCAAAGGTCAAATAGAATAAACCTCTCTAACACATAAGTACATAAAGAAAATGTATCAAGTATAAGATTTTAGAGTATATGCTTTGATCCACTTCTCTATTGTTTATTTGATTCAGTTACTCCTTCCTTTATGAGGATTCATTCTTGTTATTTGCTTAAAATTTCAGTATTGACCCGTCAGTCAAACTTTATGTTACCCTTCACTTTTTTATACTTCATTAACAAGATTATTAGAACTCTCAACATTAATTTAACTATTGTTATTAGAATTAGTTAACACACTATACATATTAAGAAATGAATGTGTTTCATGTGTTATAGGTGAGTCCATTATAATACAATACATGCAATAAACATTTAATATATAATAAGTACTATGCGTGTGGAGTAATTATAGTTGTTTTTCTTATATTGTAAGTTTTTTAATATTATATTTTTGTATTATAGAAAAGCACAAATACATATTTTTAGCTCATAAATTTTCAATTTGATTCCATTTTAGTTATTTTTACAATTCTTTGACATTAGAAACAAACACAACATATGAATAAGCCTACTTTAAAAATCACAAAAATACTTTAAGATCGGAGATATAACTTTGGATTTTACTTAAAAAATTATCGTATAACATCATAACAGATTAACATGGAGAATCTTTCTGAAATTATAGTCACAATACCAATTTAGATTTGGTCTTTGTACTTGTAGACCAAGCAATCAAGCCATTTAGCAGGAAACTGTAAAATAATCAATAAACCCTACGATACTGTCATATTTCCCCCTTGAGAAATGAAGTTTAATGATATCATAAGATTATTTTTTTCTTGGGAGACACCATCATAGAGGTCATTTTCAAAAAAAAATCTGGGAAATTGAAAGTATTCCTATAAAGCCACTTTGCATGGAACATATATACCCTTCTCTTCAAGCTAAAAGCCTAAAAAGGTTGACATGTTATATGTTGGTTTTCCCTTTTTTAATTCAATTTATTGTGAACAAAAAGTCGCTGTAATGTTGAGAAGAAAAAAAAAAAATTAGACTATCAAAAGCAGCTGAGGTCTCCATTCTCTCTTTTCCCTTTCAAGAAACCAGACGCACATGCTGACTCAGCCCATGTAGGTATGCCGTGGACCAAATCCACCCTATAATATAGGGCCTATATATTCATTTTTGCGTGTCATTTAAAAAACTATTTTTACTCTTAATTTTGTCAATCATATCACAATAATATATGAGTAGTTCTATGGGTATATTTATGTGTAGGGATATCCTCTATTCACATTCTTTTTATGTACACTCTAACGTGGCTTTAATACATTAGCTGATCCGTGACTTAATCATAATTAATATAATATATAAAAGACATTAATTACGGATGTCCCATATAATTATTTATAATGTATATTCTAAAGATAATATACAATAATTATTAATTAACGTTAAAAAGTTGATATTTTGAAAAGCAGCCTTTATTTATAAATTATTTGAACCTTATAGTTAACCTGATCTCACGTACTATTAATTGAAATATTAAACACTAAAAAGATCCACCACTTAATAATCAGCGTTTCAATCAACAGTTTACGTGAATTAGATGAACTCCTACTAAGTGAGAATCAACAAATTTACTTTCCAGCTTTTAACCCTCAACATCTCTCTCTCACCCCGTTTCTATTAAGTCAACGATAAATATATAAATAAATAGATGGATAGGTATACAGAGTCATACTCCATTGGTCTCAAATAATAATTGTCGTTTGAAAGTTAGTTATTGCTGATTCGCATAATTGATTATTGCATTTGGTTGAAAAGACATCGGCGCAAGCAGCTGCGTAAATTTGTATTATATTCGTAATATTAAACATCAAACGGTCCTCGTTTTAAATAAAAATATGCGTTGGATGATTAATTTTGTAATCTTAGCTATTTTTAAATACCAATATTAGAAACATGTGATTAATTTGAGACTTGGCTAGAAATCAAAGATTAATTTGGGACATACGAAGTATATATGTGAAATATCTGGATCATTAAACACAAGGTATGAATATAAAACATATTTATCGCCATCAATCAAATCGTCCATTACAACTGATTTGCACATTGTGTGTTTAGGTTGTTTTGAAGTGCCTTTGTCTTAGGGTTTGATTGATAAAGAACATATGGAGAACGCAAATTTTTCAATTCAGATTTTTGTAAAATAATTTCTTTAATAAAAAATTTGGCCAAGGTAAAATGCTCTCTTTTATCTGTTTGATTGTAATGTAAAAAGATGAAATATAATGACTTTGTTTGATCCCTTAAGAATGAATATTTTCCTTGAATTTTTTTCTTCGGTGAAGGTAAGAAAATAAGAATCCTAAAATACAAAGGTTCATGCTTGGAGAAGTTGTAAATTATTAATAGGTGGATTTTTTTTTCCAAAGTAAATTTATGTAATCAAAAGTACTAAAAATTTAAAGTACGGACTCTTCTACCTTTTTCATGCCGAATTGCCAATTAAACAACCTCTAGTGGAAGTAGGAAAAGTTTTTAACCACATAAAGATCATAAAACGAGTTGGAGCAGGGAAAAAAAGAAAAAAAAAACTCTATTTTGCGATACCTGTTACACCTAACTCTTCCCATTTCAGGCCTCCAATGAAAAAAAAAAAGAGCCAACGTTACAATGATAATAAAAAACAAGGCATGCTATTTGTTTAGTACCCCACTCAAAAGTCTCCATATGCTCTCCACTAAGCTAACAAATACATATCAGTTCTTTGACATCCTTTCTCACTTGAAGCCCTTCATTTAAAACAATTCTTCAGTCTTTATGCCATGTATTTGCTAACCCGGAAAGCCATGCCAGTGCTTGTGTTATTTCTTCTTCTTATTCTTGTGGGTTCTTTCATGGAAGTTGACGCTTCATTATCTCACTCTGACAAGATCACTCAGTTGCCTGGACAGCCTCAAGTTGGGTTCCTACAGTTTTCAGGTTATGTTGATGTGGGTAAAATGAAACAAAGAGCTTTATTTTACTACTTTGTTGAGGCAGAAATTGATCCAGCTTCAAAGCCTTTGGTTCTTTGGCTCAATGGAGGTATCCTACTGTTCACTTACTTGTATGTTAAGATTTCATATATATATATATATATATATATATAAGGTTCTCTTATACATGTATGTTTTCTTGTAGGTCCTGGTTGTTCTTCTCTCGGTGTTGGGGCATTCTCTGAAAATGGACCATTTAGACCAAATGGCCAGTTTCTTCTTAGAAATGAGCATAGCTGGAACTCAGGTACAATCCTTATAAATAATTATATATTTTGTGTGTACATGAGTTATTGTGAAATGATCAGAAATTTGATCCCTTCCATGTGATTATGCAGAGGCAAATATGTTGTATTTAGAGACCCCAGTAGGAGTGGGGTTTTCTTATTCAAATGAGACCTCCTCCTCCATTGTGGCAGTGGATGATGATATAACAGGTACGTGTGTGTTCCATTAATTATGAATGCTTCCCTTTTCCCTCTCTTTTCTCGCTTCATAATGACGCTCATTTTTCACTTCGAATTTCCTTTCTTTTTCTTCTCAAAAGTGTTGCTCTACAGAAGTTAAAAAACAGTGGATCTCCGTATAAGTATCAATGAAACCTTCTTATGCCCAAAAAGTAGTTAAGAAAGAGATTTTTTAGGAACCAACCCGAATGGTTATAGCCGACTCTTCCTTTCAAGAGGTCCTGCGTTCAATCCCGCTCCCCCCTCCTCTTTTTTTTAGGACCTTAACCCTATATATGGGTCTTTAAAAGCACATGAAGAATGAGAAGCAAATAAACTATATGTAAAAATATTATCTATTGGTTCTAAATTAATGGTTTTATTTAAAGAAAAATATTTTTAAAAAAATAATAAATTTCAAATTTATCTTTGTAAAAAAATTATGAAGCATGTACTTGGAATAATTGGATTATTGTGATGTTGGATTAACCCTGAGGGTTACCTCAGCTGGTCAAGGTTTGAGTTTGCTCCGCAATGATCATTGATTCAAGTCCCTTTAAAGTCAGTGGAGGTTTTACTCGGTCATTAACATTAGGGTTCGTGAAATTAATCGAGGTGCATATTCAGAAGTAAAGAGACCTTGAGAAACGACATCTCTACATATGTAGTAGTAAGTTTGTATATATCTAACCCCTCCATATATTGAGAAACGACATCTCTGCATATGCAGTATATATATATATATATACAAAAATTCTCTTGTAAGGACTCCTTATGGTATAGATCCCAGTACATACAATTTTTTTAAAATAGTAAAAAAATGAATTTTTTGATGAAACTTTATGAATATGATCTCTATGGTGAGAAGATCATCTCTAATTTTTTTCGTCAAAAAATTCAATAAAAAAACCGTTGAGATGAGGTTATATGTAGAAAAATTATATAAATATGCATTTTCAACCGTTGAAATGTTGGGTCGGCGCCAGCTGCTTTATTAATTGATTTTTTTTATGAAACTTCATGGATATGATCTTCTCACTATCAAGATCATATCCATGAAGTTTCATCAAAAAATTCAATCAATAAGTGGGTGAGATGATCGCCAACATTTCAACGGTCGAAAATACATATTTATACCATTTTGTTACATATAACCTCATCTCTTTATTGAATTTTTTGATGAAAAAAATTGGAGATGATCTTCTCACCATGGAGATCATATCTATGAAGTTTCATAAAAAAATTTATTTTTTTACTATTTTAAAAAAATGGTAAGTACCGGGGTCTGCAACATAAGGAGTCCTTACAGGAGAGGATATATATATATATATATATATATATATATATATATATAGAGAGAGAGAGAGAGAGAGAGAGAGAGTGGGGCTCATGTGCACACTAAGTTTGCACATTATTTTTTTTAAATAGTAAAAAAATTGAGTTAAATTTTTTTGTGTGATATTTAAACATTTCAACGGACCCATGTAAAAAAAATCAACTCAAAAAAACTTTTTTTGTTATTTTTAAAAAATCGGTAAAACTTTCGCTTCTTTTAAGCACTTTAAAAGCTGCGAAAGTTTGACCGATTTTTTAAAAATAGCAAAAAAGTTTTTTTAGCTGATTTTTTTTACATGGGACCGTTGAAATGTTTAAATGTCACATAAAAAATCAATTCAAAAATATATTTTTTAATGCTTTACAAAAATTGGTGTGCGCCAGCACTATGCAAACTTAGTGTGCACACGAGAGAAAGGCCCTCCTATATTACATTCTATACATTACACCATACATCGCCCATAATTCTAGGCCCTAAGAAACCTTTTTTTTCATATTTTTTATTTTTTTTATAGAAATAAATCTTTCAATCAACACATGTTCCAAAAATTATATCAAAATACATTTTCTAACAATTTTTAAAAAATTCACAAAATTCTGAAGGAGCGGACCCTTATAAATAAGGTATTTTCAGCAGTTGTTTGATGGATTTTTAAAAAATAGCTAGAAATTTTATTTTGACCTAATCTTTTGAACATGTGTTGGTTGGAAGGTTAACTCCATATGTAAAGTAAAAATATGGAAAAAAAAAGGTTTTTTGGGCTAGAGCTAAGTGTAATGTATAGTTGATCTACGAAGCATGATATATACGAACCTCTCTCTCTCTCTCTCTCTGCAAGAGAGAGAGAGAGAATCTCAGGTGTGGACTCAAAAATGAGTCCATACCGTGCGGATTAATTGTTAAAAAATACTAAAAACATATTTTTGCAGTTGGTTTTTTTTTGTGTATTTTAAATATTTCAGGGTACCCATAAAAAATAAATTCAAAATGATTTTTTATGCTATTTTAAAAAAATGGTCAATGCTTACAAAAACTATCAAACATTGACTCTTTTCTTTTAAAATAGCAAAAAAAAAATATTTTGTGTACCTTGAGATATTTAAAATACAAAAAAAAATCAATCCAAAAAATAATTTTTTAGTATTTTTAAAAATTAATCCGCACCATACGAATTCATTTTAAAAGTGAAATGGGTTCTTTGTAAAAAAAAATGCAAACTTAAAAGTTTTTTTTTTGTATTATAATTATGCACTTTCTTTCTCTTTAACGTACTTTCTTCGGCCCAAATTGAATAGTGTGTCCCAAATTAATAATCATGCTTGTAAAAATAACATATAAATAAGTGAAATGGGCTCTTTGTAATTGTAAAAAAAACTTTGAAGTTTGCATTTTTTTTACAAAGAACCCATTTTACTTATTTATATGTTATTTTTATAAGCATGATTATTAATTTGGGACACACTGTTAAATTCGGGCCGAAGAAAGTATGTTAAAGAGAAAAAAATTCATAATTATAATTTTAAAAAAAAAACTTCGAAGTTTACATTTTTTTTTAACAAAGAACCCATTTCGCTTTTGGCAAAATTAATAGCAATTGGTGGTGGTACTTGCAACAAAATGCATAATTTAGTTAGATTTTCATGTTAATAATGTATTTTTTTTTACTACAAAACTTCTAGTTTAGGAAAGTATTTTTGCATTTTATCCTACAATTATTATACATTTTAGTGTATTCATATTTTTCTCCCATTTAGGATTTCCCCAACTCAATCAAGTTTGGTGAAAAGGAGCTATTAAACTCAATTCTATGTTTTGAAAAACAATAATTTGTCGTAAAATTCATGGGAAATTTGGGTTTTGCTCCATCGTAGATATTTTATAATTTAGTTAGGACATGCTATCCTTGCGTTGTAATGTACACGTGAATCTTTTTAATATACAGGTGTTAAGTTTGTGCAAATGTATACATAAGCGAGAAAGATATTAGTGCTGAAAAAATATGCTAGTGAACGAGATTTAAAAATGAGAAAAAGATACTATAAACCCAGAAGTTTGGGACAATTCGCAATCCTTACCCCAATGTTTCAATTTTGCATGGTAAAATTTAGTAATGCAATTAGAACCCCCAATAACAAATCCGTTAGTTGAAGTCAATGAAATGTTGATGTCGCGCTAATCTGGCAGATGACGTGTAAAAAACTTTTAGTGAAAAAGACACCGTAAAACTTTGTAATTTTTACCTGAATATTTCAATTTTGTATGGTAATCCTGGAGTACATTTAGTAATGAATTTAGAACCTACAAGGGTAAATCCGTTAGTTAAAGTTAAAGCGCTAACTTGTAAGATGATGTGTACAAAAATTTTATTATGACTAATTAAATCAGGCCACATGGAAAGTAACATAAAAAATAAAGACAAAAATTAAAAGCACTAAAACATTCAATAACTTGCTTAAAAATCCAAAAATAAAATGAAAAAATTGAAGGAAAAAACTTAAAATCGGTGTGTATTCATGACTGGGTGGTTTAAGAGAGACGGAGAGATTGGACATAGAAATTGGGGTAGTACCTACCATGGGAGGGTGGGGGGAGTAGTAGTCGTGGGTTGGGGTGAGCATGGAAATGGGGGAATCTGTTTTGTTTTTCAATTTTTAAAACATTCCTATTTTCCAATTTTTTTTAGATGGTTTCAATTTTTTCCCTAATTTTTGTTTATTTTAGTTTTTTTTTATAATGATTTTTCTTTCTATTCTAAATTATTTTTTAGTTTTAAAGAATTTTTGTAACTTTTTAGTTTCTTTTTCCTTTTTAAATAGTTTTTTTTTCTTAATTTTTTCCAATTGTTAAATACATTTTCTATAGTTTTTAGTTTTGTATATAATTTTCTTGTTTTTTCCCATTTTTTTTTGTTTTTAGAAATATTTTTGCCTAGTTTTTACCTTTTTCTAGGTATATTATTATTAAAAAAATCATTATTTAAAATTATTGTTTTGTATTTTATAAATTTTTCTCATTTATGGTAATATTTCCATTTTTTACTTTTCATGTTATTTTTTCACTGGACATCATTTTATTGGGTGCATTCTCAACTTTTGTCAAGTCATTCGCCACATAAATTGCCACATAAAATTAATGTTAACTTAAACTAATAATGTTAAACTCGATAATTCAATTATAATGT
This sequence comes from Sambucus nigra, assembly GCA_949130495.1. Taxonomy (NCBI): domain Eukaryota; kingdom Viridiplantae; phylum Streptophyta; class Magnoliopsida; order Dipsacales; family Adoxaceae; genus Sambucus; species Sambucus nigra. The sequence goes on from OX422212.1 coordinate 505,258,252, forward strand.
TAATGTACTTCTGAGTTTGTCTTAATAAATTAAAATATTGGAATAAAAATTACAAACTTTAGAGTTTATTATTTTTTTATTTAAAAAATAATGTATTGATAAGCGCTTTAAGACTTATGGTTTATTGGTCCTATATTATGATTCCACTATTCTCACCCCACCACAAACTTCCCGGGCTCTATTTTTATGATTAAAGACCAAGAAACCCTTAAATTCATTTATCTTTTTCATTCATCCAAAATCCACAAATATACCCCACTTTCTTGTCCCAAATAAAACAAACATTTTATTGATTTAATAATGAGGTTTTATTTATATTAAAAATTATTTTGATTATAAAAAACTATTTATTATAAAAAAACTATTTTTTAGAAGAAAAAAAAATGCATAAAAACTGTTTTAACTTTTTATAAATGTTTAAAAACATTTCCATTGTCTTAAAAAACTCAAATGTTATTTTTTAAAACTGTTCATAAAAACTAAAACAAAATTCTATTTAATATAATAGATAATTCTTTTACAAAAATAAATTGTTTTAACCGTTAAAAATTACTTTTTTACACATGAAAAAATGTCCATTTTATTTAACAACTATTTTATAAAAAAACAAATGTTCATTCTATTTAACAACTATTTTATAAAAAACAGCTAAAACAGTTTATATAAAAAATAACTTTTTATTGACAGTTTTAAATAAAACACCGTTTTAAAAATAGTCAATAAAATCTCTTTTTTACAAAAAAAAAATAGTTTTTAATAAAATATTATTGCTATATAAATTATTTAAACAATTTCAAAATATACGTAAATAAACATTAATATTTATAAAAAAATATTATACAAATTTTTTTTGGAATATTAAAAATTGTTTGAAAAATTATATTATTTTATAAAGGCAATTATTTTTTAGATATTAAATTTATTATTTTCTAACAATATTAAATTCATTGTTTTCTTACAAAATTGTTTTAACTATTTTTCTAATGTTTTATTTATATCAGTTAAAGAACAATATGAATTCTTCTATTAAACAATTTTAAATACAGTGTACAGTTTTTTCATATATAAGACATATTTTTAACAACTAAAATAGTTTATTTTTTAAAAAAACTTCTTTAATAAATAAATAAAGATTTCTTTGTAAATATTATTTTTTTATAAATAACAGCTAAAACCGTTTATTTTTTGTAATAAAATTGTCTTTTATATTATATAGAACATTGTTTTACTTTTTATAAATAATTTTTAAAAACAACAGTTAATTTTTTATAAGACAATGGAAATGTTTTTTTTTAATTTTTTAAAACAGTTATAAAAAGTTAAAACAATTTTTTATATAATTTTTTGAAAACAGTTTTTAATATAAATTTTTGAAAAAAACGATTTTTATAATAAACAGTTTTTTTATAATCAAAACAATTTTTAATATCAATAAAATTCCCTTAATAAATAAATAAAATATTTCTTTTAGTTAGGATAAAAAAATGGATATAACTTTTGAGTATAAATATGAATTTTGAATGAATAAAAAAAAAGTAAATGAATTAAAGAACATTTTGATCTTTGAACATAAAAATAGAGCGGGGAAATTTGGGGTGAAGAAGGAATATATGGATCCTTATTTTTTCTATTTTATTTTGTTTTGTGTGGGCCCTATTTCTTGCTTTTTAATGCTCTCCCTTCTAAAGTTGTGTTCGCTTTTGAATCTTTAAGCCAGGGACAATCTAGTGTTCTTGCGACGCTGGTTCCTCAAGTTTCCTCAATATAGGCATAGGGATCTGTTTATAACAGGAGAAAGCTACGCAGGTATCTTTATAATATGGGTACTTCTACGCTCACACACCAAATTTAAATTAGATAAATTTTTTAGATATTTTGATGGTTTGCATTTGCACTGGGTCAAGTCTTGACTCTAAATGGATTTCATTGGCGTGGATCTCATACACAGGGGTGAAGCCATGAATTTATTTTGGGATGGGCCACAATGTACAGGGGGTTTGGGGGCGAGAGCCCCCGAGGTGATTTTTTTAAGAGTTATTTACACTTTTATGTAATATTTTAGCACTAAAAATATATTAATCCTAAGCGTTTTTTTCAATAATATCTTATATATTCACCATCAAAATATAATAGTTGCACCACATACAAAAACACATTTTTTTACCAAAATTAAGATAAGACATAATAAAGTAATTGTTCGAACATAATACAAAAAGATTAGTAAAACATATGTTGAGATTATCATAATTGCATATGGCGTCCTTTCAAATCGCGAAATCCATCTATGATTGACTCCGTACTAAACTGTGTCCCATATCTTTTTCAATGTAAATAATAAGGGCCCGTTTGATTGTCCCAAAATTGTAAATTGGGTCATTAATAAATTGATCCATTTACAAAATGACCCATTAATTGTGTTTGCTTTCATTAATGAAATGATTCATTAATTGCCTAATTTGAGCTCATGTGCAAAATCTGAAATTGGACCATTTCACAAAAAAATTGAAATGAATCCATTTGAAATAGGAGCCACATAAAGTGCATGTCCCCTCCCCCCCCCCCTCTCCCTCTCTCTTTCCCTCTCTCCCTTGATTTGTTTTTATCTTTTTTCATATAACCTTAACATCAATTTGAAATTACCAAACATTGTGTAAAATTGAATTTAACTCATTTCAAATTCACTCATTTACAATTCACTAATTCACAATGAACCAATTTACATAATCAAATAATTTGCGCAACCAAACTGGGCCTAAGAGAATTTGTTGAATTAATTACAATAAAAATTGATTTATAATTCGTCCCTAAACACAAATTAATTAAAAACAGTGGAGGGTGAGATGGTTGGGAGAGAGAGATACCTTTGAATGAAAGGATTGAAAAAGTGGAAAGTTTTGGAAGATGCAAATTTTGGCTACTGTGTTGAATGGAATAAATGTAATAGATTAAATTTAAAAGTGAGGTTAGTTAAATAGGAAAAGGCTTGTGGCGTGTGGCGTGTGGATTCATGGTTTGGGTTTGGACTTTTTATATTTTGTTGGGTTTAAAAATAGACTAAATATATGATATAGGGTGCTTTTTTCCAAAAGTTTGGAGGGGGCCATGGCCCCCCTCTGCCATAAGTTGGCTTCGCCCCTGCTCATACATGAGCCGATGCAAATACAACACGTCAATGTATTTAAAAAAAAATTGCCCACTTTTGCGTGTCAACCTAGAAATATAGTTATAATATTGAATACATGAATGTCCTTAGCGTGCTTCTATTGTGACTTAATTTTTTACATAAATTTTTTAAACAAACTGTCAAGTCAATTTATTCCAAAAAATTATATAAGAAATTAAGTCACAATAATATTTTTGATGTCCTTATATCGACCGAAATGCTCGAAAAAATAAAAGATTATATATTACTGCCCTCTTTCTTTTTGGCTTGTCGATACCAGGTCACTATGTCCCTCAACTCGCGAAACTCATGATTCAATCGAATAGAAAGGAGAAACGGTTCAATTTGAGAGGAATTGCTGTAAGTTTAGCAATTTTAAATTACAATCTTCAGTAAACATGGTCATTGTCTATATGTCGGCACATTTTTTTTTTTAAATGATCACTTGTAGTGAGTCTAGTAACGTGAATCCTTTTTGCTCTAGGAACCCATTTGATCACAAGAAATCCTAGTCTAACATATACTATTACATTACAAATGGTGAGGGCGATGTAGTCATGCTGACGATGAAACTCGAATCTTGGTCGTTTCTAAGATCGGGTGGTGTCCAACCACTTGGACAACCATATGCTCTAGAACCCATTTGCAAAAGATGAATTTTTCCTCATACGAATTATAGATTCAATTGTAGGGTCCTTTTACATAAAAGATACAAAAAAATAGCATTAATATGTATATAAATTGTCGATTTTTTTTAATTAAATTTTAATTTTATTTCTAATGGATGGCATGTAGCAGAGTATTATATACGTATAATAAGATTTAAATGAGGGTATATAGTCTTTGATATGCCTACGACAGTGTCTAATTATTTAATAATTTTAAAACATTTAGGGGCCAAAATTAGTTTTTTAAAACTGGAATAAGGGTCTAAATACAATATTTTATGGTAATATTCATCATAGTAAAAGAAGTTAAATGAAAAAATTGGAGATTTAGATAATTTGATAAGCTTCAGTAATGTTGATAAATCCTATTAAAGTAACGTATAGAAAGAAATTTGGCTTAGATGTGGCTGGTTTCTTGTAATGCAGCTAGGCAATCCAGTTCTAGAGTTTTCTACCGACTTCAACTCGAGGGCTGAGTTCTTCTGGTCTCATGGGTTAATTTCAGATTCAACATACAAAATATTCACTAATATGTGTAACTATTCTCGTTACGTGAGCGAGTACTATAGAGACTCGGTTTCACCTATTTGTTCAAGGGTGATGAGCCAAGTGAGCAGAGAAACCAGTAGGTTCGTGGACAAATACGATGTTACTCTTGATGTCTGCATTTCCTCACTGTTCTCACAATCTACTATCATTAGCCCCCAGGTGAGTCTTCCATTCAAATTGGATCAGTCTACTAAATTTTAAGATAGATTGTAGCATATTTTAGAAAGTAATATATATATATATATATATATATATATATATATATATATATATATATGTGTGTGTGTGTGTGTGTGTGTGTGTGTGTGTGTGTGTGTGTGTGTGTTTCTAGGTGTTTTAGCATATTTTAGATAGATTGTTTGTAGCATATTTTAAGATAGATTGTAGCAATCAGATCAATCTTCTAAACAATAAATTTTGCAAGAATATCCCTGAACTATCTCAAAATGTGGTTAATAAGTCACTATGCAGTCGTTAAAGAGCACTTTTCAAAAACATTTGTAGTCACTCTTAGGGACATATTTGCTATTTTCATAGTTATGGGATGTAGTTGATAATAAAGGGACTTAAGTGCAGTCAATGTGATAGTTCAGGGGGTTCTATGTAATTCACCCGATTTTATTCATCTTATCTTAATTATGATCCTTTTGTTTTACCTGGCAGCAAGTTACACAGAGGATCGATGTGTGCGTGGAAGATAAAACTGTTAATTATTTAAACCGGCAAGATGTGCAGAAGGCTCTACATGCTCGGCTTGTGGGAGTCCGTCGATGGGATGTTTGCAGCAAGTAATTCATTTTCCCCAAGCTATGCCTACAATACTCCATCCATTTTAAATTAACACTAATTTTAGTGTAATCAACTAGAACTTAAGATAAAAGCTTATTAATCCATCGTGAAACTTGGTACACATTAATTTTTTAAAATGCAACTCCTAACTTTACTATTACTAAAAAAATAAATTTTGACTATTAGCCTTCGGGTACAAAATTAACCATTGTAAGGAAAACAAAAAAATAATAAAATAAATAATAGGCTTCACTCACACCACATGAAAATGGAGACTTTGAAAACATGATCGACTTGTGTGAGCTTAAAACTAGGTTAACTTTCAAAAATCAGTCAAAATGTTTCAGCTTAACAAAAGACGCATAATTTATTTTTTATTTGATATTTACACCAGCATATTTTTTTTCTTTTAATTTTTGTAACATGACAGTGACATTAGCATAATGGTAGGGACATTAATTATGTGTCAATTTAATGTTATTATTTATGCGTTAATGTCATTATGAGGGGGTAAAAATTAGTTTTACAAATATTTAAACTTAACATTAAAAGAAATATTTTTTGAAGGACTAATATATTGATTAACTCTTTTTTTATTACTTGAACTCAAGGTTCTAAATATTAGAGTTTTATTTAGCATTAAGGGTAGTTTAGTATTTTTCCTTTTATTTTATTATTAGGTGGTTGTAGTAGGATATATATTCTCTCTTCTTCTTTTCATTTGTATTGTATTCTAGTTTATGTCAAGATGAAACCCTAGCCCCTCTCTTTCTCTTTTCCATTTGATTGTAGATCTTTGATATATTATCATGAAACCCTAGCCCCTCTCTTTCTCTTTCTCTTTTCTGTTCGCTCGACTGTTTTGAAGGTAATTATGGTCGTTTTCCTCCTATTTGTTCGATTAATTATTTAGTTCGTTCGATTTGGTTCTGTTTGGGTGTTGTTTGATTGTTTATTTTCGCAATGGCTGGTGAAAGAGACGATTCGCTGCAATCAATTACTGTCAGATTCGATGGAAAAAATTATACGTATTGGAGTTATGTTATGAAGAATTTTTTGAAAGGGAAGAAGCTTTGGGGTTACATTAATGGCGATTTGAGTAAGCCTAACGATAAGACGAACGTTGAAAAATATGCAGAGTTGTTGGATGTTTGGGAGGTAAACAACTCGAAAATCATCACTTGGATCAACAACTCCGTTGCACCTTCTATAGGTATGCAGTTGGCTAAGTATGATTATGCAAAGGATGTTTGGGATCATTTGGGCAGATTGTATACCCAATCTAATTTCGCAAAAAAGTACTAGTTGGAGTGCGATATTTGGGCTCTTCAGCAAAAAAAATTGAGTATTCAGGAGTTCTATTCTGCTATGACGGATCTATGGGATCAGTTGGCTCTCACAGAGTCGGCTGAATTGCGGGCCTTTGCACCATATGTTGCCAATAGGGAGGAACAACGTCTGGTTCAGTTTCTGATGGCATTGCGTGATGATTTTGAGGGTCTTCGTGGGTCGATTCTTCATCGTAGCCCACTTTCAACTGTTGATTCCGTTGTTCACGAGTTGTTAGCTGAGGAGATTCGTCTCAAGACTCAGTCAGGGAAGGTAATTTCTTCGGACCCTAATCCATCTATTTTCGCAGCCTCCTCTCGCCCAATTTCGAGTAATCAGAACAAGCCTTATTCGAGCGTTGCAAGTGATGAATGTAGCTACTGTAAGGAGAAGGGTCATTGGAAGTCTCAGTGCCCTAAGTTGCGAGCACAACAACAACAACAACAATCAAATAGTCGACCACCTCAGCAGCAGTTTTCTGGTTGGAAATCCAATAACCAATCTCAGCAGCGTTCATATAGGCCTTCACAGCCTAATACTGCAGCAGTTGTACCGCCATCAGACTCATTTGCATCAGGTTCTTCATCATTAACTCCATTCATGTCTTCTTTTGCTGATCAGTTTCAAAAGTTTCTTGCCACACAGCCTCACATCATGTCCATCTCTTCACCAGGTAAGTCCTCAGGTATTTGGATTCTAGACTCTGGCGCTTCTAATCACATGTCACCAAATTTTTTTCTCTTTTAGTTCTTTTTGTCCCACTTCTTCGTTGCCCGTTATGACTGCTGATGGTACTCCCATGCCCTCAACGGGTGTTGGGACTATTGACTCACCCAACTTATCTCTCTCTAATGTTTACCACATTCCTAAGCTTACAATGAATCTTGTCTCTGTTGGTCAACTATGTGATTCCGGTTACTCAGTTTCCTTTTCTTCTACTTTTTGTCATGTGCAGGATCCACAGTCTCAGAAGGTGATTGGGACAGGCCGTAGGCAAGGGGGATTGTACATCAGGGAGAAACTCAATGTACCAATGGTTGCAGCTTCCAGTGTTGACTTGTCATCCTTTCGTTTGAGTTCAGATTCGTCTAGCTTTTATTTATGGCACTCTCGTCTTGGTCATGTCTCAGGTTCACGATTAAAATATTTGGCTTCTACAGGAAAATTAGGAAATTTGCATTGTCATGATATCTCTGATTGTAGCGGTTGTAAACTTGCAAAATTTTCAGCTTTACCGTTTAATAGAAGTATGTCCTCTACTTTTGCACCCTTTGATCTTATTCATTCTGATGTGTGGGGACCGTCTCCTATTATTACAAGAGGAAGGTCTAGATATTATGTCTCCTTTATTGATGATTATACGCGTTACTGTTGGGTTTTTCTCATGAAACGACGTTCGGATTTTTTTTATATTTATAATAAATTTCGTACCTTTGTCAAAACTCAACATTCTACTATTATAAAATGTTTTAGATGCGATTTGGGTGGGGAATATACTTCTCAAAATTTTGGTGAGTTGCTTGATTTAGATGGAACTATTCACCAATCATCTTATACTGACACTCCTGAGCAAAATGGTGTTGCTGAAAGGAAACATCGGCACATTGTTGAAACTGCTCGCTCTCTTTTATTATCCGCATATGTCCCTAGTGAGTTTTGGGGAGAGGCTGTCCTTACTGCTGTCAATCTGATTAATAAGATTCCGACTTCTCATTGCTCAGGTTTGTCACCTTTTGAAACGTTGTATGGGTGTGCCCCTGATTATTCTTCCTTAAAGGTGTTTGGTTGTACTTGTTTTGTTCTTCGACCCCGTGTGGAACGTACCAAATTATCTCCAAAATCAGCTATTTGTGTCTTTCTTGGTTATGGTGAGGGTCAAAAGGGATATCATTGTTATGATCCAGTTACAAAAAAATTATATGTCTCTCGCCATGTTGTGTTTCTTGAGCATATTCCTTTCTTTTCTATTCCTGATAGCCCTCGTGAACTCACTAAATCTGATCTCTTCAATATTGATCCGTTCTCTGATAATGATGAGAGTGTTCCATCTGAAGTACCTTGCACCACCGATAGTATGCCACCCCATGTTGCTCTTGTTCCTATTATTTATACTGATGCAGGTACTTCGTCATCTGATGTTCCTGATGCTCCCCCTTCTCGTGTGGCCACCCAAGCATCTGCTGAAACGGTGGAACCTCCTTCTCGCTATCCAAAACGTCCACGTAAGTCCACCCAGTCACCAGATTTTGTTTATTCTTGTTATTCGGATTCTTTTGCTTCATTTTTATCCTCTATTCACTGCCTCTCTGAGCCTTTGTCTTATAAAGAGGCAGTTCTTGATCCTCTTTGACAACAGGCTATGGCTGAGGAACTCTCTGCTTTGCATCAGACAGATACTTGGAGTTTGGTCCCCTTACCTGCTGGTAAGCGGGCAATTGGATCTCGTTGGGTATATAAAATCAAAACCAGGTCAGATGGGTCAATTGAGCGGTACAAAGCAATATTGGTTGCTCAGGGTTTTTCTGAGCAATATGGTATGGATTATGACGAAACATATGCTCATGTTGCGAAATTGACTATTATTCGTACTCTTATTACTGTTGCATCTGTCCGTCAGTGGCATATATCGCAAATGGATGTTAAAAATGCGTTCATGAACGGCGATCTTCATGAGGAGGTTTATATGACTCCTCCTCCAGGTGTTCCACATGGTCCTAGTGAAGTTTGTAGGCTTAATAAAGCCTTATATGGTCTGAAAGAAGCACCACGGGCTTGGTTTGAGAAGTTTTCTGCAGTGATTACCTCTCTTGGGTTCATTCCAAGTGAGAATGATTCAGCTCTCTTTAACAGGTGCACCTCGGGTGGTCGTATTCTGGTCTCTTTGCATGTTGATGATATGATTATTACTGGGGTTGATGTTGGTGGAATTACAACATTGAAGTCTGAATTATCTCGTTGTTTTGAGATAAAGGATTTGGGGCCTCTACGTTACTTTTTGGGTATTGAGGTAGCTCATTCTACAAATGATTATCTTCTCTCACACTCTAAGTACATCGGGGACATTCTTGAGCGTGCCCGCCTCACTGATACTAAGATTGTTAATACCCCTCTGGAGCTTAATGTTCATCTTTCCCCGTATGATGGTGTTCTTTTGCCTGATCCCACCTTATATCTCACTATTGTGGGCAGCTTGGTTTATCTCACTATTACTCGTCCAGATATAGCTCATGCAGTCCATGTTGTTAGTCAGTTTGTTACTGCTCCTACTACAGTTCATTGGGCAGTTGTTCATCATATATTGTGATACTTGAGAGGCACTCGATTTCAGAGTCTTTTACTTCCTTCATCTTCTTCTTTGGAGCTGCGTGCATACTCTGATGCTGATTGGGCCGTTGATCCTACAGATCGCAAATCAGTTACTGAATTTTGTGTGTTTTTGGGTGATTCTCTTGTTTCTTGGAAAAGCAAAAAGCAAGTTGTTGTTTCTGTGTCTTTCACGGAAGCCGAGTATCGTGCTATGGCTTCTACCACTCGCGAGGTTGTTTGGCTACGTCGGTTACTTGCAGATATGGGTGTCTTTCTTTCTCAGCCCACTCCTATGTACTATGATAATAAGAGTGTTATTCAGATTGCTCACAATTCGGTTTTTCATGAGAGGACTAAACACATCAAGATTGATTGTCATATCACTCGTCATCATCTTACGCATGGCCCCTTCACTTTGCCTTTTGTTTCTTCTTCCGCACAGATAGCTGATTTGTTTACGAAGTCTCATCCAGTTCAGCGTTTTCATTTTTTGGTTGACAAACTCTCAATGCTTCTCGCTGCAGCATCGTGAGTTTGAGGGGGGGTATTAGATTTTTATTTAGCATTAAGGGTAGTTTAGTATTTTCCCTTTTATTTTATTATTAGGTGGTTGTAGTAGGATATATATTCTCTCTTCTTCTTTTCATTTGTATTGTATTCTAGTTTATGTCAAGATGAAACCATAGTCCCTCTCTTTCTCTTTTCCATTTGATTGTAGATCTTTGATATATTATCACTAAAAACGCGGGGCGTGATCGTGGCGTGGAGGTCAAACCTTAAGTCTTAGAAGCCTAGGCAGGCCTTAGGCGTAAAAAGGCGTGAAAATGCGTTTAGGCCTTTTTAATATATTTTAATATTTTTTAGCCACAACAGGGCTATTAAAATACTAAAATTGTACATATCATAAAAATATGTCTGAATATTTGTAAATTAAAATACTATTTGATTATTTTAGATGAGATAATGGTCCGATTTGTAAAAAAATATTTAAAAGGCAATATCGTTTCACTAAAGCATCGTTGTTTTTAGAGAAAAAATGTCCCTTAAGAGTTTTACCAAGCATAATGCGTCAAAAACTTAAGGCGGTACGTTTCTCCCAAACCTTAATACTAGACGTACCTAGATAGATTTTTTAAAATAGTGCTTGAACTGAATGATTAAGAATTCTAAATTATTTTATTCTCGAAGAGATGTGCTCTAGCTTTTTGAGATGCAAAGTGTCGTGATCAATGGTTTTGTGGGTATGTATGATCATAAATGAGAGATGAGTATGTTTGGGATTGTTTTTTTGGCCACCTAAGCAATGACGGTTCCAATGCTATTCACTGTAGCAGTTCATATAGAATTTCTTGTATTTGGATACTGAAACTTGGACGAAGTGCAATAAATAAATTATTTCATGTGTATTTTCCGACACCAATATAAAAACCTCACTGTACCATACATATTAATATTAATATCTATTCAATGAAATAGAAATTGTCTATTGCTTAAAACAAGTACTAAAGCAATAAAATTGAATTTTTTTTTACTTAATCCCTACTTTTTTATGTAAGATTTAATTTAACTTCCACTTTGGTAATCTATTTGACATAACCCCTCCATGAGGGGATTTTCTGAAAATATTAAATAAAAATAGGGGTTGAGTCTAAGGATTTATTTGACTTTGTCCCTTATTTATAATGTCAAATTATACTTAATCCCCTAGGTTGATAGCAAAGCCAAAGGATTATTAAAACGGGAAAATGACCCTAAAAATCCCTCCAATTTCATTGTGAATGTTATGCTTGATTAGCAGGAAGTACGAATGTAAAGGTGATATTAAGTGTACAATAAATTGTAGCATATATATTTATATAATCAGGGCGTTGGAATAATAGACTATATCAGGTGAAAATAGTTTTTTTGATTAAGTTGTCAATTTTTATTCTTCTACCACTACAGCATTCTGGATTATGAGATGCTGAACATTGAGACTCCTACAATCTCTATAGTGGGATCTCTTATTAAGGAAGGAATTCCAGTCTTGATTTACAGGTACATTGATTCTCATACTTTCTTTCCATAATATTAATAAAATTAGTGGAGAATTCATCCATTTTTATTTGTTAATACTTGATGCTGAACCTTTCATTAAAGATTAATTATTGGTGACAGTGGGGATCAGGATTCTGTTATTCCACTGACTGGGAGTCGCACCTTGGTCCAGAGACTGGCAAAAGAACTGGGACTCAACACGACCGTACCATATAGAGTTTGGTTTGAAGGGCACCAGGTAAAATCTTATCAAGTTTATGTGTTAGGGCAAAAAGTGTAAATTTATAATGCTTGAAAATTTAAAAAGTTCAAAATACTTCATTATGTGTAGCTAAAAACATTCTTGTGATGTTTTTTAGCAACAAGGGAGGGGGAACCTTTAGACATAAAACATAATTAAGTGTTTTATATTTATTTACAATATTAATAGTTTGGATAGATATTTGCAACTAGTACAATATAGTTTAGAGATTTCTTGCAATATATCAAAATAGTGAATCCTCTAAATCTAGTGTGACCTCTTTCTGGGCCATCATGCTGCCATATCTACTCTTTCCCTGCTAACTAAAATTTTGTCCAAATTTGTTAACTTTTCACTATTGTTTTCTATTTGCCAAAAAGCTTCAAATTTGTTTCTCAAAGTATAACACAAATCACAGAAGTAATTATTGTGATGCATGTAAAGCGATAATAAGAATGATTATTGGTAATAATGAGTATGCGAACACCACAAAATGACTGCACTTCCATGAATTCTATACGTGGTATATTGAATAATTTAGAACTATGAAATGATACCCAATAATCAGTCACCACTGAGTTGTCTGAAAGGCATTGGGTAAAGAGTATATACAATACAAATAAATTCTACTCGGGCCCTTTGTATTTTGATAAAAGTTGAGCACAGCCCTTTTGTCTCATACCTCCTTTGCATTTGACAAGTTTTCTAAACCGGTCCCTTGTTTGAACAGAACTATTAGTCAACCATGACCAAACACTTGATATTTTTTTTTTTGGTTAATACCACGGGGTGTCCGGGCCAGCTATACGCGCACCTCGACCAAACACTTGATATCAAAATAAATAAATTCTCAATGCCTGTAATATTATTGTTGGCCACCTGTTGGTGGAATATTATATTGTTTTATAAGTAAATGACCAAAATGTCATCATTTCTAATGGAGTTAAATTTTTTCTTCTTATATATTATTTTTGTATTCAACCCTTGTAATATCATTGGTACTTTGCAAAACACAAGGGTAATAAGAGAGCTTGCCCTTCTACTGCTGCAAGACAAAAATAAAGTAAACAAGTTGTAGACACCTTTTAAGAATCTTTTTACTTCAATTACTTTTACATAGGAAAATCTTGTAACTTCCATACGTGGGCCAAAGGGTAGGCAATTGAAATAGGATTTTAGCCGTTCTCATAATGTAACTTTTTTTATTCATATTTTGTATGCACAGGTTGGTGGATGGACTCAAGTTTATGGGAATATACTTTCATTTGCCACCATTAGAGGGGCTTCTCATGAAGCTCCTTTCTCACAGCCAGAGAGATCGCTTGTGCTGTTCAAGTCATTTTTGAAAGGGAGACCTCTACCACAAGTGTTCTGATTTCTTATAGTACCAATCAGATCCATAGTATATAGGATGGATTGTAAGTAATTTCCGGGTGTTACCATGTCAAGCAACCCTATTGTTTGTCAAGAGTAAAAAAAAAGAAGGGAAACACAAAGTTGAAGTGGTGTTTGTGCTCCAAAAGATTAGAAAAGAACCATGTAACCGCTTGATTTAGTTTATAGATGCAAACGGTTGTTTGGTTTGAGAAATTTACGAGGTGTTAATTAAAAAAATGATGTGTTCAACAAGAGGATAAATCATTATGTAATTTGTGTGTTATCAAGAGTGTTATAATAAAGGAACCTTTTTTTCTTGGTGAAGGCATGGATTAACAAAGAATTATTTCCTTGTCAGATCGTTAGGCCTGCCTTGGATGCTGATTTAGACCAGCCCAATCGATTAGCCTAGTGCACGCAAGTTGGCCAAACAAATCAAAAACGACATTAAACATGATGTACAACCATTAATTATCACTTTTAACCACAATGTGGTATTGATGAGTAATTTAGAGTGCCCTTCGAGCATGTCCAACGGCGGGGGAAGTTCCAAGTAAATCTCCCAAGTTAGAGATTTGGTAGTCCGCAATAGTGTGCGAAATGCGTAGTTGATCATCTATACATTTGGAGAATGGTTAGATGATCTGGAACAAATGATGTTCATATGAATTCATACAATTTTCTTTTATTCGTATGAATTCATACGAATAATTGAAATTCATATTAAACGGCTATAATTATGGCGTTTGCTATATAAATGCCTCCTTTCATAATGGAATTAACATCAAATTTCCAAAATTTATTTCAAATGTTAGAAATTCCAATTGGTACCCTTATTTGAATATTATTATGTTTGTTTTAAATTTACATATTTATAGTTTAAATTTGTTTTTTTTTGACAATCTCAAATTCATAGCCATCGAATATTATCGGTTTATGTCAGTTTACGCATAATCATAATATGACTATTATGGAGGTTAAGACACTATGGAGCGCGTACGCAAAACACTAGGTAAATGACATTAAGGGGAGCTCACAGCCCACTAGAACGTTTTGGGATACGGTCATGCAAGATTACAATTCCATAGTGGAAATAACCATTACACGCATGTGGTGAGTTCTTGAGTTTTCAATTTTTTTTTCTATTAGGCTACTAACTACAAGTGTAATCGGACGAGTAACTATAATGTTTATGTACATTAATGATGCAAACTCAACGAGCTCGTGAAGCCTATTGTGCCAAGATAGGGAAGCAATATTGAGAGTGCGAACTCTCGACGGTAGCTACCTAATTAAAATTAAATTACCGATTTAGAGATAATTTCCCTTTTAAATTAATAATCAGCTAAAAGCATAACACATTCGTTGATGCAGCTGTTGCGAAAGAACGCGAAGTTCAAATGAGAGGAGGTTCACCAAGAGTCTCTTGACGGGCTGAAGAAACTGCTCATTTCATCACAGACCATGGTTCCCCCAAAGGCAGGAATACCGTTGCAGTTGTACCTCACATCCACCACGAGGTCCGTGGGAGCTTTGCAGGCACAAGAGATTGACGGGCAAGAATGGCCAGTTTACTACCTCAGTAGGATCATCCATGGACCAGAAGTCAGATATAGTAGCTTGGAAAGGCATTGTTTTGCCTTAGTATTTATAGCACAAAAACTTAGGCATTATATGTTGTCTTTTATAATTCATATTGTAACTAGATGTGATCCTATTAAGTATTTGCTAGCAAGAACGATTTTGATTGGTAGGGCAGCGAGGTGGCTCCTCATACTATCTGAATATGACTTAAAGTGCGTGGTTTCTCGCGCGATCAAAAGCCAAGCATACGCTGACATATTGGTTATTTTCCCCTCGAGGACGTTTGAGCCACCCAAAGAGAACATTGCAGGAGATGATTTGCAGTCCAATCACCTAGACGCAACGGATAAGGAATGGACATTGAAGTTCGATGGAACTTCAACGAAAAAGAAAGGGGGAGCAGGGGTTATTCTTTCGAAAAGAATGGAGGAGATTTTCCTTTCTTACAAGTTAGATTTTCCTTCCTCTAACAACGAAGCAGAATATGAAGCATTGGTGTTGGGATTGCTAAAGGCTCTTCGAAGGGGGATCCGTTCACTCTGCATCAAGGGGAATTCAAACTTGGTGGTTCAACAAGTGAATGGGGAGTATGCATTAAAACACATGAGCCTAGCACCATACAGAACAATCATTCAGAGGCTCCTCTGCTAATTTCATCGGACCCAGATCAAGAGACAGCCCAGAACGATGAATCTTCACCCAGACGCCTATGCCACCATTGCCCAGAAAATGGTCATGAGGAACGATACAACTACCGTCATGATCCAATGAGGAACAGCCCCTTCGGTAGTACAGTCGATACTGCCGATGGATGGGTATGCGAACTGGAGGGGAGAGATCAAAAGACAATTAGAATCTGGTGAAGGAGCGATGGGGCTGAGAGAATTAACCCATTACTTTACAAACCAGGGAAACCATTACTACCGAAACGCAGGGAGATGGTTGTCGCAATGCATCGGTCCAGAAGAGGCGGGACAAATATTGAAGAAAACACATGAAGCGCACTGTGAAATAACTGAGATACCCCTCTACCGAAGAATGTAAAGGGAGGGCCATTTTTTACCTAAGATGAAACAAAATGCGGCAGAGCTACAGCGGAAGTGTGACAAAATGCTAGTTATTCTTCGAAGCAATTGAATGTCACTTCATGGAGGCTCAACCTGACTGGAGACATCCCTATATTGACTTCATTAAAGATGGAGTAGTCCCGATGGAGAAAATTGATGCAATGGGACTCCGACGAAGGGCCCCAAGATTCTACGTTCAAGATGGACAGCTTTACCGAAGGGGATACTTTAACAGTCCTTGGCGTTGTATCACGAGAGAAGAGACAGCGGAGGTTCTCAAATAGGCACACGATCCAGCTCATATAGGAGGGGCCAAGTTATATGACCAGTTGATGACTTTAGGATACTATTGGCCAACGATGAAGAAAGACTCGGCTGAGTTCGTTCGAGGCTTGCCAACTTCATAGAAATATGATCCATGCCCCGTCAGTGGACTTGCACTCCCTAGCAACGCCCTATCCTTTTCATACTTGGGCATTCGACCTAGTAGGGGCAATAAATCCTTCTGCAAGGGGGAAAATATGGATATTAGTGGCAACGGAGTGCTTCACAAAGTGGGCTGAAGCGATACCACTGAGAAGGGCAACAGCAGGGGTGGAGAGCAACTTCATCAGGGAGTACATCATTTGTCGTTTTGGGATCCCAAAGGTTATCCTTTCGAACAATGGAATCCCCTTCGTTAATTCAGAAGTAACGATGCTCACAGACAAATACTCCATTGTCCATGACACTTCAACGGTGGCATACCCAAAGGGGAACGGTCAAGCTAAAGCGACTAACAAAACTTTTGTTAATATCTTGGCTAAAACGATGGAGGATTTTCCTGGATCGTGGGATGACAAGATACCAACCGTATTATGGGCCTATCGAACAACTAAGAGGAAGCCCATGGGGTACACACCGTTCTCTCTTATTTATAGGGCCGAGGCAATTCTCCCGATAGAGCTAGAAGTCCCGTCTGCTCGATGTGCTTTGCGAAGTAGCATGCTCCCTCAGAATAGGCATGTGCAGTTGGAAGCGTTGGATGAACACAGGGATAATGCGATGCAACACTTTTAAATGTATACAAAGCAACTCTCGAGGGCGTATGATAACTTAGTGAGACCAAGGAGGTTCATGGAGGGAGACCTCGTATTGAAAGCAACAGTGAAACATATCAGGGGGCTTCCTCTACCTAATTTTGCAGCGAATTGGGAGGGACCCTTTATTGTAAAAGAGGCTCGTGACTCAGGTTATTGCTTAATTTCTAAGATGGAAGAAGACAAACCATTCAAGATTAACAATAAATGGTTTAAAGTATATCATGTGCAAGCAGCTATGTTTGACCACTGATGTAGTTGGCTGTTATGAATACACAAGTTCTTTATTTTTATTACGATGAGTATACAAGTTCTTTTTATTATAGCCCAAGTAGAGATGAAAGAATTACAGAACTTCACACTTTACGATCCATGCAAATAGTTGTAACACAAAGAGATGGCATAAGAAAATAAGTATCCTTTTCCATTTATAAACTTTGGGGCATTACAAAATTGGGAGCTATTGTCCAAGAATTGCATGAGAAGAAAAGAAAAATAAATATACAAGTTCAGTCGCCAAGAAGGAACCACAGATCTGGAGAAGAGAAAAAATCTCTAAGGAGGCCCGAAGAAGCTGCTTGGCAAGATCGTTGAGCGTTGATGGAGACCTTCAACCTTGTTTATGCCTATGTACGCTCGATCAGGAGTTTCTCTCATTTTAACTTTACCGCGCGTAGAGCTTCTTCTAGTTCCTCCACCTTTTTATCAATAGTTTCAACAAGAGGTTTTAGCTTGGCCAACCTTACTTCCTCGGCCCGCTGATCCTCCTGATGTTTTCGCAAAAGCTCCCTTTGGTTGTCCAACTGCTGGCTCTTCAAAGTCTTCAAATGCATGATGAGTCTGTCAAAACGGAACCCGTCATGACCCAAATCCCTCAGATAACCCAGGAATTGATTGAGGAGGGGACTAGTAACGTTTGTAGTGGGAGTATTGACAATTTTAGTAATGACGGTGGCCATGCCTTGACGACTGTAGCTCATGACTGAGATGTTTGAACGAAAGCAATCCACCGTGAATGTTTCAAGATGATGGCTCACAAGTTGCTCAACTACCAAACGATGGTTGACAGACATTTGAGGAAAACATTGGAGCACCATCAGGCAAAAAGCGTGAGGAGCCAAGTTGGGCAGAGGAAGCTCGAACCCGGATTCGCTCATGGCAGCAACACCGGTCGTGGAACCTTGATCATTATGACTAAAATCTTGCGAGACGACAGATTCCCGATGGGGTGAGCCGATGGGCGAAGAAACTGGTGGAGAATCCTCTCGAGCAACCTAAAGACAGTCGGAGGAAATAAAGAGTTCATGAAAATCTTAACAAGCCTTTTCGTTGTTAAGTCACCGATATAGGTAGAGTTTTTGAGAAAATCTTAACAAGCGTTTCGTTGTTAAGTCACCGATATAGGTGGAGTTTTTGAGAAAATCTTAACAAGCGTTTTCATTGTTAAGTCACCGATATAGGTGGAGTTTTTGAGAAAATATTAACAAGTGTTTTCGTTGTTAATTCACCGATATAGGTGGAGTTTTGAGAAAATCTTAACAAGTGTTTCCATTGTTAAGTCACCGATATAGGTGGAGTTTGTGAAAATCTTAACAAGCGCTTTCGTTGTTAAGTCACCGATATAGGTGGAGTTTTTAAAAAAAACTTAACAAGTGTTTTCAGTGTTAAGTCACCCACATAGGTGAAGTTTGAGAAATTGAGAAATATAGAGAAATTAGCGAAGTACCTCAGCAGTAGTGGGAGCGATAACGGGAGTCACCAAGGGGGTCATAATGGTAGAAACCGTTAGAGGTCTGCAGCTTCAATGGGGCCCTTGGCTGAAGAACCTTCAATGGTAGGTAAATTCCCCTCACCAACATAGGGTACTAAAGCCAACACGGGTACATCATCGGAAGAAGACATTGGACCTTCAAGAGATGCCCCAACGAGAGCAGCAACATTAACTATGGCCTTGGGGGGCAAAAGGACACTAAGGGAAAAGAGAGGAGAAAGACTTGGGGAAAGCTGCAGCAACAAAGCTCAGTGTTAGGAATGACAAATCAATACTCAAAAAGAGAGAAATACATCTCAGTATTACTTACCCCCGTTATGGCACCAAAAAGAGGAACCGCAGTGAGGGGTTTTTGTCAATGCAGGCGGAAGGAGAATGTTAGCTAGCAGTGATGCCACTTCCACCTAAAACGTCCCAACATGTTAGAGATGATAAACAAAATAAGGGAACAAATAAAATATGTAAGACTTGGCAAGAAATTTACCTGAGGGGCACTCTCCTCGACCACAACAAGGGGCAAAAACACCTCTTGCTCCGATGGCAACTCAGATGAGGTAACAATAGTTCCCTCTGGTTGACCAGGCATTTCAGTAGACTCAAGGGTGGCAGCCTCCGTCGCAGCTTCTTTGGCCCGTTACGAGGATGAACGATGAGAGTAAGTAAGACTTATCAAGGGGGAACGGGGAAGAGTAGTGTCTGCTGGAGAGACACCGCAATGCCCCCCATGAAGCAGCTTAAAGGGGGACAGGGCCTTTCTTCTTCGACTCCCTGCACCAAAACATTTTCTTATTAAGAAATAAGTAGACGCAACACACCTTAAGAAAAGGGGAATAAAAAATAAAGAACGCACACATACCTCAGATTCAGAGGGAGAACGAGAAGGTATAATCACTAGTGAAGGCGGTGAGGAGGCAGCAGCAGAAAGAGCAGGTGATGGAGGTTTCTCAAGTGTTTATCTCTTCTGGGTCTTGGTACCTAGCATTTTCTTCCTGGAGCTCGTTGCAGCACCAGTTTCAGGTACCCTCGACCTTTTTTTCCTTTTTGCCGTTGGCTCCATAGGATCAACCACGATCATAGGGAAAGCAGTCGAGAGAGGAATGACGATTGCGCGCCATTGAAACTTGGCATTTATTCTTGTGACCTCAGCTTAAACCTACCTCCTCAGCTCTTCAGCCATCTCTGGGGACATGGGAGGGGGAACGGAGGCAATAGGAAACGTCTCCAAAGGATTTTGGTCTTGAACCCGGGTCTTGGACTTTGAGTACTTAGACTTCTTGGCCTTCTTGGTAGGTGGCTCAGATGGACCTTCTCCCGTTACAGCTTTGGTTGAGGGGGCAGTTGGTTCGGGGGTTGCAGCGTCCCTGGGTTTAGGCGTGGCAATAGCGATCATGGGGCAGTATGGGGGAAGTTCAGTGGGATTTTCTTTGGGGGTCTGGCTTAGAGGGAACTCAATCCCAAGAATAGAATTTCCCTTCAACCCTAACTCCAAGGCAGAAAACGTAAGAACTGGAGGATATACGGGATCCCCCTCGACGAATTCAAAAATTTTGCCCAGTTGCCTCGGCCAGTACTTTGTTGCAAATAGAGGGATCACATCCCCTTACCTCGTGATATTGGGAATGGTGACTCGCCTAGCCAGTGTAGAACTAACTCCCCACGCAGCAGTTGAGGAAAACAGAAAATAGGCCTCGCTAAAGGAGAACTTGGGGTTAGATAATTGAAACACCGGGCGAGGAGCCCCTTGATCAAAGCCAAACTGGCGACTGTATCGGTTGGGATTATACTGCTCACTGGTGTATCCCCACTCGGTGTAAGAGGGCAGGTAGCCTGGAGAAAATAGAAGGACCACGGCCAGAGAAGGGTCTTCAGTAATGAGGTCTAGAGTAGTTGCTTGGACCACTCTTGCCTCATGCTTGAAAAAATCACAAGTGTAGAGAAAAATATTCTCTTCATAGGGCCTCATCACAAAGCTAGAAAAGTCATCGATAAAGGAGGTTAGCTCCTTTCATCTTTGTCTCTTGTGATAAATAAAGGAGCGTGGGGGCGGGATTATTTCCCCCGAAGGAGGGCAGTTGGTCTTGGCTGCTACGGTCGGGAAACGTACATAGAGAAAGCCCGTGAGGAGTACACAGTTGGCGAAGTTGGCCAAGTTATAATGGCCCAGAGATCACTCCATGTCAAAAAGGGCTCTATCAAGCCATGTGTCGAGGGATCCCAAGGCGATTGCAGCTAGAGGAAGCTTGATATCCCAGGCCAAACGGAGCGATATGTTGATAAGATCCCTTCGAGTCTGGTCATTGGGTTTCCCCATTAAAAAGAAGCGAGACAGAATGATAAGGATATAGGCAGGAAGTTCCAGTGATGTACCTTGTCCAGGGGCAGCCTCAGAGGAGCCACCTTCAGAAAAATCTTTGAAGAAATAACGGATAAAAGGAGTGAAAGTGGCTTTGTTTGAATAACCGATGCACCTTCGGCATATACGGTCCAATTCCAAATGGTCAGTAGTCTCTTGGGCATCCAGTGCCTTATCGGAATAGGGCCTGTGGCCTCAAGGCCTAGAAGCTCGCACACGTCCTCCAACATTATGGTAAATTTGCCCCACGCAGCGATGAACGTGTGAGTGGTAATGTTCCAGTGGGATACCAGAACGGGAAGAGCAACATTATTCTTGGACAGGGTAAACTCACCAAACCACTTGGCCCGATGCAACCCAATCTTGGTAAGGGTATCAGCATGGGAACTATGCATGTGGGATCTTAGACAGGGTAAACTCACACAAAGTTTCTCTCTCTAAGAAATACAGGAGCTTGAAAAAGATGAAGGCAAGAGAAGGGTTTTGAAATAAAAGAGACGTTTGAAGCTTTAAAGCCTATCTTTTGAGTTTCCCTCCATCTCATGTGCACAGACGCCTATAATCATTTAAAATGAACACGTGGTACTTTGGGAAGTGTTCTAACAGTTGAAAAGACCACGCCACCTCATTCACGAAGCGACGCTTGGGGAACAGAAAGGGTTGCCTTCCTAAGCACGTTCAAGTTTTGGCGCCAAAAATTTTTATCAGACATATCCAATAACTCCTAATGGAACAGATGTCCCAACGGTTCAAAAAAGCTACGATGTCCCCTCGCCACAAATTCAAACATTGTTCAAATGGTGACTCAGCTACATCAGGGAGAATTTTTTCTTTTTCGAACATAGTGAAGCATTACAAGGGAGAATTTCACTTGCCAAGAATCAAAAAGAGTATTTGAGAAGGTTAGCAGGCCTTTCGGGAGAGTTTTAAATAAATAAAAAGCTAGAACGGTTGAAGCTCAGCATAAGGAAAAAGTGGTGATGTCCCTTCGTCCAAGCCCCAATAAGTCGTGGCACTTCGACTCAGGTACATCGGGGAGAATTTTACTTTTTCCTGGAGATTATAACATTGCGGTTATAATGAAGGAAAGGAGGCTAGAATTTATTCTCATGCAGAGAACGTTCATCGGATTGAGAAGTTTCATGACATTTCTTGTTCCAACAAATATATCCACGATGGGGCAAATGTAGAGGAGGCTTGAAGGTAATTTTGAGATTAGAAATAATTGCACATTAGCAACAGTGTTTTAGGGATTAAGGCACCGTGGCAGCTCAGCATGGCATCTCAAGCGAGGCAGCTCAGTTTGACAACTTGTATTTTAACTTGTTGTATTAGTCATATTGTATCTTTGTTTATATTGACTGTAAGCTATAACGGTTGTAATGATGTAACGAGAATAATAATGAATTTTAGTTTGAGGTCAAATGGTACTCGCGAGAGACCGGGCCTGGGAGAGCTTTCATGCTCTACCGAATGACCTCACCGTGGGAACTTTAGAGGGACTTGGTTTGGAGGATTGAGAAGTGAGTCACCGTTGGGGCGTGTCCTGGCCATCTTAGATACACCTAGTAAAACATCGAAGGACCCTGACCGTGGAACCTCGGGTGGAGGAGCTCAGAGTTCCATCGGACGTTGAGTTGCAAACTAAACAGCCATCTACTTAATGTCACATCTACTGTAGGTGATGTCACTAGCCAGCTAAATAATGTCAGACCTACACTTGAGTAAACCACCGTGGTATCTGGGGCTATCAAGCAGTTGGTGAGCCACCCCTGCGACAACAGCCCCCTGACACACAGTGGTTAGGCAAAAGGCATGTCTTGGCATTTAATATTTATGACGTAGAGATGGCTAGTGCATCAGGTATTTAATGTTTGTGACATAAAGTATGAGGGAGGTCTTTTCATAGGCATTGATGACTGAGTTGCCTAAGGGGTGGCGTGGGGGGCTATTTAAGGACCCCAACCACCTCTGAGGAAGGAGGCTCCTTTTTCAGATTTAAAGAAGTTATTGCTAGATAGAATACACATCAGAGAGAGAGAGTTATTACAAACCAGAGGTCTTATTCACCCACCATTTTCATTTATTACGAAGCTTTTAATATGTGACAGAGCTTCTTGAGAGGGTTTCTTTGGTGTGTTTGCCTGCCTACCGAGGTGTATCTAGCGTGCTTACCTCTCTCTCCCTCTAGCTAAGTTACTTCTAAGTTCATTACTATCTTCTTGAGTTGTACACGAGAGATTTATGAGTTTAAATCGAGTCTTATCTTCACTAGGGTAAGTGTGTGCATGTTCCATCACTAATTCAAGGTTTTGGCTAATTAACTTATCATTACTATACTTCAAAGGGGTTACGCCTCCATCTTATCTAAAGTACCCTCTTATATATACTAGTCAAAATACATAAAGTATTTTTAAAATACCATTGATGGAAAACTGACATAAGTTTATATAGTAATTTCTCAACATATTAAGTTATTTTCTTAAACTCTCATAAGTTTTCACACTAAATGTAACTCATAATAAAAGTAATTTACTAAATACGTAAGAATTTCATATTTTAAGATATAGGTGAAAATGTTTATTTACACCCCTTTCTCTATTCGTAATGAAAACTTTTACCATAAGTCTAGCTTTATGTCGTTGATTATCACCAGGGTCATGTTTAAGCTTAAAGACGCATTTACACTCGACTCTAGTGATTCAGTTAGGTAATTCTATGTGAACCTAAACTTTTTTTGGTAAATTGATGGCGTTATAAATAAAATCGAATATTTTCTTACTCTCTGTCAAATTCACATTCTTGTGATAAATCTCATAATCATTAAGAATAGCAAACTCATTTAAGAGCTTCTTAAAACGATTTATATCCAACAACCAAAAGAACAATTACTTTGGATGTTAAGGGAATGGCACGAGTATCTCAACTTCTTTTATAGTCACGTTACACTACAAGAAACACACCTTTTTATGACACTCGAAAAATTAATTTAAAGACATTTATTATCAAAATGTCATTTGAAGGCTAATATTGTTATTAATGTGACATCTCTAGCATAAAATGTCATTTTATGTATATTGGTATTATTTTTCATGACACTTTAAATATAAAAATTATATTTGATTATAGATATTATGACATTTTTATAAGAATTTCTATATCAATTGGTATTATTTTTCATGACACTTTAAATATAAAAATCATATTTGATTATAGATATTATGACATTTTTATAAAAATTTCTATACTAAGGTACATATTATGACATTTTTTACTCAAAAACTTTTAGCCCCGCGCTAATAAGAAAAGAAGAGGCGTAAGTGTTCCCTCCAAACTCGTCGAAAATTTCCCCCAAAATTAACCTAGACAAACTTTCTCCATCTCCTTCCCACGAAACCCTCCCTTAACCACGAAACCATCTCTCAATCTCCCCAAATCAGGTACTCTTCTCTCTTTGATACATTCTCCCCAAATTGGGATTCTATTTGTTTATTGGAATCTTTGCTTTTTAATCTGGTGCTTGGTGTTTGGGTTTGTGTTAGAGGTGAGAAGTGAGTGTACACATCATGGATTCTTGTTGTGCAAAGTTGAGGGGTAATGTGAATCCAATGTAAGTGAGGAAATGTGTTGATCATTGAGACAGACAATGGGTTTTGGGGAGAGAAGATGAGGGGGGCTTAAAAAATGTACCTTTTGGTAATGATTTAGGGAAGAGTTTGAGGACTCAAAACAGGGTTAGGAAGGTTAAACTTGGGGCTCCATTATCTGTTCTTACATCATATATCAACCAAGAGACCGTGGTGAGTGAGATCAACTTATCCTCTTACTTACACACACCTCTTTTCTTTTAGGCATGAGTAATTCTATAAGGATTTTGACTCATTTTGTGTGTTTGGGGTCGAGTGAGCACGATAGTATGATGCACAAAATGAGTTGGAATATTGGAAAGACCAAGTATTATTCTTTAGGTATAAATGAATTGAGTAGTTTTTCAAAATTTAGGGCATGTCATTTCCATGATGATGATTTTCTCATTTCTTGCACATTTCATTAAAAACATTCAAAACTAGTGAATTGGTGTGAAATGCAAAAATTCATATACATTTGCATATTCAGTCTAAAATTATCTCCATCAAATTCGGACTTAAAAGACATCCATTCAGCCCTTACAAGGGTTGGTGTCTTCATTAGGTATGTTAAATGAGTATGTTGGAGCTTCTTTATGCTATATTTCTCTATTCAAGAAAACGTGTGATCCGTTGAATCAAAATTACTGTGTTTTTCTCTGTACCCGTTTAGGCTGATTTTCTCCACAATTAATATTAGAAAGTAAAAGATGAATACTTTCAAGAATTACTAAACCAGGCACCCATTTACCTAAATTTTATCAATGATGTAGTTTATGCCATGCATTCAACTTTTTGAAGTGTTTTTTTAATTCACCTCAACTATACATTGTTAATCGTATCATCTCAACTATACATTGTTAACTGAATTCATGACGTTAAGTGATTTACTGTTATGAATATTTAATCTAAAATTTTGAATGTGGAGCATTGATTTTCAGACATATGAGGCGCTAGTATTTGAGCATCCAGAGGTAGACCCATAAATCGTAGCTTCGATTATACTTAGTGGAGGTTCCGGGACTCGTCTTTTTCTTCTTACCAGTAAAAGAGCTAAACCAGCTGTAAGATAAACCAAATATAAGTTTTCTCTAATTGAGATCATTGGCTTCTAGTTTCATTATAGAATTCAACATGTTCAATGGATGGGTAAGATTTTTAAAGTTTTTTGTAACTTAAGAGAATGGAGGTGGGTTAAGCATAACTGGTTGGTTTAACTTTGGAGGAACATATATGTAATTCTCATGAGTTAAATTACTCAGTACGAAAACACTTAGCCTACAATAATGATAAATATATTGCACTCAATTGAAATTGTGCGGTTATATATATGATTGTACTGGGTGATCTGCAGGTTCCAGTTGGAGGGTGTTATAGGCTAATTGATTTACCCATCAGTAATTGTATCAACAATTGCACAAGAAATATTTTCATCCTCACTCAACTCAATTCATTTTCCCTCAATCGTCACCTGGCTCGCACATATAACTTTGGAAATGGCGTCAGTTTTGGGGATGGATTTATGGAGGTAAGATAAATTAGGTCAATTAAAGGTCATTAAGTCTGTTCATGAGTATAACTGCAAATACCATTAGGATAAAGAGCCTAGGACATGTATGTTACTATGTGGATATGTGATAATTTAGTCCCGTTTGGTTAGGGGTGAAATAGTTTTCATCCTTGTAAAAAGTAAAATGGTGAAATTAATTTTCGCTATTCGGAGCTGATATTTTTGTTTGTATAAAAATGTAAACAAATATTCACGCTGTAACTCTGCTATTTTGGACAAAATAGTGAACAAGATTTTCTCTAATAGGTGAAGATACTTTTTACCATTTTACTTGTATGTATGTGAAAAGTATCTTACCCAAAACTAAACGAAAGAATGTTTTCAAATATTCTAATTACTCAATGCTAAAATTACCTAGGAACAGGTTTTGGTTGCCACTCAAACATCAGGAGAAAGTGGAAAGAGATGGTTCCAAGGAACAACAGATGTTGTTCGGCAATTTATATGGGTATTTGATGTGCGTTCTTGAAGCTATCCTTATTATTTTTCTAAAAATGTTAAGCATTCTTTCAAAATGTTATATTTTTGTGGAAAAGGATTAAGTGTTCCACTTTCGATGGGATGTTAAGAACAAGAATGTTGTGCACATATTGATTCTCTCTGGTGACCATCTTTACCGAACATATTATATGGACTTTGTTCAGGTATGTTTTTTACTTATTCACGAAACATTTATTCTACTATATCTAACATGTACTGAAAGTTAGGAAGTTTATTGATCAATGAGAAATGTGTTTGTAGAAGCATGTTGATACAAATGCCGATATTACAGTTTCTTGCATACTCATAGATGATAGGTATGTCTTGGATCTTTCAGTACAACTTGATTTTAGGTTTTCAAGTTCAACTTACGTGAATAAAAAATGCCTTTTCCATTTGGCTTTATACCATGTGAACTTTTATGTGTCAATCAAAATCAGAGGCAGAGAAATGGTTAAAATATTTTTATCATTTATTATTTTTCTCAAGGTTCTAAAAAATGCGGGGCGTGGAGGCCAAGACTTAAGCCTTAGAAGCCTAGGCAGGCCTTAGGTGTAAAAAGGCGTGAAAAGGCGTTTAGGCCTTTTTAATATATTTTAATATTTTTTAACCATAAAAAGGCTATTAAAATTCTAAAATTGTATATATCATAAAAATATGTCTGAATATTTGCAAATTAAATTACTATTTGATTACTTTGGATGAGATAATTGTCCGATTTGTATAAAAATCTTTAAAAGTCGACATCGTTTCACTAAAGCATTGTTGTTTTTAGAGAAAAAGTGTGCCTTAAGGGTTTTACCAAGCATAAGGCGTCAAAATCTTAAGGCGGGGAATTTCTCCCAAGCCTCAAGCCTAGGCAGGTTTTTTAGAACAGTGATTTTTCTTGATAATATTCTAACTTATTCTACCCTAGGCAAGTTCTGGTTTTAGGCTCTCTGTAATTATGTTTAATTGGGTGATCCTTATCTGAACTATTAAAACCACCAATGCCTTTTTTTCTTTATGGATATTGGTATCCTTTTTCATTTTTCTTATTCTTGCAGCCAAGCATCAGATTATGGGTTGATGAAGATTGACGAGACATGGCGTGTTATTCAGTTCACTGAGAAACCAAAAGGCGATGCGCTGAAAGCAATGGTAGATAGCTTTATTCTTGTTGAACTAAGCTTAGTACCCTTTACAACCTCTTTACATTAGATTTAGTTTTACTAACAAAGTCTCCTCTTTCATTCTTATTGCAATTGATTCCCAATACATTTTCTTTTAGTTAAATTGCAAATATTTTGATGCAAGGACCTCCCTAGACTATGCATTTTGATACAAAAAACCCTCATATGTCGTCAACAAAATGTATATCTCACTGGTTATTTGGTCATTCAGAGGCTATTCAAAAAAAATTAAAGTTCATTTTTTTGCACTTTGACCTTTTCTTTTATATTAGCAATGAATTTTTTTTGTTATATAATATATTTCTATTATATGGTTCTGTAGCAAGTTGATACCTCCATTCTCGATTGTCTGAGTAAGATGCCTTGACAAATCCTTATATAGCATCATTGGGTGTTTATGTTTTTAAAACTGATGTCCTACTCAAGCTTTTGAAGTGGAAGTATCCTTCATGCAATGACTTCGGCTCTGAAATAATTCCTTATGATGTGACAGATCACAATGTCCAAGTGAGATAGATCTTTTACAAACTTTTTTTAAATGTTTAATTTTAGCTATTATAGGTTAATGATTCACATGTGTTATCAGGCATAATTGTTTAGTGGTTATTGGGAGGACATTGGAACTATAAAGTCTTTCTTTTATGCCAACTTGGCCCTAACTGAACATGTCAGTTTCTAACACGTGTAAATCTCATTACAAAAAATAATATTCTATTGTGAAATGTTTATTCTAGCCAGATTCATAAGAACTACTATTGCAAGCTATTTATAAACTATCTTTGTAGCCTCCAAAATTTGACTTTAATGACCCGAAGACACCTTTCTTTACCTCTCCCAGATTCTTGCCACCTACAAAAGTTGAAAAATGCAAGGTATGCGGTAACTTGAACAAATTTTGAGTTTGGATTGTAATTTCTCGGTACTTAGGATTAAAAATGGTTTATTCAGATTGTGCATGCAATAATTTCACATGGTTCCTTCTTGCGAGCATGTAGCGTCCAACACTCTATAGTCGGTGTTCGGTCACGCTTAGACTATGGTTCTTATGTAGACCTTATCTTGCTGCTAGAATGCTAGTGCACTGATTAAAAATTATTGAACTAGGTAAACCAAAAAGTGTTTGTTCAAGATTGATGGTATCACATATAGGGATGAGCTAAATTGGAATATCAATTGACCAACTTCTGGATCATGAGAATACTTCAACTCAAGAAGTCATACATTTTTAGCGTGAGTATGATCATTTTGAATTTTGATTTGATACACATAGTGAATGGAAACAACAATTTTTTTTAAAACTAATTCTCTCATGTCCATAAACCTTTAGTATTGAATTATTCACAAGCATCTTCCCATTTTTTGAATCGATGCTTCTTTTGCAAATGCAGAGTTAGAGAAAATTCGGCTACTGATGATTGTTTATAGCTACTATGATTCTTATAAGAACTTCAAGGTTAAGAGACTATTATTCTTTATTTTTCTTTTTATTTAAAATCTTTTTTGTTGATTATTAGCGAATCATGTAGCTTAATGTTACTCGTTGGCGGGGCATGTAGTGCTTTTCGTTTTTAGTATCAAGAATTTGTCACTTGGAATCTATTTGAGTATTCAAATCATCTGTGGTCAAACCTATGGCTTCAATTCTGTTTATTCCATATGACCAAATTTAGCATCACATCAACTAGTTAGAAGGATTTTGTTAGCTTTGGCTATTAGTAAAAAGAATTGTTGAATGTTAGCCACAAATGTCAAGAATATCATGGCTAATATTCAACAACTAATTAACAATTCTCCATTAATAGAAAAAAATAATAATATTCCTATTAATAATATTTATAACTATTATGATTATTTGTTGATATTTTGTTTAAATTTTCTATATGGGCAATCAAAGCTTTCTAGTCATTATTTTCGAAGCATGGTTTTTGCAAAATTCTTCTCTTCTATGATGAATGTTGACATTTCTGACTACGTCAATTTCTTCTATATTTTAGAGAGAAATTCTGGTATCCGTTGAATCCGCTGAGTTTATGTAAAACCTACTTCATTTCTTCGATTCAAATGTATCCCGACTGCCACTTATAGTTTTGAATCAACCAGGTCAGATTACTATTTTACTTTTACATCTGGTGTAAACTCTTATGGTCAATGAAGTTTTTTAACATTAGGGCGTGCTCTTCAGATAAAATTGCCACAAATTTGATGATGCATCTATCTTTAGGTTTGTGTACCATGTTTAGAAAGAACAATCATCTTCTTCTCATTCATAAATTCAAAATCCTGCTTCTTAAAAATGATTGGAGACATTATTGTATTTTATGTGATTATCATGTCATGTTCAATGAATTGAAACCACTGATAAATCATATTTTCTTGCACAGTGTTCAACCCATTCTTGAGTTTTGATTCAAAAAATTTCTTTATAACGATTCCTCCTATTTAATTCAACCTCATATAATTAAAGTAAACTGATTTTTGATACAGAGCTGATGGTGAAATTTGGAGAATCGTGTGGGTCTTCGATGAGTTTAAGGTGAAGTTGCCAAGTGAAGATCTAGACTTATTGGTTTTTGTGACGTGTGATAAGGACCTCACTAATGTTATTAAAGAATATGATTGAGTCTCATCCTCTACCCACAAGGAAATTAAGATATGAGATATACTCTTTCCCATCAAATCGCTCAAGAAAATATCTCATATACCCTCAGCTGTTTCTAAACTCAATTCTCTGGATCAAATTCGCTACCCTACTTTGTTGCCTAACTTTATTGCCTACACTCCCTTGTGGGTTACACGGCTGTAAAGAGGCGTGTTATGCAGGGGATTGTGCACCATTTCCAGTGCTTGTCGACCAAAAATGTCGTTATGGATCAACTTCTCGAACTGTGGAATGCTTCAAAACAATGATGGATGGTGAAGTATTCACTTGTGATAAACCTTGTGGGTGGAAGAAGAACTGTGGGAGGCATAGGTGCAGTGAGAGGTGCTTCCCTCTATCTAATTCTATAAATTCCCTCACAGGCGATTGGGAGCCACACTTGTGTTCAATGCCCTGTGGGAAGAAGCTACGGTATGGTCAGAATTCTTGTGAATCACTCTATCACAGTGGCTATTGCCCTCCTTGCCCTGAAACAATCTTCACCCACCTAACTTGTGATGCCGGATGCAGCAGTGTCGGGTACATTGTTGACATTGTATTTGAGGCTTTTGCAATTCAAAATTTGCCAGTTACACTTCAACCTGTAGAAGAAAATGGAAAGAAGATTCCACTTGGATAGAGGAAGCTTATGTGCGATGATGAATGCTCAAAGATGGAGCGTAAACAGGCTCTCGCAGATGCTTTTGGTATTACTCCCCCAAACTTGGATGCACTTCACCTTGGTGACAGCTCTGTTGCTTCTAAATTGCTTTGAGACCTGTTTAGGCGTGATTCTAAGTGGTTGTTGTCTGTAGAAGAGAGATGCAAGTTTTTGGTCCTTAGTAGGGGCAGAGGCGAATGCAATGATCTCAAGGTTCATGTTTTTTGTCCAATGTTAAAGGAGAAGAGAGATGCCATGAGGCTTATAGAAGAGAGGTGGAAGCTTTCTATTATTTTTGCTGGTTGGGAGCCAAAAATATTTGTTCTGTTTCATGTTACTCCTAAGTCCAAAGCCCCAGCTCGTATGCTTAGTTCTAAAGTTCCCCCCCCCATAAATGTGTTACAACTACTTTTTTTGTATACGTTTGTAGACATGGACCCAAGGTTTGTTGTTTCTCTCTTTGATTTGCCGAGAGATGTTAATGTTAGTGTATTGGTTTTAAGGTTTGGTGGCGAGTGTGAGATAGTCAAGTTAAATGACAAGAATGCGTTAGCCATCTTAGTGATCCTGCCTGAGCAGCAACTTCCATGAGGAGATTAGATCAAGGAACTGTTCATTAATTATGTAGTTCTTAAGGGAAAACCTCACCTTATGGACTTCTGACATCCCGGAGAATGGAGGTACGCTTTTTCTTCCATTAGGACTTATGGCATACTTTGAGCTTTATTTCTTTGTGAATGTTTCAAGCACTGTTAACTTTCCACGATTAGTTCATGATACATTTGTTTAATCTTTGTTTCATGATACATAGATATTGTCTGACTATGAAGGGCAACTAAATGTGTAAGGACATATTTTTATAAGTCGGTTATCAATTTATTATGTCATATACCGCTACACCGTCGAAGAGCATTCAAGATCCATATACATCAAGACGGATCCGAATTAATCATGTTCTTCATAAAAAAGACTCCGCGAAGTTTTCTTTGGTAAGATGTTGTTTTAAATACCTTAACTTTTCACTTAAAGCTTTTGGAATTTTTTTCAAAATATTTCTAAGTGTTGGAGAGAACTTTTGTCGTCAAATTTAAGAATAAGTAATTTTTTCTAAGTGTTGGAGGGTACCTCGATTTTGACGCCTAGGTCGTTCAAGCGAGATAAACATCTCGTTTGAGTGACATAGGGATGTCGTGAGATGTCGTTTGAACGACATCTGTAAGTCGTTCGCGCGAGACCCTTGTCTCGTTCGAACGAGCACGGTTTTTGAGGCACCGTGTTTTCTATAAAAACTCATTCTGTGGTTTCATTTTGCTTAAGAAGTCTCAGCATTTTCCAAAATAGAAAATTTGCTAAAGCATAATTCTTTTGGCTTCTTCCTTTTAGGGTTCAATCCCTTTTTGGTTTTCAATTCACAAAACTCTCATATGCTTTAGTGAATTGTTTTTGGTGTTCAAGAACACAACTTTGCTTTTGTTCAACCTTTATGGAGAAGGGATCTCCATATTTGATCGGTGGATACCGAGCGTAGTCACTCTGCGTGTAGACGATCCGAAGATAACGAACCGACGCCTGGAGGGTATTTCCCTGTCTCTCATATCTTTGAAGATTTGCTGAAGGCACCGTGCATTACACACTTGTGGGAGATTATCAGGTTGTATGTAAGTCAAAGGACTTGTGAATTCTTTATAGTGCTTATCAAAGGTTTTACCCAAAAGGGTTTTTTTCCTGAATCAGTCGTCTTTGTTTTTCATGCATGGGTTGAATTATTTATGATGTTTTGTTGCTGAATTAAGTTTGTTTAAAAATAGACTCTAATTAAATAAGTGTGCCAATTTAGAAATTTACGAATTTAAACAATTATCACATAGTCACGTTTTACAAATTGGTATCAGAGCAGGTTGCGCTAATTTATTGTGTATTCCTATTTTTCGCAAAATTTGTGTGATATTGATTTTTTTAAATCAATTTTGTGAAAAATCGCAATTTTTCAAATGGAACGCCCATCTAATGAGGAGCCTATTTTTGAAAAAGTTCACGACAGTGCTGAAAATTTAAAACTTTTGAATTTGAATCTTTGCAAAAGAATTAAAGTTTTAGAAAAAGAAAATTCTCGTTTTAAATTCGCAATGGATCTTTTGCAAACGGTTCAAAATCAAAGAGATTTTTATCGTGGGAAACTTGTTTCCTTAGACCATGACTTTGTTGCTTTAAAATTGTCCAAGAAGGAAAGTGATGATAGGGTCCTATTTTTAGAAAAAGAATTAGAGGACCTTAAAAATTTGATGGTTTGTGTTTGTGCCAAAGATGACAAATATTTTAATCAATGAATTTGTGGCACGTGAAGAGACTCTTAGGGAAAGGATTGCTTTAATTGAGGGGGAGCGCGATAAACTGTTAAGTTTAATTGAAAATTTGAAAAAGAAATCCCTGTCTTTGGAAGAGTCTAATTATTTGCTTAAGTCAAAAAATTTGAAGTTAAAAAATGATTTGACATACTCGAGTAGGTGTGATAGTGATGGTAATGAATCATCTTGTTCTCATGCTTCCAGTGCGAAATCCAAAACCATTATTTATTTTAGAGGGTCAACCGTTCCCAAGGACATTAGAAAAGGTCAACCCATAGGTGTCGTTCCACCCGTTTACACATGTTCATATTGTGGTAGGAAAGGTCACCTTAGACGTTTTTGTTTTTATCTTGGAAAATGTCCTAGGAAGTTTATTTCTAGTGTTCCCTTGGTTCCTAAATCCCCCACACGACGTTTCACGTCTATTTGGGTTAGGAAATCACTTTTAGAGGCAATAGATTTTAGACAAGTTGATTTCCGTTTTCTTGCACATGATTCTTCTCTTGCCATATCATATTGTTGATTGTGTTCGCATGTTTGTCATACGCTAGTTTTTGTTTCATGATATTTATGTTTGCTAGCGTTGTGATATGTACTTTTTGTATAAATTTTTCCTTTTGAAAAATACAAAAAGATTTTATTTTTGATAAAATTTTGAAAAATCCAAAAAGATTTTTGTATTTTGATTTCACCGTTTATGGATGGACACTTAGGATGACTGAGTCACAACATCATTTCATTTTTTTCATGTGACTACTTGATAGTGTTTTGAGATAATAGGTCAATTCATCCATGTGCTTTATAATGTTTGGATTCATTAAGATGTAACTAAGTATTACTACCTACATGTTTGACTCATGATTTCCTTTATTGTACACATGCATGGATTTGTTTGATTATTTTTCTTGTGTTATCACATGTTGGTTGGGTGTTTTCACTTCAATCTTGTCCTTAAAACGAACCAAGCTTGATAAAACAAGACAATAAAAGTGTGCACCTTTGAACCATGTTTATGAGATTTTGTGTGCTTTGTTTGAAAACGGAGAAGGGTTATGAAAGATTATCATTTATCCTTTGCGATTAAGCCGCCATTTAATTGAACCTAAAAATTGAGGAATTTTAATATCCAGGGTCCAAAGAGGTTTAAAAGAGCCTGAGAAAATTTTAAAGGCAATAAAAAGAAATTTATGCCAATTATGGGCCAATTAGGTTTTTTTTGCACCAATTCTCCAAAGTTTGAGAATTTAGTTTAACACCTCTAAAAGAAAATATATTTGAGGGAGTTTGGTTGGAGATTTTATAATGGGTTTGCACGTCCTTGAAAGTCTTGAAAAGGCGTAAAATAGTTTTGGACGTTATTAGTGTGGAAATCACTTTGATTTGTTGATTTGCATAAGACGATGTCATCTAAATTCAATAATTTTTACACCTAAGGATACCTTTGATGTTCATTCGTTAGGAGTACATGTATGCATCGTGCACATATGATTGATTGAGTTTATTTACCTATCGAATGTGTTCACACCCATTAATTCCATTTTCATGACTTGGTTGTTTGAGTTTAAATCCATGATGTGATTGTTAGTTTCTTATTTTTGTATGAAAAATTGAAAAATCAAAAATAGTTTGTGAAAGTTTGTGGGACATACCTTTGCATCCGCGTAGCTTGATTCTGGTTTGCTATGCACTTTATTATGACACTCCATGTTTTGATTGTTTCTTCTTATCTGTCTATTTGGGGATATCATAAAAAGGGGGAGAAAGAATTATCATGATATGGAGGAGTTTTTGCATTATTGGGGAGATTTGATTATATTGAATGATTTATTCTTATATCATTTCAAACTCGATGCGTCACGAAATTTTTTGCTTTATCTCATGTATGTAGGTACGAAGATTGAAGATCATTATTTTGCACACCCTGATGAGAAAAGCTTTGAGATTTCAGACGAAGATTTTTTAAGAACAGTTTGAGAACTTACAAATTTATTGTAACACCCCGCCCGCCCGGGGAGAGCGAACGGAGCGCTAATGCGATAAAATAAATCTAAATCCACAAGTGACAAGGTATAGAGCATCTAAATAAACCCACAATAACAAAAGAGAAACTACAAATCTCAAGGGCCAATGTGTATATAAAAAGAAGAGGAATATAAAATATATTTGCTGCCAAAATTTGTGTCAAAAGTAGGTTAAAAGGCTTGCCCACGACTTCCTTTTATAATGCAAAGAAATGAAAAGTTGGAATACAAAAGACTCCTTTAAATAAGGCAAAGAAATGAAGAGTTGGAAGTCAAAACAACTCCAAGAGTTAAAAACATTTAAAAATCATTTTAAAAATCCGTTTTCGAAACCGTTTGAAATTCTCGCCTTTAAAAATAATAACCAACATATTTGAGCAATAAAAATAATTTTATCAAAAACTTTATTTTTCCTCTTTATTTTGAAAATACCCCAAAAATTACGCGGGTTATTACACTTCCCCAATAACAATGGAATTTCGCCCTCGAAATTTGCCGAATGCCTAACTCTCAAAATCAGGCCAACAATCTCCAAAATAATCTTGTCTCCAAAAATAAATTCCTCACATCTAATCTCGAAACTTATCACGAATATCACCTAAATTTTCTATCTCCAAAAATTGCTAACCACGCAATGAACCCAAAACTCAAACCCCGAGGGTTGCCGTATACCTAAGCTCTGATACCATTTGTAACACCCCGCCCGCCCGGGGAGAGCGAATGGAGCGCTAATGAGATAAAATAAATCCAAATCCACAAGTGACAAGGTACAGAGCATCTAAATAAACCCACAATAACAAAAGAGAAACTACAAATCTCAAGGGTCAACGTGTATATAAAAAGAAGAGGAATATAAAATATATTTGCTGCCAAAATTTGTGCCAAAAGTAGGTTAAAAGGCTTTCCCACAACTTCCTTTTATAATGCAAAGAAATAAAAAGTTGGAATCCAAAAGACTCCTTTAAATAAGGCAAAGAAATTAAGAGTTGGAAGTCAAAACAACTCCAAGAGTTAAAAACATTTAAAAATTATTTTAAAAATCCGTTTTAACTCCGTTTTCGAAACCGTTTGAAATTCTCGCCTTTAAAAATAATAACCAACATATTTGAGCAATAAAAATAATTTTATCAAAAACTTTATTTTTTCTCTTTATTTTGAAAATACCCCAAAAATTACGAGGGTTATTACATTTATTCATGGGAGGGTACATTTGTTTAGGCATTTTAGTTTTTGATAATTCAGATTTTTATGTATGTATCAGCATAGACATAGGGGGAGATTTGTAAGGACATATTTTTATAAGTCCGTTATCAATTTATTATGTCATATACCGCTATACCGTCGAAGAGCATTCAAGAGTCATCTACATCAAGACGGATCCGAATTAATCATGTTCTTCATCAAAAAGACTCCGCGAAGTTTTCTTTGGTAAGGTTTTGTTTTAAATACCTTACCTTTTCACTTGGATCTTTTGGGATATTTTTTCAAAATATTTTAAGTGTTGGAGCAGACTTTTTTCGCCAAATTTAAGAATGAGTAGTTTTTTTCTAAGTGCTGGAGCGTACCTCGATTTTGACGCCCAGGTCGTTCAAACGAGATAGTCATCTCGTTTGAGCGACATAGAGATGTCGCGAGATGTCGTTTGAACGACATTTGTAAGTCATTCGCGCGAGACCCTTATCTCGTTCGAACGAGCATGGTTTTTGAGGCACCGTGTTTTCTATAAAAACTCATTATGTGGTTTCATTTTTCTTAAGAAGTCTCAGCGTTTTCCAGAATAGAAAAACTGCGAAAGCAGAATTCTTTTGGCTTCTTCCTTTTAGGATTCAATCCCTTTTCGGTTTTCAATTCACAAAACTCTCATATGCTTTAGTAAATTATTTTTGGTGTTTAAGAACACAACTTTGCTTTTGTTCAACCTTTATGGAGAAGGGATCTCCATATTTGATCGGTGGATACCGAGCGTAGTCACTCTGCGTGTAGACGAGGCGAAGATAACGAACCGACACCTGGAGGGTATTTCGCTGTCTCCCGTATCTTTGAAGATTTGCTGAAGGCATCGTACATTACACACTTGTGGGCGATTATCAGGTTGTATGTAAGTCAAAGGTCTTGTGAATTCTTCAAAGTGTTTATAAAAGGTTTTACCCGAAAAGGGGTTTAACCTGAATCAATCATCTTTGTTTTTCATGCATGGGTTGAATTATTTATGATGTTTAGATGCATATTTAGGGGATGAATTAAGTTTTTTTAAAAATAGACTCTAATGAAATAAGTGCGCCAATTTAAAAATTTGCGAATTTAATCAATTATCACACAGTCACATTTTACAAAATGGATTTGGGATGGAACATTCTTTTTCTTCCGTTAGAACTAAGGGTGAGTGTACATTTATTTATAATGGAAATATTGATAATGAGAATCTTTAAAATCGAAGAGGTTTGGTTTGAGTTATGTTCTATAAACAGGTACATTTATACAAATTTAAGAAGCACGAATTTATCCAAATTGAGGGTGAAAATCAAGAAGACAATGCTCCATTTTAATCTAAAATTAAGTTGAAACTAAGGGTGATTTTTGAATTTTCAATCCAAGGCATCTTTAGAATAGTTCTACACGGATTTAGAATTCCAGTCATTTTTTACTATACATTATGTAACAGATGTACACAAAATCAAATCAAAACTGTGATAGGAAGTTATTGTTCTTTATTAGTGTTAAGTTTAGGTGACTCACCATCGATTCTATTTATGACATGTGCAATCTTTCATTATCTTTGTTGAATTTTTTTGTTACTACTACAATTCGGTAATGCTATTATGGCTGTTATTTATTTGTGTAATGTTTAATTATGTTTGTTGTCTCACGAAGAGTGGAATTATGTTTACTGTTAATTACTATTATTATATTTTTTTAATAAATGTCTTTTATTTCTCAATTTCGTTTACAGGCATCCCATGGGGCACAAAAGTAGCCCGTGGGAAGTGATTGTGTTCTCACTGTGCTCCCGATTGGGATTTGAACAAATATAATGACTTTTTTATCCGGGATTAATCTGGAATTCACGATTATATGAATGTGCAAGCTCATCGTATGTCCTAATTTATGAATATTTATGTTTGCTTTACAAAATGACATAGAACCAATTCTTCTAAGTCTAGAGTAAACATCTATTTTCATACCTTTTACCTTTGCCATGTGTTCAAATCAAAACATATATAAATCAAATCCACCTTCGTAACAGTGTTAGCCTATATGTAATATTATAATAGTTTAAATAAAACGGTCATGAAAAACATACTAGACTTATTTTTATGACTGTACTTAATAAAACGGTCACAAAAGGTTAATTTATACGAACAAATATGACTATTTTATTCTAACAATCATATATATTAGTATATTTTATGACTCTTTTCGGACTTGATAAACCAAACTTAAAATTAAGTTAAAATTCATGACCAGTTTTAACATTACCCTATGCACGTCTTAGATAAAAGGGGGAAATATAGAAATACCCAAATTTTGGATTCCCTTTCTCAATGGTTCTCATACCCGAGGCTAAAACCCGTTGCATCACTCTCACTCTTTTTTATAATTTATTATAATACCTACTGGATATGGATTTGAATCTTCTACTATTTTTTTATAACAAATATTTTGTGTATAAATGAAACGAATTGTGTAAATATTTTTGTATTGCAAAGATTTGTTTCTTTTGTATACAATTTGTTGGTGTATGCTTAGACTAAGGACCTAATAAGAAATTGTAACTACTTGCAATTTATTTGTGTCGATTGACCGTTATTTGAAACTTAGTAATGTGCAGTACTTACTTTTACTTATGCATTGCACGAATTACTACTAGAGGTAGTTCATTTCAAAGTTAAATGGTGGTCGGATCCTCCCCGTGGATTGTTCTCCTTGTTGGACTTGCTTTTATAATGCCCACTTGAAAATTTAAATAATGACCAGTGCCTACTTTTATGTTGCCTCTTTGAGGAATATTTATTTGCTACATATATTTTTTATTGAGTTTGTTGTCCGAGTTTTGATGCTTGGTTAGTTATTATGCCGTGGGATGATAACTTCGTACAAATTGGTTTGTTTTATAGTACAATTACTTCCTTTGGCTTTATGAAGATATTTTGGGTTAATGTGAAATATTAATTACTAACTAGGAGGTGGTATATGAAGAATTTATGTTCTCAATGCAATATTATTCATTTTCTTATAGTGCCATGTTGTTGTTTTAGTCTCAATGTGAATTATTCATTGGGGTCAGGGTTATGATACTTGAAGCAAAGAGTTTTTATGTTGTTGTTATTGGTGATATGGTCGGTGGTGGAGTCATTTGGGTCACACCATCTGTTTATTGTGAATGTCACAATTTCTGACCTGTGCAATCTTTCATTGAATTTGTTGAGTTTGTTCCTTACTAATACAATTTTATTTAGTGCTAAAATGGTTGTTTGTTAGTGTAGTGTTCAATTATGTTTGATGTCTCATGAAGAGTGGAGTTGCATTTAGTTCTATTGTGGGGATTCTTTGAAGTATGGGTGGTTTGCTATTTGGTGGGGTTTTTGGTGATCATTTGCCTCAATTTACTATTGTCAAGAAAAGTTCTTTTTTTAAAGTTTGGGAGTTTTCATGTGGTCTGCTCGTAAGTAATTTATTAAATGAGATAACTCACTCTCTCAATCTCTTTTTTTTGTCATTAACTCATTCTCTCTTCCCCTCAATCATATAATGTTGAAACTAATTTTCTATTGTAGTTCCTTAGAAGATTTATGTACTCTTGATACTTGGAAGAAATAATTTTATTTTTCTAGTTTTCTTTTGCATTTTAAAGTAATTAATGAGTTTCTTATCTCTGGGAATACACTTTAATTCTTAACTCCAGCGACTGAGTGGCACGGAGAGAGCACGAACACCCCATGGGGAAAAAAGGTAACCGGTGGAAAGTGAACTCAT
This sequence comes from Sambucus nigra, assembly GCA_949130495.1. Classification (NCBI taxonomy): domain Eukaryota; kingdom Viridiplantae; phylum Streptophyta; class Magnoliopsida; order Dipsacales; family Adoxaceae; genus Sambucus; species Sambucus nigra. Next base: position 505,299,052 of record OX422212.1, read on the forward strand.
TCTCACGGGGCTCCCGGTTGCATAAATTAATTAGTATAGGCTCATTTTGCTGTTCAAAGTGAGCGTTAATGGGTTGAGGAATTTAAAACAACGACCAAGTGGTCCAGGGAGTTACACAGACACCCCATAGGTCATAAAAGTAACATGTGTACGAAGTTAGTACGTTCTCTTCGGGCTCCCGGTTGCTGAAATTAAATAGTATAATCTCATTTTGTGATTAGAAGTGGGCATTAATGGGCGAAAACTAAAAAGAGCAATCGAGTGGCCGGAGAGTGGCATGGACACCCCATGGGGCACAAAAGTAACCCGTGTGAAGTGATCATGTTCTCATTGGGCTCCCGATTGTCGAAATTAACTAATATAGGCTCGTTTTGCAATTAAAATTGGCATTAAGTGGCACAGATACACCATGGGTTATAAAAGTAACCCGTGGGATCCTCTCTGGGATCCACTTGTCCAAATTAACTAGTATAAGCCCGTTTTGGGGTTAAAAGTGAGTGTTAAGAGGTAAAAACTCAAAGTACATGGGAATAGTTGAATTGGTTAGGCACTATGACTGTTTATTTACCCATGAAATTGTATTGTACTCTCACATAATAATTTTGTGATGCGAGTGTCTCAAACTATTCCCTAAATTGTCTTATATTGTTGTCTATTTTGCTGATTGGCATATAGTGTATGAGTTATAATTTTAATTATTTGTGTCGTGATAACCATTTTATTTAATCGAATTCAATATTTAGAGTAGATGGTAACAAAAAAGGTAAGAAAAGTACCTAGTTCAGTGTTTATCAAGTACCTCTCAAGTTTGAGAGGTTGTGGCATTGAAATTCTTTTGGGCATTTTAGTTCATCTTCCTTTCTAATAACAATATAGCTTTAATTTGTCTACAATTTTTAATTTAAAGAAAATGGTTATTGTTGTAGGCTGCAAATGGACGGAACTTGTATATATTCTAATCAAGTTTGTTTAATCCAATGAGTTGAGATTGAGTCTCACAGATAAGAATGCATGATAGAACTTGCATATCTGTGTGTTTTGAATTCTTGGGTCTTTATATCCTTTCAAATAGTTAATAAATAGGATAAAAAATTTCTACAAAGTGGGAACTCAAATCTGAATAATTTTGATAGTCCACTTATAGGGGCATCAAATATAACAATAGCACTTTCATTGACAACATACATGAACATATATTCCCTTGTGTTTTAGATTATTACATCAAATAAGAAAGTTTACTGGATGCATAAATTTTTATGTCAACAAGAAAATTTTAACTTAAGTTGTTGAATGGGATGTGTATCCTATTCATAGTGGGTGTGGATAGAATGGAATGCTCAACCTGGTTATAATTTGATGAGAATATTGAATAAAATTATGAATATCTGATATACTACAACACTAGTATACAATTATCCTCCTCCGATCATTTGGTCATGGTCTACGAAAGAAACAATTTCATTTCTTGAGTTCTTATTTAAATTTCTAGCCATGGTCAACAAAGAAGTTTTGTTGAGATATGTTCAATATACACCAGGAGATATATATGTACTGGTCAATAAAGATCGTAAATGTGTTCCAAGTTTTCTCCATAACCCAATTGACGTTTATTCTCACGTTATTTCTCTTTATTCGTCTAAGTTTGAAGAAATATAGCTTCGTAGTTGCTTGACGAATATAATCCTATTTCTTAAAAATGAACTTTCGAACAAATTTTTTCTGCTAGCATGTAGATTTGACGACTGTAGTAAAGCGAGCTTATTGAGTTTCTCAACCAAAGGTTTTCCGGTCATGCGTGTGAGAGCTAAGACTGAAGATCTTAGTTTGTTGTTATCGGGAGACAAAATGAGAATATATTTGCATAGAAATCCAACAAGGGTTGAGTTAAGGAGATTTTGTTTCGCCGAAGAAACTTTAGTTAAAGGTTTGAGTCCTTTTAAATTCCCAACGAGCCAATCAAATAGATGAGAAAGTTGCTCAATTTTAGAGAACTCGGCTTTGTGCTGGGATGTGAGTTGTTCTCCTCCAAACTCATATTTCACATTTTTCTTAATCTTAATCGTTTCAAGGACTTGATAAGGGTTATAAGGAACTCTGGTTCTTTATTTGACAACTTCACAATGACATGCTTTCACTCATCATATATAATCTGCAACGTACCGATACTATCGTCGTCTTGAGAGCTATTTGAAATTTTCTGAATCTAATGCCTTCGGCAAGAACTCCAATAATAGTGAAACAACTTCTGAAGGGCAGGAATTATATAATTGAACACATTTGTTCAATATCCTAATGATCTTTTTCTTAGAAACTTGCATGTTTAGTAGACTGAACACATTTTTTTATCCTTTTTCTCAACTACCTGCTCTTTTTTTTAATGCTATTTTCTTGTTTATGCTCTGTGTTTTACTAGTTTTTTTTTTGTATTTTATGTATGCTCTTTCAAACCTAATTAAATTTTAATATTCATTTTTCTCTGAATGAAAATTGCATACGCAGAATATCAGTCAGTATATGCGGAATTCCAATTGCATCAGTTGTCGCTCCGATTGAAACTTAGGCCATAATATTTGTTTTCTGAACACAAGACCATTCACAAGCATCATGATTGCCATGCAATATAACATGGCCAGCATTTCCTCATAATGAAAAGCATCATCAGTTTTGTCATTTCAAAAGAGAAGATCTTTTTGCTGAACTTCAATAATCAAAACTATAATTTCAATCACTACAGATAAACATCATTTGCTTCTCCAAGTTGGTATTCTTCAGAGACTTGGAATCTTCACTTAAGGTGAATTTGGATTGATTAATGTGATATGAGTTCTGATTGAATTAGGAGTGAATTTGAATATACATTTAAAAAAAATTCTCATTCTTAGTTAAAGGAGATTTTTTTTAGAGTAAGGGATAACGAACTAAAAATAAAGATTAACGCATATATGTTCTCATTCGTTTAACAAAAGAAAGATTATGTTATTTTTTACCTCTTTTCCTTCTTTTATTTCTCTATGCTGTTACAAGAGAATCTGTTACAAAGACCCCATTATATATAGTTAGAAACATCACTAAAAGTACCATCAGGGGTATATGCAACAAAATGTACAGTTCCAGGGTAGGGATCGAGATTTTTAATTAATATTTTTGTTTAGTTATGTTCAAATTTCGGCCTAGTTTTGTTACAAAATTGTCACATCTTATATCTGTTACAAAACCCTTGGATTACATATCTACTACTCATATAAATTGAAATTCCATCCGTTTATTTCTAAGCATATTATCCGTGACAATTTTTTTGTGATTTATCTCTCAAACCAAAATTTTCCCTTTAACTTTTATTGTTAATTTTTTTGGTTTTCAGCAGTTATAAATTTGGTCACAGGATAGTGCGGGTTTTAAAGAGGAAGAAGAGAATATAAATGTCTAAGTCATGTTAGGGCCTCGCAATGGAGCTGGCCAAGTGTCTTAGCGAATCCGACTGTGTTCAGATTGAGAAACGGTCATATAGGGAATGTTTACATATTTCAATTACAAGAGAGACTAAGTTGACACTAGAGCTCGAATTCACGGAGATGGAGGCTACTAATTGACCTAGATTTTTGTTATAAACTTTGGGTTTAGATTGCATAAATTTTATTGCCCAAGTTTAAGGTACCAAATTTACTTCCAGATAACCATTGAGAGTTTCCTGTTCTGAAGTTGCGTGAACCTCATCTATGAATTCCTTTTTCACTCGATTGACTGGTATTTTTTATAATATGTTTTATAATTTTAGGTATGCCCATGAAACATATCACAATGATGCAAAAAGGTTCAAGTAACCACCAGTTTTTTGGTAGTCCTTCAGGAGTACACAAAAGGATCGGATTACGAGAAGTGAGAAATCCCTTCATTAGGTTTGCGACACCAACATGAGCAAGCACTTCTTCCACCCATCCAGGTTCCTAAAACCTGCACATGTAATAATCTTGGTCAAAGTGAGTTCTCAACGTCTCCATTGGCCTTTGTTTAGGATTCCTGGGAGTATAAACAATGCTCATATTGACCAACACTTTAATCCGATCAGGCCTAGACTGACAAAAGTACCATGCCATTAAAGCTCCAAAATCATGAACATGAAATTTTAGGCTTATAATTGTTATGGGTTTTGTTGCATGAAATTTTCCTCCATGGCCAATTCTTTTAGGGTATTACGAGTGTCCTGCTTAAGCTTTATTAAATATTATAGGATCGATGTTCGGTTCTTAATTCTAAATTCTGGTATTTTTACAGATATCGCCATTTTTTTGGCATCACTGGAGATTTTATTACCTTTATCACCTGGGTCGGTGGACCACTTTCTGATGGTATTCTTAACTGAACCCTACTTTTGCTTCCCTTCTTTTTGAATCAGACTTTACCTATCGACTAGTCCATCCATTTTCAAAATGCTCCTCTAAGATGATTTTAGAAATAGAGAGATTAATGAGAAACAGTAGCCTCATTATATTAAATTAATCCATCCATTCAAATACACTCATACTCTTCATTATCGTCTTCATGATTATATTATTATAACTTCTTTTACTAGCCTTAATCTTTGAATAGAAACAAGTTTCAAATAAAGTCTCAAATATGTTTGTGGGAACTAGAGATTCCTGCACAATGGTCATAAGTAAAATACATATTATTCATTAGTTCATGACTATATATTTGTAACTATGATATAACAGTTAACTGTTAAATGTAAGTAACCCACCAAAGTACCAAAGTTTCAAATAAAGTCTCAAATATGTTTGTGGGAACTAGAGATAAATGTTTGGGATGTAAGAACACTGTCTATCTAACTGAAAAGTTAGCAACCTAGAAACTCTGCTACATGAGATGATATATACACAATTCATAACCAGGACCTAAGTTTTATTGTGTCCTGCACAATGGTCATAAGTAAAATACATATTATTCATTAGTTCATGACTATATATTTGTAACTATGATATAACAGTTAACTGTTAAATGTAAGTAACCCACCAAAGTATCAAAGTTATTTCAAATACCTCCCAAGGTTCTAAATAACCCCCCAAACTATGGAAAATTTGCACATCCCCCCTTCTGACTTTATAAAATGTTACTTAAAACTATTTTTAGTTCAGGATAATATTTGCAACTGCTATAATAACTCCAGGGGAGTTCTCACAATATAGCCAAAATTAATGTAAAGTTCAGTATGATGAGATGCTATTTTGTTACATAAAGTTACAAAATCATCCTATTCTACCACATTAAAAAAAATAATGACGTCCAAAATCATGTTCCAAATCAATCCAAAAAATTAAATTAATTCTCAAATCGATCAAGAAATTAGTGCTTCTATAAGTGGTTCTCACTAGAGGCTCTTGAAGGAGAATATAAAAGATGTTCTAATGGACATTGCCCATCTTGGTAAACATTTTGGCATGGATCGTTTTGACATTAGTACTTTTTTTAAGGTGTCAAGGAATGGAACTGCATACCACGAGAGTTATTTCAAATGTAGCCATGGAGGGTGCGTAATCAGCCCATCCAACTACATCACACATGAAGGGCGGCTTTATTGTAATAACTACCACACTCAACTCATCAAGTCCGAAAGTATTTTATCGGTATTGACGATCTTCTTGTGCTTTTTATTGGGGGATTTCCAATTGCCAAGCCTACTATTCTATCTGTAACACTGGTCATTGGTTCTCATCGCTTAGCTCAACAGGTTTGCTGGTTCATTGTTCTTTTATGATTACTTGTAAATTTAGAATTTTGAGTTGTGGTGAATTATTGAATGTGCTAAGGATGACTGCAGGGAGCCATAACAAAGATAATGATAGCAATAGAAGAAATGGCAGGCATGGATGTACTTTGCATTGACAAGTAACTCATTTTTTTTAAATAACTCATATTTTTATTTTTATCTTCTATTCTTTGATCAGATTGATAACCTATAATGAGACTAAATAATTCCATAAAATTTACAACTATGCCCCCGACTTCATTGTTTGATTTTTAATTCCGTAAACATATTTTCGATTATTACATTTAAGAAGGAAAATTGTTTTGGATTTATCTGTGCATAAAATTTTGATAAAAACAACGGAACAAATGGGGTTAGAAAAGGTCTACCAGACAACTGTGTGACCATCGTGATCTTGCATGTGATCAAACATGCTAACATCGTGATCTTGCATGTGACTAGTGTTTGGCTAAATCAAAAAACTCGAGATGGAGACATTGTGTTTTGTTTGTTCTTGTTTGACCACTGAGACAACCTATTTCAGCGCTGCTTGAGCTTCGTCCCGTACTTACTGAACAAAGCATGTATATATTTATTTTCATGTTTAATACGACCCTTCTTTGGCCTTTTGAAGTTGACAGTTTTGGTTTTTCATGTTGACAGTTCCCGTACTTAATGAACAAATGACTTTTTCATGTATATATTTTGTTTCTTCTTATGTTTAATTTCTCTTTCTCCATAGAATTACTCTTTATTTATTTCCGACAGTTCTATTTTATTGTCACTAACTAATGGATTTAAGTTCTAAATGGATTAATATATGATATATGAATATGCAAACAACCATGTTAAGTGTAATAAAAGTGAGATGATATATGTATGGTCTGCTTCGAATGTCAATTCTTACTTAGTTTCTATGCATTGAAACCTTGTGTCTCATTATTAAAAATATATTATATTTTACTGCTCAGTGGTTTCTCAGGGCTAAAGATACGATAATTTAGGATCAAACTCAACTTATTGACAAAAGACAAGTGTTTTACTCAGAAACAAGAGATGACAATCCTTTAGATAGTATTGTCCCTAAAGTGAAAATCGTTAAAATCGCTCCATATGTTGATTTGGTTGCCACTTCAATTGAATAAAGATGATTTTACAAGAGTTTTTCGCATTCTAAAAAAGAAGGCTACTTAACTAATTTCACCGTGGTTATTGAATAGGCTCGAAGGTGCTGTATGTAGTAAGGGCACAAAAGAAAGCAGGTCGTGAGTAAATCTTGCGTTCGTAGTTTGAGGACTGAAGAAAGGAGTAACTCTTGAAATACCAGGTACTATAATTATTCACTTTCCTCCTCATATCTTTTTAAATTCTACTTATATTTCATTTTTCTTATTGTAGCAAATGATGATTCATTATTTAACTTTGAGTGTAGGCCTCAAACATATATTCCATGAACATCGCTGGTGATGTTACTAATTTCATTGCCATTGGGGTTGGAGATTGGTGGAACAAGTCCGGATGAGAAAGAGGTGGTTGATTGTGAAGTGGTGCAGAGAGCAATAGAGGATACAAAAGCGGGAATGGGGTAGGTGTATTAGGTCGGTGGTTAGAGCTTTTGAGGCGCAGACACTACTTTCCAAAAGCCAAAGGAAGACGAATGCATTTTTGCGTGATTTTTTTATGCATATTTTTTTGGAGACATTTTTTTAATGTTGTACATATTGGGTATATGTAGCTATGATACATGTAGTAGGTCATTATATTTTTTAATGATGTGGATAGTAGGTGTATCTAGTTGTATCCCACTATTTTTTTGTATGGACATATGACCTGGTTTAGTGCATTTTAGATGTGCGTGTTTCGAATACAAAAATTTCAAGGTTGTTTTTATGTTACTATGAATTTTGGTTTGTGTTTAGATTTATTTTTCAACTATAACATTAATATGACCCCTTTAAATATTTGAAAATTATTTATCATGACGCTTTTTAAATCAAATATGACATCTCATAGAGTATATTATGACCTTTTTGTAGCAGATATGACAGTTTTGGAAAAAAAAAGTCATATATAACCATTACCTAATATGACACTTTTTATGGGTATCAATCATGACACTCAAACTTATGACACTTTTTATTGAAAAATAAAGCGTTATAAAATACATTTTATTACACTTAAAAAAGATCATAAAAAGGTTTTTTCCTTGTAGTGTTAGGTGATTTGATACTCCCACTAATTTCACCATTCTTTAAAGAATTTGACATTTGACATTTTTTATTTCAAAAGTAATTACTGTACCCTCTTGAAAGTATATACATGATTCCAAATTCCAATTCTTTTAGTGGATTATAAATCCATGAAAGTACTAGACATTTTCAATCATTCGAGCAAGTCAAATTGTGTAAGTAATTAGAAGTTATATAATTCACTTCAAATTATATATATTCATTTTCGTGTGACTAACTTTAGTGGAAATATCGACTTATTGCGTTTCACTTGTTATTTTATAACGACATGATCTATGTAGGTCTATTATCTAAGAATTATAATCTCCCACTTGGGCCACATAGATCGTTCTAAAATCGTAAAACCTTAAGAGTTCAAACATGAGTGTCAAGATTCATAAGTAACTACCCAAACATGAGTGTCACACACTAATCTATTAATAGTGGATTCCTTAAGTAAAATTGAATTATAAGGAATTAGACTTTTTAAGTGAAACTTCGCTTCTTGATTTCATTCAAAGAAGTCAATTTCGAGAACATTAAAATCGATAAAACATGCAATTTTAGAGAAATAAATTAATATAAAATTAATGAGATACATAACTCACTACATTAATAACATTTTATAAACGTGGGCTTTCTTTGATAATAAATGTACATATTTATATACAACTTTATTGGGTACCATGTTAGCTAATTTAGATGGACATCTTATCCAGGATAACCTTTCAACACCTAATTGCATAATTATTTTATATTTATTTCAGTTACTCAAAATAAATTTCCTTTGGGATATTATCTTGCTTGATAAAATAAATCAAATGTGCCCCATTAATGTCTTTACATATGATGAGTTATTATTGTCACTTTTATCTCTAAATTTAATATTCAGAAACATTCTAGTTGGGTCACTTTGATGACTACCAAGCTATCCATCATATGAATATTATATTATATTATGGACTGCATAATAATTTCAACAAGCATTAATATTTTCAAAACGAATAAATGGGTAGTGTACTTATAAATTAAGAAATGCTATGGACTTTTTGAAGCAACTGATACCAACCTTAATAAACAAACATGTTTCCCCTTAATATTAACTTCATCATTGCAATCGGACTCTTTGGATCAACCAAATTACAATGGCTTAATCGTAATAAAATCATTAATAATACAAACACTCAAAACCATATCTGAACTTTTTGGAGCAACCAAGACATAGTATATGAATGTTATCACAAAATTCAGCATTTACAATTTATTAGAATAGACCACTTTGGTGGAATCATAACCAAATCGTGATATAAATACTGAGATAAAAATCTTAAGGCATGCCAAAACATAGTTTTGAATGATATCATAAATTCAACATTTATAGTTTATCAGACAAGACCACTTTGGTGGAATCGTAATCAAATCATGATATAAATACTGAGAAGAAAATTTTAAGGTTTGTTTTTAATATTTTATTACTCTTTTTGGACATAATAAGCATATACACATTAATCTCATATTTATAATTTTGAGTATCGGATTAAACTTTACGTAAATATTAGTCTCAAGGAAAAATTTAAATCCATCGAGGTTCAATTGATGCGGAAAAAAATTACTCATTAATGTTCATTTGATAATAGAAATTATCTCGTTGGCAATCTTACAATGAACAAGCTATATCATAATTGCATCAACAATCTAATATTCTTAATTATATTTCGACCTAGTGACAGCCAGATTTATACATAGTAATTTAATATTTACAATCATAAATTAGGTCACTTTAATGGGCACCTAATCTAACATAATATTAATATCAATATCAAAACCATAACAATAAATTATAATAGTAATACCAATATTTGGTGTATACCAAAAGCATTATGACAACCAATTAAGATAAGACAACTGATGTATTTAAGAAAATAAATAAAATGGAGAAATTCATAATTTTAAATAATGGAAAATTTGATTAATCACTAAAAAAGAGTTAAGAATACTCTTAAATAATCTCCAATAAGCAGAATTTTAAAAAAAATGGAGAAATAAATAGTTATCAACTTTATTACCAAATATGACAAGTTTAAGGTTTTGATAACTTAAACGTGTTCAAATAGTCAAAACAACATTCATCACCAAAAATTGGTGATTTTTAATCTTATATCGTTTCAGGTTGATATAAAAAAAATCCCGAGTAAGTAGAAAATTTTAATTTCATTATTGCTTATTATAGGCATAAAAAGTGTCACTGAAAACATCTCAAAATTTCAGATTATCAGTTTTATAAAATAAGCGGCTTTAAAGACATAATTAAATTTCCACAAAAGAAAGTCACAATAAGGGAACCAAATTCAATTTTAATTTCGTCATAAAAATTTTAGTACCCAAAATCTCATTTTTTATAAAATTTTCTTTTATGTGATTATATATATATATATATATATATATATATATATATATACCAATTAATTCATATGGTTACGATCATAGAGATCCTAAATTGATTTCTCCTTTATTGCGCTTAAATGATTAATTCATAGAGTGTGAAAAAAAATTACTTCTATAGAACATACATGCACACACATATTAATGTATGTTAAAATTAATGCCCCAAAAAAATATTATACGCAAAACTTAATGGATAATCGAGGGTCCAAATATAAATGCATATACAATAATCTAATATTTATAACTATAGTTTAATGCACTTTGATGTCTTCCTAATCTAACATCAATTAAATATTAGTGTCGAAATATTAATTCATTATTACATTAGGACCTTTCAGCAACCAAAAATTAACTATGCACAATAATCCAATTTACCGAAAATGTTATTACCAAACCCCTAATCATACATCTAATATTCAAAATATTATATTGAACATTTTGGTCAATACCAAATAATACATAACATGAATATTAGAGCAACCATTTAATGCAAAAAAATATATATAGTGATTTATATCATTAAACATGAAAAAATGATTTATTTTTTCAAACATAGAAAATTTGAGGATCACCCTCCAATTCGCGAAATTGTAAAATCAATTTATAAGCAAGAGTTATTAGCATTGACATTATTACCAAAAATGGAAAAAATGTGTTTTTAGGGGTATAAACAACTTCTAATCGTCAAGATAGGGTGGTGTCCATTGTAAATAATGGGTTTTGTTTATTTCGACATTTTCAAGTGACCATATGAATTTCGTAAAATTCCGAGCAAGAAAAAAAATTATCACCAAAAAAAATTCAGTAATTCATCAAATTTTTATTTACCCGGATTCTTTTTGTAGGCAAAAACTCTTAATGCACAATCATAAGATTAGTAACTTATCCTCTCATACCACATGTAAGCATAATTAAAGAACACGTGATTTAAATTTTTTAAATGGATCTATAAATTTAACGCACTAATATCCACTTTTATATGATATTTGTTCTTTAATAATACAAAACGTTATGTATTATACATTTAACATTAGGATCTTAGATCAACATGATTGTCACATACAATTATTATGCGGAAAATAAAATGATATTATAATCACATACCTCCATCACGTCATAAATGGAAAGATTGATGGAGCAGTCGACCTTAACGATGTTCAATCGGACTAAATTTCGGACCACGTCTTCCTCTTGTATACGGCAAGAACATATTTTAATTTCAACACATTCCAACGGTTGGATATTATTTTAGAGCCAAAATAGTATTTCGAAAATTAGCATAAACTTGAGTCTTTGGATTTCTCTCCCTTATCCTATTATTTTATTATGTTGTCTCTTCATATGTCTGAATAATGAAAATTAGTCACTTATTTATAGGCAGGGACAGGACCCAAATCTCCAATAGTCACTTAATGTTAATCGTCCATCAAGATAGATAACCAAGGGTCCTTTTGACTCTTGGTATTTAGAACACCCTTTCATTAACCAAAGTGACTCTTAGTATTAATATAATTATGGAACACATTATGTAGAATTATTTTTTAAAATAATTATAACAATCTGATCTTGAAAGGCACAAGGGACTCACAAGTAATCCAATGCAAAAAATAGGAATGTTCGGGATAAATTTATAAGATTGTTTCAACTCCTATTGTCAGTTCAAGAGTTTTTGAAGAGGATGTTGCTTCACTTACTGAGTTGACAAAAGCTTACATGGGTAGTAGGCCATTAAAAATATCACCATCTATGTTGGGTGTCCCAAGTCAAACATTGAGGGAGCATGCAACTTTGCTAAACAATCCCCCCATTTTCTTCTAAATCACTAATTACGTCTTTAGTTGGTCTCACTCCTAGCCCATTCGGGTTTATTTGGAACCCCAACAACTCATCCATCTTTGGTTCTCTAATTAATCCCCCATCAACAAGTTTCTCGAGATATAATCTCTCCAATAGAATCATTAAAATAAAAGGGTTTTCAAGGATATTATGGAAAGAACGAGAGGGAAAAGGAGGACCTTGAGAGTGTTGGGATATATATTCACATCAGCCGGAGGTCATCTTCTTTTCTGATTTTATTGAGATCGATATAAGAAGGGACTTTAATAAGGGTAATCTTAAGGTTTCTAAGTCCAATCAAAAATAATTAATAAGTTAATCCACTCAAATGGAATATCTATAAAATTGATGCATACAAATACATGTTATATTTTGATGGATTAATTTAATAATGCTTTCAAGTTTATGTACTTAAAAAATCTATAGATGAATCCAAAATAACCCCTTTAATATTTGTGAAGTTTTTGGACTCCCTTCTCAATCACATCCGAATGCGTTACCTTAACCACACCTACTTTATGGGGTATGGCTATACAAGAAGCGATGATAAAATTCTATAAAGCCCTAGAATAGTGCATCGACTGATCTTTGCTCAACTCAGATTATATATGGATCATATCGCCCATTTTCCAACCCAATAAAGAAAAACGACCATTTACTCGAATCGGCTTGTGTAATTTGATGAAACTGCATGAACCTTGGCCAAATATAACTCATTTGGGAAAGCCCAATTATATAAAATGGTGTGACTCAGCATAAGGGGTTACAAAGACATGTTTTGATCTTGAAATAGATTAAAAAAATAATTCGGACCATATAATTCTAAGTCCCTACTCTCATTGGACCAAATCCTGGCCCGACTTAAATATTTGGAGTACCCATGTGGCCATTGCTAAAAACGAATCAGCTCGAGAAATTCCCTCATCCACATATAGGATTCGAATATATTGAGTCGGGTTAAAAAATTGGTTTCGACCTAAACTCGTTCACCTCTTGACCAATTTTTGGTTAATTGGTGTGTCTCAATTTTAGAGGGGCTTAACTTAAATATTCAGGTCACTCATTTTACACTCGGTCATATAAAGGTCAGCACATGCAATTTGGATGACCAATCTAATCCTCGGCTCGTAAGACTTGGCTTATTCATTATTAAGGCCAAACTTTACCCTCGGTTAAAAAGGTTCAACTTGAGAATTTTGGTGACCTATTTGACCCTCACCTAAGAATTGGTTCGGCCAGAATATTTATAAAAGACTCGTAGCCTCTAATCTACTATCATATTCAAGAAAACTCATAAGATTGAAGCCTAGGGGTAATTTGTGATTCTATATATGATATTTTCAAAAGATTATGAAGATTTTATCCCTCGGCCTAAATGGGTCTGGCGCCACTTTTGTCTTCCTGTATGATACAAGATATCAAAATGGTAATCCTTCACAAACTTCAACTAACTTCATTTTCTCATGTTCATTCTCCATTTGCATGTACATGTATTAAAAGCTCTTATGGTCAGTAAAAAAAATGGAATCTCTCCCCAAGTAGGTAATGCCTCTGTAATGCCCTGGCCCGAATTTATGGATTACCCATAGTTAACCCGATCCAACCCGAGCGTGAGGTGTGAAGTGCAATGAAATAACCTATATAATGTTGCTAATACAGTTCTATTTTATTTAATGATTCACTTGTTTAGCATGTGATTCCAATTTCAAATTTAACTACGTTAGGGATTCGTGTGAAACATCCCCGGAATTTAAGAATACAGAGCTACTAACGTAAAATATAAGAGAGTACTTACCTGTGTAATGTTCCCAAAATACGAACCCGCGCCCAACCTGCCGTAACAAAGATGAGGGTGTTAGACGAATGCTCAGTGGTAAATATACAACAATGTAATATATAATCGAATGGTATACTCTAACATGTTATACTTACGTGCACATGCAACTACTTTATATACATACATATATATACTTAACGCACGAAACTGTTTTTATTTCCAAAATATGATTTATCCTAATTAATTAACCTTAATCTCATAAAGAACTCCTTCTTTCTTAACTTGACATTCATCCCCTTATTCAACACACGCGATTAAATACTCAAATGAATACAGTTTATTTAATCAAAAATCATTTCTTTACCGAAATCAACCTTTTTTATTTAAACCAATCCACCTTAGTATTTTCATTGAAAATCACCCCGTTCAACACACGTGAAAATCGTGTTAAAAAAATACTTATTTAGACTTTGACAACCTTTCACAACAAACCCTTGTGTTAATTGTGGATTAGACCTTCTTAGGTTGCTTAACTTATATATTTAACCACTATACTTTACCTTTCCTTTACTATGTGGACATTAATCGATTTACCCTATCTTATCCATTTTTACCTTTACTGGAACATATATTAATTCACTCAACTTAGGTTCTCTTAACACATTTTCACCACAGAACCCATTTCTTGACATGTTCCTTATCCCTTTATCTTTTTCTCAGAATGTTCCAATAAACCGCGTACTTTAACAGGCTCCACACCGCCGGAGACGCCATCATATGCTCTGGCCAGTGATTTTGGCTCTTTCACCCTAGCGCTTCGGGC